>CM060065.1:33271683-33651683 GCA_030533445.1 Cyprinodon diabolis | reverse complement strand
AGTATGAGACTGACTATTCCTGTATGTTTGACTCTTCTTAGAGTCTTTTATATTCAGTAAAAAGTATATAATGAAAAAAATGTATAAGGTTAATTCGATATATAAGGTCTTCGAATGCATGAACCTATGACACTTTGCATTATAGCTATATTTAATTAACTTATTATAATTAAGAGCAACTAAGGTAAGAAAAAAAAAGTGTTGTACATTGTTGTTGGTCCCACGGAGGATGCGTCCTACATCCTCTTTGATCCCAAGTCTGGTTCCATTGCTCAGTGTTTAAATGGTCAGTTAGCTGCAACAGACAAAACACTACGATAAAGAGACACAAATTTGTTTTTGCTTTGTTTTTAGTCTATTTTCAGTCAGCAAAACCTGTATTCATTCTAAGACAATGGCTTACCTTATAGGCTGCTTCACTTGGTTCCTGTTCCTCAAGTTTGGACTCCCACAGACCTGCAAAACAACAATAACTCATAACCACTGAACTGAAAGGACCATTAATAATAACATCCAGAGATAAAATGGGTTCACATAATGAAACATCTTACCATGTGCTTCATGGCTGTTGAAGCAATGTTGTGCGCTTGTCTCCAGCTTATGCGGTGGGTCTGACACAGATAGTGCTGTTGTAGGCTGCCAGGTTTGCTGTGAGGTATATGTGTTGTCGATTCTGGGGTCTCCTAAGCCTCTCTGTATCTCTTGGGGTCTGCTGAACAGTCCTGATGAAGCAAAGAAGAGCTCAGGATTGGATTGGATGTTGAAAATAATTTGTCCAGATGAAAATAGGGAAGCCGATTAAATAGTTTACCTCTTCTTCTTCTGCGTGTTTGAGAGCTGGGCAGCATTCTGTAGACTCTGTAGGCATTACTGCCTCTCTTCCTGCTGTGCTCCCGCAGCTCACAGATGTCAGGCAGGGAATTCAAGGCACATCGGAAGTTTGCTTTCCACGTCTTAGGATCAGGCTTGTCTCTGCCTGGACGGTACCTTCCTAAAAAATTAAAGAGGGAGATTTTAGCTTGTGACGACAACTACGATTTATCATTCTCAAAATCAATTTACCAAATATAATAAAGAAAAAAAAAAAATAAAGAAATTTGTTTAGTCTTCATTTTGCTTCAGGTATTGAAATGTTACATCTACTAATAACCATCATCTGGTTAAACAACATTACTGTTTGTCAGTTAATTTTGAAAGTATTTGTGTTTCATTATAAGGAAGCATTACACCTAACAGCAACAGGCTCATGGTACAACACCTTTCTGTAAGTATTCTGTCTTGGCTAGAGAACAATCCGTTGAAGGAGTCATTGTGGTTATGAGTCATAGGAGAAACAGAAATTGTTCACATACTGTTAAACCCAGAAATTTTAATGAACTTCCCTTGTATAATCAAGGTATCTTTATTATTAAATGGTAAACGGCCTGCACTTATACAGTGCTTTTTCAAGTCAGGAGACAATACTTTCAGTCATTCATCCATCCACACACATGGATGGTCGCAGGTCACCCTGGCGCTCACCAGTGATGGGACTAACGGCGTTGAAAGTAACGGCGTTACTAACGCCGTTACCTTGTTTTAGTAACGAGTAATCTAACTAATTACTTTGACTGTTACTATAACGCAGTTACCATTGCAGACACCCCGTTACTGCGCGTTACTCAGGTCGCACAATGAACCTTTTTTCATGATAGGACTCGTGCGCAGCTGCGTGAAGCTGACACCCCACCCACGTCAAAAAACTCTGCAAATAGACTGAATGGTTAGTGCAACGTTAGTGCAGATTTGTGCAGAAAAAAATATTGTTTGTGCTACTTTTGTTTAAGAGATATTAAAGATGATTTTTTAGGTCATCCAGAGGTGCGCGCCTTGTCATGAGAGAGGGGAGGATGAGAATGGCTGATGTATAGTGAGATTCCGTCTGTCAGTTGGGTAGGTGGGTGTTTCTGCTGGTGGGTGTTAACGTACAGCACACACAGAGAGATGGAGAGTGAGGAGGATCCAGCAGCAAAACAGCGTTTTCCTGATGGAAATACCGGTGTTACGTCGAGCTGCGTTTCCCCATCACATACGGTTTCCTCTGCATCTCCGCGCAGCGCAGGCGGCAAGAGTCAGCGCGCAAGCGACAGGAAACGCGCATGCTCGCTAAAGGCGCGCACCAGTCGCCCTGTGCTCGCGCCACAGGAGAACTATGGAGAGCGTGAACGATCAAATGAAAGAGAGAAATCTGGATGGATGGATGGATGGATGGATGGATACTCTGCCTTCTCAACCTACTGTATTTTTTATTTTAAACATTATTTGATGGCCTTTGTGGCAGGGATGGAGATCCATATTTTATGTCACACACAGAGTATACATCTAGATAGATAGATAGATAGATAGATAGATAGATAGATAGATAGATAGATAGATAGATAGATAGATAGATAGATAGATAGATAGATAGATAGATAGATAGATAGATAGATAGATGTTGCAGCATCTATAACAACCCAAACACACAGGATTTCAGAATTAGACATCCCCAGTTATTAATTTCATATACTCACCAGATCTGAATGCCCTGTTAAAAAACTTCACATGGCGTTCCCCCCTGATGTCATTTACGTTGAGTTGCAATAAATGCAAAACTCTCTGCAAGTTCTTGTCTTTGTCGTCCACTCTATTCAGCTGGCTTTTGAATCACACCGGGGGCCGGGATGATGAGAGTTACGGGGGCGAGAAAAGCAAAAGTAACGCAATAGTTACTTTTACTAGTAACTAATTACTTTTATTGTGGAGTAACTCAGTTAGTAACTCAGTTACTTTTTGGGAGAAGTAACTAGTAACTATAACTAATTACTTTTTCAAAGTAACGTGCCCAACACTGGCGCTCACTGACATAAGCGAGGCTGCCGTACACAGGCGGCCCGGTGCCTGTGTATGGCTGTGTACGGTAACCCTAGTTACGTTAAGTGTCTTTCTCAAGGACACAACACTGAGCTGCCAGAGCTTGAACCTCGTGTTGCTGCAGGGTAAAAATCTGTTGCAACTTATTTATCTTGATCTGCAAGATTAATCCTAATATTCTTGTAATAACATGCTTATTTGTCCTCATTAATATATACATGGAGGCAATAGAAAGGGAAACAGACGCCAACCTTTTTTCATTGTTGATGAAGGATTGTCTTATTTTAATTCCAGTACAGATATTTTGGGTCATTATAGAGAAGGGTAAATATGTTAAAATATATTAAAAAAAATATTTTCCTTTTATTGGTAGCCTTAATTTTCTATTATTTCCAATATCTTATCAGAAACACATTTTTGCCAGGTATGTGAAAAACAACTGGCAATTAAAGCGCTATTTGATTTGATACATATTTGTTTAGAAATTAATTTTCCTTTATGAAAATGGTTAATGTCATTTAGTAGACATTAAGCTGAACAGATACAAATATATATACAGTATGCAATGTTGAAAGTAATCAGGAACCTGATACTTTGTGCCACCAACTTTATCACAAAGTTACCAGTGAAACTAGTCTGTAACATTTAAATCTCATAGCTATTGGTTTGCTCTTTGCAAGTTTGCTTCATAAAATATGTGTCTGATTCGGGATAAACTCTGTCAGCTGTGCTTACCAACAAATTCGTCTGCGCTCAGCTGCCCTTTGCTAGAATGTCTTTGAAAAACACCATCATCCAAGTGGAAAAAATGTTTTTGCCAATCTTTATTTTATTTCTTTCAGCTCACGAGATGTGATGCAAAACATTTTTTAATTTCGACCAGAGAAATCCCTGTATTATATTCAGGATAAATATTCCTTATTCTTTGTTTTTAAATAAAGTTCCACACCAAAAGGTATACAGTCCTTTAAATATTTATCTATCATAGTCCCTCTGTTGCTATCTGTTCAAATAACATGCGAATGTGTCCTGGAATTATTTTTCTCTGTTTCCTTCAAATGTTTTAACACTTAAATTTACTTATTTATTTATTTATTTATTTATTTATTTATTTATTTATTTATTTATTTATTTATTTATTTATTTATTTATTTTTAGATTAAATTCCATATTAGAGGAGACTTGTCTGAATTGGAGTTATGATTTTCATGGCATATTTATTCATTTCTTTTTTTTATATCAAGCCCATAGCCTATAAGGTGATTCAAAAAAGTAAATGTCATGGGGGAAAATGTTATAAGTTCATTTTTTTTTAATCATTTCTGAATAAATAATGACATGGTTTACATGGATAAACATCTTCATTAGTAGATTAAAACTTGCAGTATACCTGTACATGCAGAATACCTGTACATGTTCATTTTCAAATTAATCCTTGAATATTAGTCACTTCAGAATATTTATTTGAATATGTATTCTTTTTCTTGAATATTTCAATTTTATATACGTTATGGAATTTTAAGCTGCTTTCATCCCTTTATAACTGGAGTGCAAGATTATCGAACAGGTACTTTGCACTTAAAAATATATATATATAAATATAGAATTTAATCTCAAAGAAAGTACTGAAAATTCTTCAGTTAAAGTTTGATGGTAGCAGGGGGGGTCACATTCTCATTAAGGTTCTGTTCTCTATTCTTGTTTGATTTAAATTACTTCCACTTAAACAGATTATAAAGATTATACAACAGATTATCCAATAATGTCTGTTATTATATCTAACCTGTTGATATCCGCATTCGCATTGCAAAGACTTATAAGCTTTAACTGACAACTGGATAGGGATACCTGTCTCTACCTGCTCTGGACAATACGTTTCATGTAAAAGGTCAACATCTCAGTATTAGCTCCTGTTTGCGTTTGGGCCTCAGATAATTGGTTGTTGTTCTTTGACAGCTTAATGTCAATCAGCATTCAGGGTGGTTAGTAGTATTAAAATGGCTTTTATCATTCTGGAAATTCCTCGGAACTGATACCTGGTATGGAATGCTGAGCTAAAAATTAGTCATGAATTTGTTTTGACTCGGCTAGTTTTAATGGGTAATGGTGGTCATGATGTAGGGCTTTGTCCTTTAGCCATTGGGTTGCCTGTTTGAATCCCTACTCTCTTTATCTCTGTATTTGTATCCTTGGATACTTCTCCTGGCTTGCTTGCTGTTGTTGATCACAAGATTCTGGTTTTAATGTCAGTGTGTCCAAAGGCAGCTGTGGCTACAATGTAGTTTGCCTGCATCCGTGTGTAAATGAATGGGTGAATGACTGAATGTTGCCTGAGGCACTTAGGCGTTCTTGAACTTGAGCAGAAGAAGTAGAAGGTTTACATGCAAGTTATACGAAGCGCAACACGGTGGATCAAAAGGTACTGCAGTGACTCATGAGCATTTAAGCCTCTAAGGGCTGTGGATGAGATTACTGCGCGTACGCATCCCCGCGGGCATTGGCATGTTGCTCCACAGGCGCAGTGGGGAGGTCGGGGTTCTCAGAGCGACATGGCATTTAGAACGTCGGACAGCATTTCTGAAAAACGAGATTGGGAGATCCCAGATGCAAAAAAGTGCAATGTTGCAAGGAGTTTTGTGATATCTGGTATTGCGTGGGTCCTCCTTGTGGCTGGCTCCAAATCCATTCGGAGTTCCCCCAACAGCTCCAAAATGGCAATGCTGGATAAACCATATGTTTTGATGATCGTTTCCTCGTTCATTGCAAAAATATTCACACGGAGTGAAAAAATGCGTTCTCTGCGTCTCCTTGCTTCATTTCGATGTCTCCTTCTTGCGACAATAACCGCTGCCATGTGTGCGCAATTACGCATACAGACCATTTGCACCTTCTTTTGAAACGTGTTAAATATAGAGTCAGATACCGTTAGCAAAATTGCATTCAGGTTTGATAAATCACTTTGCGAGCGCTAAATTAATTTATTTACATGATCTCCTCCCAAAAGACGCACTTTTGCGTGTAAACGCCCCATATTGCATATTCATTGCAGAAAAAGTACTAAATGGATAAGAGGCGCTATTTAGCACGCTTTAAAGACCAAATCCTTTTAGCACGCTGTTGATAGATCAGTTTGTACATTTTTTAGCGTGCGCAGTGAAATATCTCACGTTTTTATATACGCAAACCTACGGAAGAGGATTAGGGCCACTGTAAAAAAAAAAAAAAAGTTAACTAATTTTTAAATTTTATTTCAGTTTAACATGGGGAAAAAAATCAGAATTCTGAGAAAAAAGTCAGAATTCTGAGAAAAAAGTCAGAACTCTGAGAAAAAAGTCCGAATTCTGACTTTAATCTCAGAATTCTGAGGAAAAAAGTCAGAATTCTGACTTTAATCTCAGAATTCTGACTTTTTTCTCAGAATTCTGACTTTTTTTTATTGTCAGAATTCAGTCAGAATTCTGACTTTAATCTCAGAATTCTGAGAAAAAAAGTCAGAATTCTGAGATTAAAGTCAGAATTCTGACTTTTTTCTCAGAATTCTGACTTTAATCTCAGAATTCTGAGAAAAAAGTCAGAACTCTGAGAAAAAAGTCAGAATTCTGAGAAAAAAGTCAGAATTCTGACTTTAATCTCAGAATTCTGAGAAAAAAGTCAGAATTCTGACTTTAATCTTAGAATACTGAGAAAAAAAGTCAGAATTCTGAGAAAAAAGTCAGAATTCTGACTTTTTTCTCAGAATTCTGACTTTTTTCTCAGAGTTCTGACTTTTTTCTCAGAATTCTGAGATTAAAGTCAGAATTCTGAGAAAAAAGTCAGAATTCTGACTTTAATCTCAGAATTCTGACTTTTTTTCTCAGAATTCTGAGATTAAAGTCAGAATTCTGACTGAATTCTGACAATAAAAAAAAGTCAGAATTCTGAGAAAAAAGTCAGAACTCTGAGAAAAAAGTCCGAATTCTGACTTTAATCTCAGAATTCTGAGGAAAAAAGTCAGAATTCTGACTTTAATCTCAGAATTCTGAGAAAAAAGTCAGAATTCTGACTTTAATCTTAGAATACTGAGAAAAAAAGTCAGAATTCTGAGAAAAAAGTCAGAATTCTGACTTTTGTCCCATACTATACTGAAATAAAATAAAAATAAAAATCAGTTAACATTTTTTTTTTCAGTGGCCCTAATCCTCTTCCGTACAAACCTTTGATAGATCCGGCCCTAAGTGTTATAAAAGTACAGGCTATTTATCAAATCATTATTAAGTCCACTTCAGCTTGTGTAATTAAAAAAAAAATGCTACTAATCTATTTGGCACAAATGAAAAATCCAGATATTAAAGTTCTTTGCATTAATCACACTGTTAACCAGCTTATTATATTTTTAGGCCAAAAGGCTGATCACAGTATTGAGGAGGGATCTCTTCAGTCAGTAACAGTGAGGTTTGGACTGTCTTTATGCTAATTCTTGCATGATCACAAGTAATTATTTTCTTAAAAATCAGCTCAAGATATTTTAAAAAGTCCTACTGTAAAATGAATTTCTTTAATCAAAACATGAGTTTTAGTTTAATGAATCCATTATTTTTAACTGTTTTATTTTCTTGTTGTGCTTTTTGTTTTTAACCTGTGAAGCACTTTCAGAATTTCTATCTTTCCAAAGTGCTCCAAATTTTAATCACTTATTTTCTCCCTTGCTGGCTTCAAATTATGTAATTTCATTAAATTGATCTTAATGTATAAGCTTCCTGATAAAGTTAGAGGTAAAATATTGTGACTCCTTTGGTGGACGCTTAATTTCATGTGTCCAAGCATATGTTTATTAGAACGTCCTAATAAATGAAGAAAATTAATGCATACATGTATCTAAAGTAAATCCTTATGCTGGAATTGTATTTGCAACTAACATGAAGTTATGTGGCAAAAGTAGAATCTTTGTACATAAGTTGATTATGATAGAGTTTGGTGAGTGGTTTAAACCCATTTGTCCCATATTGATTGTGCTCGGAAGATTAAAGTTAAAAAGCTTTTAGAGACTGTTGTAGTTGCTGTTGATGTTTTATATTCACAGATGTAAATCTTCAGCAAATGTTAAATGAAACCTGGAAATGCAAATAATATAATAAAAAGCAAGAAGCAAGAAAAACACCATCAACTGATGCAGCAGAAACCTTCCAATAGGTCGCCAGTAAAAAAAAGCTTTAAGGAAATGTAAGCTTTAATAATGCCTATCTATGTATGAACAATAGAATAGAATAGAATAGAATAGAATAGAATAGAATAGAATAGAATAGAAAATATCTTTATTGCAGGAAATTGTGGTGTTACAGCCGCAAAAAGGTAATAGAAAAAAAATGGTCACACAAATGTGGACCTTAGAGAGTGTATAAGAATAACATAAAAGTGAAGAGTTCAAAAATTAACAAATAAAATACTGTACTGTTGTGTTTTAACAAAATAAGACTGTGAACCTGGAGAATAAATAAACAATATACAGCTATGGACATTTTTTTAGTATGGATATTTGAAAATAGCAGCAACATTACAGATGTGCACAATTACAGCAGTATGTTTTTTTTTATCTGACAGTAAATACATTTCCAGTCTAGGAAGAGGTCAAACTTCTTTTTAGAAAATAAAGATATCAAGTTTAGTAGTGCTGTTGTAGGCTGCCAGGTTTGCTGTGAGGTAGCGTGTTAGAAAATAACCTGGACTTGATAGAAAAAAACAAACAAAAAACAACTAATAGCATAAATGATAAATGATATTATTTAAATGTCCTTTAGGTACATTTATCCCAGGGATTCAAATCGCTAAGTAAAACAATATATTGATTAATTACACAAAGACTTTTTCATTAAGTCTATCGTTGTACAATCTTCAGATCCTGGCCAATTAAAGCACACCATTTAAAGTTAGAGTAATACCTTAGCACAAGAAAAATCAGTTTGAATAGAGAATGTGGGGTTATATTAAGGTATCTTTAATACCTTCATAAAGGTTGTAGTTTTTTCCAAAGATTATATAAATCCGACAAACGTGCATCATTGCAACTCATTTTCCCATCTACTCTTAATGACGGAATTTTTCATATTAAATGCATCAATGCTGCAATAACACTTTAGCACAGCATGCTTTTCTCATAAAACATTAGATATCATGAGCTGGCGGACCATTCATCTTGTAAAGTGAGTACATAGGATGAGTTGAGTCCTTTCTTAAATTTAACACCACTGTATGGTTTGACTCAGAGTCTCTCCTAGGACATTAATTACAAGGTTAAGGAACAAAATCACCCTCATCATCACTATCAAGTAATTATTAGAGATGGTTTTGCTCTTAATGCCGTTTGCAAACGCAAACACTTCTGTAGATTATTAGATGTATCCTATGAAGACCATTAGAGATGCACTTTGACAGCGATAAGATCACCTTTCATCCTCACTGCGAGGGAACTGCAGCATTCCCATGATGTCATGTGATGCAGATTTAAAAAAAGAGAGTTTCCCAAGAGAGAAGAAAAGAAAATGTACTTTGGTTTACACGTCGGTGCATGTGCATATTTGAGCTTAAAAACAGTGTTAACAGTGAAATATATTCCATAGAACAGAAAGTAAAAGATATCTGACCATTTTTCTGTGCAAGTGATGATTGCTGCAAAATATGCATTTATAATATTGAACTACTCTGATTTTTTTTCCCAATAAATAAGCAAACGTTTTTTTCTGTGTATAATCATGTTAGAAATTATCTCTAAGTGCTGTCTCTGATGCATTGTATTGAGATCCAAAAAATGTCTTTGAAGTTCCTAGCTGCCATTAAAGATGACTTGCGCTAACTATTGTGTAGTTTGTTTATTTGATGTGTTCTGCCAACTCTGATCATTTAGCTGGAAAGGGGATTTATGAATGGAATGTGGTTCATCAAGAAAAACTGAGCAATGCTGCAGCTCTTAGGTGGAAATATCAAAGACCAAAAAAAAAAAAACGGTCAACAAGCATAGATAATCCCCAACCAAAACAAAACTTTATTGCACTACTAAGATCTTTGCGATGACTTGTTTGTGTTGGTTTGGTTGTTTTTCTGCTTCTTTTAAATAAAATGATCCCTTCTTTTCAATATTTTGTGGAAAATTTTAAATCTGTTTATGCCAATCTTCTGTGGATATAAAAGGAAATAAAAACATCAGCACTGATAGATAAAACCATGAAATTTTTCATTTTGATCTCAACCATTCTTCATAAGTTGGCCTTTGGAGGTCAACATTATTGTATAACATTGATTTGTTTTATGTATACTCAAAAAGTGTTCTCAAGTTAGAGTAGCTCTTTCTGAACATATTTTTACTTAAGATAAGGCTATAAGTAGCCATCCAAAGCATTACTCAAGTTAGAGGGAAAAAAAGTATTTTATAAAAAGATAACTTAGTAGCTGACACAATTATCTTTGTCACTATATGAAAAAATTACATTTTGGAGTTTTAAAAAATTAAAACAACAAAAAAACCTAAATTAAAAAAAAATAACACGAAAAGTGCAAACTCAAATGGAAAGAAAATCTTAAAAAAAAATGTTTTTACATAAAACTTATGAAACCATTATTTACCCATCATCATTACAGTATCTCTTCGGGTACTCCGACTTTCTCCCACAGTCCAAAAACATGACTGTTAGGTGGAATGACTTCTCTAAATTCTCCTTAGATGTGAGTGAATGGTTTTTTTGTCCTGTTTGTCTCTATGTTGCCCTGCGATAACCTGGCCTCCTTTCCAGGGTGTACCCCACCTCTCGCCCGTAGACAGCTGGAGATAGGCACCAGCATCCCTCGCATGGATAGATCATTATAGAATGTAATGCATATATTTTAGGACAGGATAAACTACCTACAGATATTCATATAACTGTATATTACCTAAACCCTTTAAATTTCATGAAAAGCTTTGCAGACAAAATTAATATAAAAAAACAAAGCTTGTGTGCAAAAAAACCCAAATAAAATTATATCAGTAAAACTTTGGGCTAGCTGACTGTCTGTGTCCGATACATGTGAGGTTCAAAAGTGTTTTCTTTTTTTACTGGATTGACTTACATACATCAGCCCCGGATTTTACTCAAGTAAGAGGAGCGATTCTTCATTTTGATACTACTTAAATCAAAATAATAAATAAAAAAATTACATTTTGTCAAAAGGCTACTAATGTAAATGACTAATGTAACTAGTTACTAACATGGTCAGTGTAAAAAATATATATATATGTATAATATATATATATAAAACATATATATATATATAATATATATATTTTTTTTATTCTTTATTTGTATATATATATATTTTTTTTATTCTTTATATTTATTATATATATATATATATATATATATATAAATAAAGAATAATATATATATATAAATTATATAAATATATACAATATAAATATATGTATAAAACATATATTTTTTCTAACTGTTCTCCTTTGTTTAGTTTTCTCCTTGGTCTTGTTGGATCACGCTCTTGCACGGCTTGAAACAAGTACCGTAACATCCATAGCATCTGTTTCTAAACAGATCAGGCAGTTGAAACATCGTCCCTTTTAATTGCAAACACTTTTTAATTGAATCTCAAAAGTTCCATTATAGATCTGAGCAATGCTTTAGCATCATTAATTGTTCTTGTGTGTAAAACCATAGCTGATGAAGCTTCATCAACAACAGTCAAGTCTGTCACTGAATGCTGTGCTGAATATAATCAGTACCATAGGAAGCTGATGGAGTATCTACAGTTCAGTGCAAACTCAAATGGAAAGAAAATCTTAAAAAAAAATGTTTTTACATAAAACTTATGAAACCATTATTTACCCATCATCATTACAGTATCTCTTCGGGTACTCCGACTTTCTCCCACAGTCCAAAAACATGACTGTTAGGTTGAATGACTTCTCTAAATTCTCCTTAGATGTGAGTGAATGGTTTTTTTGTCCTGTTTGTCTCTATGTTGCCCTGCGATAACCTGGCCTCCTTTCCAGGGTGTACCCCACCTCTCGCCCGTAGACAGCTGGAGATAGGCACCAGCATCCCTCGCATGGATAGATCATTTTAGAATGTAATGCATATATTTTAGGACAGGATAAACTACCTACAGATATTCATATAACTGTATATTACCTAAACCCTTTAAATTTCATGAAAAGCTTTGCAGACAAAATTAATATAAAAAAACAAAGCTTGTGTGCAAAAAAACCCAAATAAAATTATATCAGTAAAACTTTGGGCTAGCTGACTGTCTGTGTCCGATACATGTGAGGTTCAAAAGTGTTTTCTTTTTTTACTGGATTGACTTACATACATCAGCCCCGGATTTTACTCAAGTAAGAGGAGCGATTCTTCATTTTGATACTACTTAAATCAAAATAATAAATAAAAAAATTACATTTTGTCAAAAGGCTACTAATGTAAATGACTAATGTAACTAGTTACTAACATGGTCAGTGTAAAAAATATATATATATGTATAATATATATATATAAAACATATATATATATATATATATATAATATATATATTTTTTTTATTCTTTATTTGTATATATATATATTTTTTTTATTCTTTATATTTATTATATATATATATATATATAAATAAAGAATAATATATATATATAAATATAAATAACATCCATAGCATCTGTTTCTAAACAGATCAGGCAGTTGAAACATCGTCCCTTTTAATTGCAAACACTTTTTAATTGAATCTCAAAAGTTCCATTATAGATCTGAGCAATGCTTTAGCATCATTAATTGTTCTTGTGTGTAAAACCATAGCTGATGAAGCTTCATCAACAACAGTCAAGTCTGTCACTGAATGCTGTGCTGAATATAATCAGTACCATAGGAGGCTGATGGAGTATCTACAGTTCATTTGAATTAAGCCCCAACAGATTTTAAGTGTGTTTGTAGACTTTACCTGTGTGCATTGCCCAACTCCTGAAGAGCGTGGCATCCCGGTCAATGGTCCAACCATGACGAGCAGCATGCTTCCAAGGAATCTGGAAGATCCGAGCTGACTGTCGGACAAGATCAAATATTTTAGTTGTCATATGCGTTACTAAACTTTTCTCTATTTAGTCTGTCAGTTTTATATCATCCACAAGAAACAACATGAACTTAGCTGTGCATGTACATGTCTCTGTGGATGTAAAAAGGGAGGAGCAGAGTGAGATGAAGGGGTCTACCTGATCCAGCCAGCTCACACCTGGATACTTCCCCGACTGAATCTGCTCCTCCAGCCATGGCCTCAGCCTCTGTCTTGCTGGTTGCTGCATTGTGCAGGTCTGAGCTTCAGGTGTGCAGAAAGGTTGAGTGGATGGAAATGTCACCAGTTACATGAGAGCTCAAATAATAAAAGAAAGAAAAAAAAAATCATAATCTGTGATCAAATCAGGTTCCACTGGAATAACCAGCCTACTCTGCCAGATCCTTCCAATCACAGAGCATACAGTTCATCCGGATCCTGCTCCTCCTCCAGTTAGCTTCTTCACCCAAACATAAACTCCTCATCTTATAGGAAACATCTTTGGCTTTCTTTTAAGTAAGGTGGATGAAGTGGTTGGAGGAGTTAAAAGTAGTGCTGAGGTTCTTTAATGTGTTAGAATATGTTGGATCTTTAATGCTACACATAAAATTGCAACAGTAAAGCCTATTTCTAGAATTAGTCTGATAAGATTTTTCCAACACACAGGTGTGAAGGTGTGTGACAGGAAAGAGAGAGAACATGTGCACAAAAAGAACACCAGATGAAAGTAGAGCAAACGTGATTCGGTACAAATGTTGCTCATGAGGCTGTCTCATGCTGCAACATTGGTTTACAGAAAACATTACAAGCCCAGTTGAGATAAAGGAATTTATACAAACTTGAAAAAATAATCAAGGATAGAATAAATAGGCGAAGCAAGGCATTTCTATGTGTAAAACAGAAGTCAGTGCAGAGAATAGAAAACTGCTTTATATGAATTAAACAATAAAGCAGAAGAAAAGAGCTAAGAGGGGCACATAGAAAATGAACAGGAGGAGCCCCAGAACGGAGCCTTGAGGAACCCTGCATGTGATTTCTGTGGTCTATGATTTTAAGTTCTCTACTTACACATTAAAGTCTCTATTCTTCATGTAGGATTTAAACCAAACCAGTACTGTACCAGAAAGGCCGACCCAGTTTTCTAGATGCTCTAATAAAATCAAGTGATCAACGATCTCAAATGCTGCACTGAGGTCAAATAATATCATTCCTGTGATTCTTCCACTGTGAAATATGGTCCTTGAACGGCTTAATTGGGGGAGTCTCTGTGTTGTCATTGGCATCATATACGTAACTAAGACAGTTTAGTTTCAGTTAAATGGACTAAATCTTTATCAAAGTGAAATTGCAATAACTTACAAATTTTATCTGTTCATATATGTTATTTACAAACTTTTAACACTGGGTAACTAGAGCTTTATTATTTAAGTTTTGAGTTTAATATTTTTTGAGTTGTTAAATGTTATTACAGGAAAACAAATATTTTCTGATTCACCAAAAACCTCACCTGAAGGCATCTAAAATCAGTTTTAGAGACCAAGCTGAAATATACTGATCTCAAGCCTTCCGTTCATCAGTAAAATAAAGCAAATGTTTTGTGCATAACAGATCACACTAGAGATAATGAATATCCTGTCCATTAAGTGTCGCTTTCTTTAGGGGAGACCTTGAGTTCCTGTAGAACAAGCTAAGTGGGCCTTTCTAACTCTATTAAATGGCTTGAAACTATTCTTAGCCTAAAGACATTGCCTTGTTTTTTCCAAGAAATTTTATTAATTCCCCAAAGCTTCCGTCCCCAACCCTTAAATTATTTTTTTTTAAACATTTTTTCTCTGGAATATGTATAGGAAAATAAAGATGTACCATTAGTTTTTACCATTGGGGCGACAGTGGCGTTGGATGTAGGAGTTTGCCCTGAAATCGAAGGGTTGACGGTTCAAGCCCCGACTCCGACTTTCAGTGTCGTTGTGTCCTTGGGCAAGACACTTCACCTGCATTGTCTACTGATGGTGGTCAGAGGGCCCGGTGGCGCCAGTGTACGGCAGCCTCGCTTCTGTCAGTGAGCCCCAGGGCAGCTGTGGCTACAATGTAGCTTGCCACCGTGAGTGTGTGTGTGAATGGGTGAATGAATGTAGTGTAAAGCGCCTTGGTCAAGTCTCCTAACTTGAATAAAGTACATGCCATTTACCATTGTGTAGATTATATAAAATTAGATATTAATTTTAAAAATGAGATTCCTTTATTGGGAAAATGTGAAAAACTGAGGTTAAATTTTAGGATCAAAGTATGCGGTGGTCAGAACCTTGGAGCCACTTTTGACAGTGACCTTAGCTCTGGACTGAAACATCAAAAATGTTTGAAAAACAGCAAATTATAAACTTTGCACTATCAACAAACTTCAATATTTGTTTTGTAAAACTGACTTAAAATAGAAACTTCTAGTCTAAACTATTAAATTCTTTGTATAGCTGGTATACCTTAGAGTTCCATTGCAATACTGTTGTCATGATTTTAACACTGAGAGAAAGGACGTGTAGCACTATCAATAGTTTTAAATTAATTTCAAGATTTTTCGGCAACATTTTTAAAATACACATTATTTATAAATGGAAAAGACAAAATGTATTAATGTTGAACAGATAGTTTACTAAATTTTTATAATTTTTTTTAAAACATCCTCTAAAGACCATTAACAAAAGGTAAATAGATCATATTGCCCTGCCATGTTAGTTTAGCCTTAACTCTAACATCTGTAGACCTAAGACCTGAGCCTTGCCTTTATTTTAAAGTCCCAAAGTGCTTCACAAAATTACAATACAAATAAAAATACATTTACAGTCACAAAACATGGTCATAAAACAGCCATTAGTCTACTAGAATTCAAATATTTTCTTTAAAAAATAGGTTTTCAGTTCACTCTTAAAAAGATCAACAGAATCAAGTAAGCGCAAGGAAAGTGGAAGATGGTTCCAGAGCACTGGTACGACCGTCTGAATGGAGCGATCTCCCCTGGTCCTGTGACGAGTACAAGGGACCATGAGCAGGTTCTGGTCCTGAGACCTCAGCCTGCGAGAGCGGGTATAAGGACACAAGTCTTTAATGTAGGAGGGAGCCTGACCGTTAAAAGCCCTGAAGGTCAGCACCAGGATTTTAAACTGGAACCAAAAAGAGACTGGGAGCCAATGAAGATCTTTTAAAATCACCCTAATATGAGCCCTTCTGTTTGTACTAGTCAGTAACATCACCGCAGAGTTCTGAACCTGCTGAAGATGAGATAACTCCTTTTTGTTTAGACATAAGAATAGACTGTAACAGTAGTCTAAACAGGAAGACACAAAGGTGTGGATAATCATTTCAAGATCATCTCTGCTTCATCAGGGGCAATCACCAGCACCTGTTTTATCCGAGTTTATTTACAGGGAATTTTCACCAAAGGCATTGTTAAACGTGCGCAAGGAAATTCAGCAGAGAGCTTCACTTCTGGATCTCTTAGTACTTAAAAGAGAAGTAAAGCTGGATATTATCAGCAAACAGATGATGGGAAACATCATCAAATCTCTGAATGATTTTTTATAATGGAAGGACATACCGTTATGTTGGACTTGTCCTAACATCAGTGGGCTTAATACCTTAATAAATGATCAATTTAGCTGTTATAAATGGTTTAGATGCAGTTTATAAATAAATCAAACATTAATAAGCTATCTGCTAATCATTAATAATTGGTCCCTTTACCATTAATAAATGGTTATTGTAAAGTTTAACTGATCTTTCTTCCTTCCACCCATACCTAGTTACTAGGTACTGTTTTCCCTAGATCCTGAAGGCAATAGTCATTTGCTGCACCTACAAAAGGTTGAATAATTAGAAGTTTAGTTATTTGGAACTAAAGCTCTGGATTGTTTTCTTTTCAGAGGGCATTAGAGTTGGTGATACATTTAACTCTTAAAGAATAAAACTGAAGGTTTTATTCATTCGGTTTTTAATTTCTATTCATGACACATCTACTGTATATGACAAATATATTGTTTACATTTATATAGTGTTTACAAACTTCATTGTTCTTTTCAATCTGTATGTCTACTGCTTGAGCACTTAAAAGTACTAGATAGAAATAAAATACTATTAGAGCCTTGCCATACGATGTAGATTTATTAGCATTTTTTCAAAAGCGTTCGTTTTTAAGAACTTAACGCACAATCAGAAATCTTCCTTGTTAATAGAAACATTTATTACCAAGCCAGTGCACATGAAATGAATGAATCATTTTCAAAATACATTTTTAACTGATCTAAAATCTTTATTATTTAAAGGATTTGCTGCATCATAACGAGAATCTTGGCTTCATTTGGCCAGTAGTCCGTAATCCCTTATCGTTGCAGATCTTTGCCTCGCTATTTGTTGTGAAAAACAAACATACTGGATGACTGTTACGCAAACTTCTGTAGAAACGAACCCTAGCTCCAGAGAAGAGCAATGAGGAAGTAATTTCCAAACACTAAACAGACCAGGTTCTATGTTACAACAGTATGTTTTTGTCACATAAATCTATTTAAGTTGTGTTTTTCCTTTTTAAAGGACTCAGTAATGATTGATTCAAGCATTTGTACAGTGCTAAACACATGGTGAAGTTTATTTGGTGAACAAAATTAAGATAGAACATGTCATCTAACAGAAACATGACATTCCTCTGCTTTCGTCACGCATTTAATTTTTTACAGAAATACTATAAGGCAGACCTGTATACTCACATGTAGAAGCAAAAACATTTACATTTTGTACAAATAAAGCCTCTTTTAAAAAATATTTGAACACAGTAGTAAATAAAAAAATATTTATTGCAGTTTCCAAATTTTTTCTTATTTGAATTTCCTCCGAGGTCCATTGATGTCAAGGAATGAAATCCCTGATGATACAACTTAAAGAAAAAAATATCTGATATGCGGTTAAAAAAAAAAACAAAAAACATTACTAGTATTTCCTGCTCTAACCATTAGATGGAGCAGCACTACAAACTGACAGCTTTGCTGCAGCTTCCACACCCTAAAGTATATTCCCTGAAAACCAGAGAGTTGGTGAACTACACGCATTTATATCCACTATCAATCAGTACTGGGGCAGATGAGTGATTAGGCATCATGGGTAAATGTAGTTTCTGTGGGGTCTGTGGAAACCCACTGGGACCAAACCACTGATTCAAACCTGGGATCAAGCTGGTTTGAGGGATGTTGTAGACTCCCTCATTTAGATTCTTGTTCTCGCATAGAGGATCACTGCTTTGCTTTTCTGAAATGATCACATCGGACTCTTCCACCATGTTTGAAATGAACACATCAGACTCTTCCACCTTGTTTGAAATGATCACATCGGACTCTTCCACCTTGTTTGAAAATGGCTTGTAGCCATCCGCAATTTTAATGCTACAATCTGATCCTGAAGGCAGAAACATCTCACTGTTAAATTCAGAGTTGATGGACCCTTCATCACTTCTCTCAAATCTGAATTCAAACCCACACCCTGTGGAGATACTGCTGGAGCTGGAGGATGCACTGTTGGCCTCTGTAGAAGATCTCTTAGGATCTAGATTGCATTGCTGATATGACAGCACTACTCGCGCAGGAGAACAGATATCTTTCAGAGCAGGAAGGGGACAAGCACGTACCTGTTGGTCAGGACTGCAAACAGTGTTTCTTTTAATTGAATATCCAGGGTCAACCAGAAATTCGGCTCTGGAGCTGTCATATATAGATCTACTAGAATCTACTTTGCATGGCTGATATGATTGGTCTACTCGCCCAGCAGGTGAAGTATCTTTCTGTGCCAGAAGTAAAAAAGCAAGTGCCTGATGGTCAGGATTGTTCACAGTGTCACTTTTACACGAATACCTGGAGTCATCCGGGAAACTGATTCCAGAGCCGTCGTCCACAGTCTGATTTGGGGGGCTGGGAAGAGACATAAAATAGCTCCGATTGACAATTCCTGATGAGGCAGCACTTGTTTCTCTTGAAACGATATTTGGCATGTTTTGATCCTGGGAAACAGGAAGCTCCAAATTTGGGAAAGGCGAGCCGAGGTTCTTTGGCAGGCAGCCGTTTAAAGCTTTCCACAGAGCAAAATTAATGATAGCCTTGGGATCAGGAGGTTCAGCCTGACCATAACAAGGATCTGAAGAGCCTGGGCTGATTCCACAGCTGTTAGAATCCATACTGGTGTCTTCTCTCTGGTTCTGGAGCATTTTTAGCCTAAACATGGAGAAAGGGTTACTCACCAACATAATCTCACACACAAACAAAATTATTACCATAATAGCAGTATTTACGTCTGATCGTCGTCGTTTGGTTTTGGAGTATCAATCCAGATATTTGAGGGGGTGATAGGTGAAGGTTTTAGAACCTGAAACGTAAACAATTTATTAGATCGGAAACAGCTGACTAAAGTTCTCATAATGCTTGATGCACAGACATTCCGTGCAGAAAATTAGCTATCCTTTACAGCATCTGCAGCTTTTATATTGTGTGACTTTCCCTCATTCTTGCTGGCTCCGGGCAGGGGGTGGGGCATGTTCAGCACAAGCTGCAAGCTAAGAACACCACACTACACCAGGAACACGAGCAAGCTTATAACAACTATTCACATGTTTTCCAGTCAGGATGGTGCAAAGTCGTTAGAGAAACACAACTTTAAGGGGAACCGAGTATCAGTGTTTACCAAGGTTTTAAAATGTTTTTGTTGTTAAACTACAAAGTAATGTCACACACACCTTAAAATCCTAATGTATGGAGAATAAAGGAATGCACCTTTTCCCTCCTTCAAATTGTGCTGCTTACTACCAATCAACTTCAGACTGACCTTACAGTAAGGGAAAATCAGGCTCCATTAAAATATCTATTAAAATATCTCCAGATAAACACTACAAACATAACGATGGTCTCCTTTGAGGTTATGTTTGCAATGAAAAGCACGAATCGTAATGTAAAACCCTGAAATCCTCCCACCTAGTGAACCATTTCCAGTTTCCAAGCATCTATTAGAGTTCTAACATCACATATTAAATCTAAGTCTTCTACTTCTTTGCTAAATCCACCCCAGCTGCCCAGTCAAGTCCTGCCATGAGTGTTGCACCAATGCCATTTTTTTGGCCCCGATACGATACCTGGCTGAGCAGTATTGGCCGATACAGATGCCATACCGATAACATCTGTTTGAAATTGATGTGTGTGTGTGTATATGAAGAACTGTATACTACTTTGATTTTAAATAATTGACATCATGGCTTTGTCAAGGTGCTGCCTACCTTTGTGAAGCAGGAAAAAGACTAATACAAAGTGAATCCAGTAGAAATTTTTATTGCCTACCTGGAATGGGTGACAATAGTTGAATTAACTTATAGCTCTCAAAATGTTATCTGTGCCCTATTTGTTGTTACTCGCCGATTCTAATGCGACCATTTTAGTGCGGGGCCCCACACGATACTGGTATCAGTATTGGTGCAACACTACCTGTCATCAAGCTCTCATTCCCTTCATAACTGCTATCATTCACTTCATTACTTACTTCTAGAACTGTTCCTATCCTCTTCTAAACAGAACACATCGGCCCAGATCCAAACAACTATGATAATTTCTGCCATCTTTCTAATTTGCCTAACATCAATTCTCCATCACAGCCGGTAAGCCCCTCTGTCCTGGGGCCCATATTCTAAAGGCCAATTTATGCTTCTGATGCATAAACTCTGGAACCATCAAATCTGTCTCTGTGCTAGCCCATATCTAAATACGTGTGAGAATGCAGTGTTTCTGTGTGAAATGATAAAAAAAAACAGAGGGGGAATATGGACTGACGTATCACCGATGTTATATGTAAAAGCGTATGCCTGCAGATATGTGTTGCCATAACTTTGCTCTTTGCAACCTGATATCAATGAAGAAAATAGGACTTAAAGCCAATTTATGCTTCTGACGCATAGCCTCTGCAACCGTCAAATCTCTCTCTGTACCGTCGTTGCGCACTTCAAAAAATATCCTAACTACGCGTCGGACAGTCGCAAATCCCCGCAGATATCAAGCGGAAGTTTAAAGACAAAAAACAGCTGTGATTGGTCCTTGGTATGCCTTTCCAGCCGTCTGCGTGGTCGTCCTTCTCGATTTAGTGCCGGGGCGCGACATTTTTAAAAACTGAGGAACAACTACAATGGACAACTACAACGAAAGGTTGTTCGGTCTTTTTGCCAACTCCACTAACAGAAGCTGTTCCTCTTTGATGTCTAGCAACTCTAGATCCATCTCCATGACCGTGATATCTTGCAGACGTGCCATTGTTGTTTTGGAGGACAAACACTCCCGCCGCTGCTGCCGAAGTTCTCGTGAGTTCTCGAATAGGCTCCCCTTGAGCTTTGGCGGTAAACTGCTGTGCGTCCCTGGAAATTTCAGGCCGACGGTGTAGAGGCATACCAGCAAAACTGGTTCACGACCAGACCAAAGCAACATTTGGTGTGTGTGTGGTTGCAGAAGTATAGTCTGCCCTTAGCTCTTTTTAGTGTCTTCTTGTACATTTAACATTGTTTTCATCATTATGTTGATGACACCCAGCTCCATAGTTCTTGTGAGCCAAATTCCAAACTTCCACCATTCTCCCTAATTTAAAGCTAACCTGAAATAAAGTCATGGTTTATCTCAAACTTCATTAAGATTATCATTAAGCTGAGATCCCACTTGTAGAACCAAATATGTTTTACAGAAAGGTTTCAGTTTCTCTGGGTTTCATTCCAATAGGACTCTACCCTTTCATTTCCCACATCATTAACATTGCCTATTCAGCCTGTTTTCATCTGCAATTTATCAATCATCTTCATCCCTCCTTTTGCCTGCACTCTGTGTATATTCTTATCGATAGCCTCATCACTTTTATCTCTTGTTTTGGCTTGCTTTGCTAATATGGCACTGGGAATAAATGTCCCAGAGCTAGATGATAGCCCAACAGATTTGCTTTCACACGCAGGCCATTATGACTGTTGCCATAAGATTCTGCTTGGTACTTGTATATGAAACTTTTTTAAATGAAATAAATTCTATATTATTTAGGGAGTAAAATCGTATGCAATGGACACAGAGACGGAAAGGAATGTGGAAAAGAAACAGGATAAAATCTATAGGGAGAGAGAAAGACAGTAACAGGAAACAGTGCATGAAAAGAGAGAATATAAAACAAAACAGCCACAGTAGACAAAGAAGATATATTGTAATTCCAAGAAGTCTGCTTCACCCTCGAAATCCTTCCTTTGTTTAACACTAAACTCACTTCCCATCTGTTAAAAGGGGCCTATTCTCTGTAATTGGCTGTTTGTCATAGCTTTTAGTGTGTTATTTTTAAGCTTGTTGTTATTGGTGTAATGTTGCTCTGAATGCACTATTAAATAAAATGTACTATTAGGATTGCTAAAGGAACTCCAATCATACTTCGGCGGATGGTCACGAGAACTTTGGCGGCGCCAGCGGGAGCGTTTATCTTCCAAAACAACAATGGCTTGCTGCAAGATATCATGGTCACGGAGATGGATCTAGAGTTGCTAGACATCGAAGAGGAACAGCTTCTGTTAATGGAGTTGGCAAAAAGATCGATTAACCTTTCGTCGTAATTGTCCATTGTAGTTGTTCCTCGGGCGCGACGACGGTACAGAGACAGATTTGAGGGTTGCAGAGGCTATGCGTCAGAAGCATAAATTGGCTTTAAGTCCTATTTTCTTCATTGATATCAGGTTTCAAAGAGCAAAGTTATGGCAACACATATCTGCAGGCATGCATTTTTACATATAACAGTCAGTCCATATTCCCCCTTTGTTTTTTGATCATTTTAACACAGAAACACTGCATTCTCCCACCTATTTAGATGTGGGCTTGCCATAGGCTAGCTATATGCTAAAAGGCTTTTTTCCTTCTTTGTTAGAAGAAAACCAAATGACCATACTCCTGAGAATACAGAGTAATTATAGATAACATTATCCACCGGGGGCATGAACAAATACAAAGCAAAGGTAATAAAAATAAAGAAAGGTAGTAAAACATAAATAAATAAATAAAAATCATATGTAGAGAAATATGATAAAATACTTTTTTTTTTTGTTTATTTTCTTCCTTAAAATGCACCTCACCTGAAAAGTGCTAGCGCCCCCTCAGGGAGGGGGGCCAACACAACTCAAATGCCCATGACCAGTTCTGCATTTTAGCCATACCCTGGCTATATGTGTCACTCTCAATGCTTTCGGTCAAATTAGCTGAAATAAAAAAGCCCAAAATTGAATCTCACCTGTGGCATCATGGCTGGCATGAGAAGTTTTTTTGGGTCTGAAAAACTATCCCACCATTTCCTTTTCATCCTAAAAAAAATGATGAATAAGTTTGGACAAAGCACAAACGTTAGGATACTGAGGAAAGAAAAGCCTGTGAGTCAATTTTTACGACGGCTGCACTTTAAAAAATGAAAATGTCTTGAGAGCTGTACTGAACGACATTTCTTTTTGTATACACACTGTGTGTACAATATGATGATAAAGTCTGTCTAAGTCAATACAGCCACAAGACAAATTTGTCATTAAGGCTTCAAGGCTTACCTTACAAAGCAGGTGTAAGCAGAGACAAACAGAATGATGCCAAGTACACTGAGGGCAATAATAATTCCAAGGTACAACATTTGAAAGGAAGCAGCTGTGAAGGGACAAATGAAAAGTCAGAGTTAGAAATCCTGTAAATACACCAGCTGAGACATACAGGCCAATGTTAACGTCTCAGTGGTCTGTTTTGTGGGGGGTATGAATCCGATCTCATCAAAACAATGCTTTATAGTTCAAATATACTCTACGTCAAAGTAAAAAAAAACAAAGCATTAGCACTATTCTCCTAACACTTCTTTATTACATCAGATATCTGCAAATACTAACATGAAGGGATGCTTCTGAAGCTTTCTTGGTCATATTAATTTCACTGGGCTAAAAAAAAAAAAAAATAATAACTTTTAATGTTTGATTTCAAGCTAATGTTTTGGTATCATAGTATTTAAAAATATCCTTAATATGGTAAGAGGAACAACAGCTGGAAGTACAGAATGATACATTTAATCATTCTCTTTTTCAGAAATGATAATCTGATGAGTTGATTTAAAGGTTTGTGAGGGCAGATTTGCATTAGAACCTGCCTTTTACTTTCTATTTTTTTTTTTTTACCATTCTTTTTCTTACTCAGAAACAATAAAAGTTTATTTTTATTGTATAATGTCCCCTCTAAAATATTTCTTTAAGGAGAGTGTGAAGTAGTTTGGTCGAGGGTCAATAAGGTGAACCAAAAAAAAAAAAAAAAACAGCTTCAGCCACCGGTTCCAGTTTCTCTGTTGTCTTTTAGTCCTTTTCTCTCTGACAAAACATTTTCCTCAAGCTTCCAGAAGCTCTCGGCTTATATAATCAAGTGGCAACACACCTGCACTTGAGTGGACCAAGCCTCAATTAAACAGGTAAAAAAAAAAAAAAAAAAAAAAAAACTAAGTTTAAACAGAGAAACAAGAATAAACTTAATCTAATTTACAAACTCATCTACATAAAAAAAGAGTCTGCAAAATAAACTGTGTGAAACAAGATAACTCAAAAAGTTACTTTAAAGAAAAACAAACAAAGCATAACTCCAAAGGAAACCCTCTTAATGGTAGAACCCAGCAAAGTCATGGATGACATCATTTAGTCAATTTAGTAGGAAATACATAAACAATGATGAGTAAAAAGGAAAACAAATGCCATGAATATATTTTGAAATAAAACATACAATTTCATCCAATAATCCTGAAGTAATAGCTTTAACCTAAACATAAGTAGATGGAAACTGCAACATAATGCTAGCACAAACACACCCGGGATAGTAAGTGAAAGTTAAAGTTGCAAACTAAAGTTTAAATTTAAGCATTACAAAGATTCAGAAGAAAGAATAAGGGACAAGTGGTAAACACAAACTAAACCACTTTGTCACAGAGAGAAAACTTAAACTTTGAACATAAAGTAAGACTTACGGGTTTCAAACTCCATCTCGTTACTTGTGTTGCTGAAGATATTACTCAATTTTGTTTTGCTCTGCACTCGGACAACATATGCCGTATTTGGTTCCAATTCTTTTCCATTTATTTCATACCTCTGCAGCCCATTGTCTTCAGCTGCGCTGACCTCTTTAGAAAACTGTTATGAAAGAGAAAGTGTTTGCGGTTGATATTTTTTGTCAACCACAACAAGAAAAACAAAAAAAAAACAATAGTGCATAAAGAGAACCAAACACAAAGGACCCATTAGGAATCTCTTACCACTATTTCTTTGTCTTCTTTTTTAGAGACAGTCAATTTAAAAATCAGTGGATCAAATATGGGCTTCATGTTTGTCCTCCATTTGACAACAAAGTTTCTCTCCTTTTTTTCCACCAAGACAATAGTTGGAGCTTTGGGCTTTACTGTAAGGACAGAGAAAAGGCGTGAGCTTTCTTAGTTTGCTTCTAGTCTGTGTATAGCAGAGCTTTTCAACTTTTAAAAACTTCTACATACTTATTTCCAGGGTATCATCAATCCACTTTGAATCCACTTTTTCGCTTCCATGAAAGGCTTCTACAGTGCAAGAATCCCCAGGTCCAAATTCAATATTCAGTGAGCAGCAACATTGTTCATGGCCACACTGCCACATAGAGCAGCTGTTTCTGTGTTGACTATAAAGAGAAACAAAGATTTGTAGAAATTTCATATATAAGCATGTAAAAAGAACCAGAAAACTTAAGCAAAACACTCACTTATATTCAGACGTGACGTTTAGAGTGTATTGAGAGCACTGTTCGGCCGCCAGCTGGCAACACATCTCTTTTTCATAGTCGTAGGTACAGCTGAGTTCTACACGACACATTCAGTTAAGCTATAGTTAGATTTTGACAACATTTTAGTAAATATTTATCATCAAACGGCTGTTACATACATACATACCAAGACCAGATTTGACGCTCGCAAAGAATCCAAAGAGAAAAAGCAGCTGGAGAGAAGCCATAGGCCTAATTTTGAAAGTGCGCACAAAAGTGAAAGTCGAAAATGGGAACAGTTGGATTTTTGTTTCCAGTGTTTCAGATTAACTCCATTATGTATATATATATATATATATATATATATATATATATATATATATATATAAGTAGGTGACCCGTGGTGTATATGTTGAAAAATAACCCACCGCCACAGTTTGCAGAAGTGCGCAGCGCGGAGCATTGGTCGGGAGTCTGCGAGAGAGTTAAAATGTTCCTGGATGTGTCGCAACATGCGCTTAGGAGAAGCGCTTCCCACAAACACTCCTCTTCCTCTGAAACACGATGAGGCACGCATACAAGGCAAGGCAGACCGTGGTCAGGCACTGACGTCCACTTTAAACTGCTGTCTTCCAGCGAAACCAGGAAATGTCTCAAAAGTGGGTGAAGGGAACTATCGGCAGACAGCCTTTAAAAAAAAGCGCTTGGATTAAAGTGAAAGGTCTTATGATTGGATAAATTACAACACCCAACTTGTACAGTGGCAGATGAAAAAACATCTCAAGATATAAGAGACCGTATTATTTATTCTCCTGCCTGAGAAAAAAAAAAAAAAAAACGTAAAAAAATTAGAAGTCACAAAAACTAATATGCAGGATACATGTCTACAATTTCAAAAATACATCTAAGTAAACCTACTGTGAAAACCTTGAAACTATTTAATTGTAAGAATATAAGACAAGCTGACCGTTTTAGAAAGAAAAGATGGATTAGAGTTTTATGACATTTAAATATGATAAGTTAAAAAGGTCAATATTTCCATAGATGTAAATTAGGCGAGCATCTAGATCAGTGAATGTGGCAGTAGGGAAGAGTTTGTCTTCAGCAAAAATCCAATTTATGCAAGATGTCAAACTTTTAAACTATTTTTTAATGACAGTTAGGGGCATTAAAACGTGCTTAGGGCTTAGTAATAAAAGGTGACACACCTAGGGTTGTGGCAAGATAAATATTTTTTATTTATTTATTTGAATCACACAAATTAGTGACAAGAGATATAACATTTCTATAAATGAATAGAACATATGAAAAAAAAAAATCCAAAAGTAAATTACAGTGGCATTAAATAGGCAGGAAAAGGAGATTTATAATATAAACATTCTAAACTTAAATTAATTATGTTTCGGTTAACAGTTTGAATAAAACATAGGAAGGCAACTCCAAACAAATTAGTTTTTAACCTTGATTTAAAAGTACTCAGTGAGTCAGAACATTTACAATCTTCTGGAACTTCGTTCCAGATCAATCGAATATAAGAACTGCATCATTATTTGGTTCTGCTTCTGGGTAGGCAGAGTAGACTTGAGCCGATAGACCTCATTTGTCTAGGCTGCTAGTACACTGGCAAGAAGTCTGTTAGTGCTCAGTCATTTAGCGATCCTAAATTTTAAAAAGTTCAGTCTGCTCTTTAAAATACAGCCAGTGAGCATTTTAGAAGTCGGGTGATGTGCTCCATTTTCTTATTTTTAGTGAGGGTGCGGGCAGCACACACAGCGGGCAGTGGCTGTGAAAACACGGCTGCAGTCAGTTCTACTAAAGACAAGCACATTCATTTGATTTTAGACATCCTTCTAATTTAATCCTGGAAATGTTCTGTAGGTGATATAAGGACCTTGTTACTGTCTTATGAACTTATGTACTTATGAAGGTTCATCACTACATCACTACTGGATGTCCATCACTACATCCAGATTTCAAGCTTCTTACTTTAATTGCACCTCCTCTGATGTATATATAACTTGAATTTTGTTTTTATTCAACTAGAGAATGTTTTGGCCCATCCATGCATTAGTTTTTTTTAAGTATTTACTCAGTACTTGAATGGGTTCACAGTTACCCGGTGACACTTAAAGATAACTTGTAAATCATCAGCATTGTGATGGTATCTTATTGTTTGTAGATATTAAATTGGAGGCTCTCCTACATGCACCCTTGGAAAACCCTATATACAGGTTTTGTGGTTCGTGATGTGAAGTTACTAGGGGTGTAAATAATAATCGTTTTGTATCGATGCATCGGTCCAACAGCCAACAATTCAATGCATCGACACGTCCGCAAGATTATCCATTCATGTTTGTTTTTTTTTATTTTCATCCATTTGCTCCTATACGTAATTGTGACTCCCGTGCTGCAGTGGCGCTAAACCTATTTTGCCTCCTACCTCACTTCCTTTAGCCACTACTCTCTTTCCGTGTGCACGCACACTGTAAACAGTAGGCAAGAGAGACATGGCGGAATCTGGAGTATCGAAAATAATTGAATCGTTGGGTCAGGAAAGTGATAATGAATTGAGTCGCCATGATGGTTAGAATTTACCTACTTACGCAAAAAAGTCCCTGTCCTTCCAGTAAGATTCAAACTGTACCAGAAGGGCTGACCCACTTCTTCAGACACTCGTATAGAAAGGAGTGATCAACAGTGTTGAGGGCAAAACTGAGGTCCAATGACACCAGAAAAGTGTTTCTTTCAACAATTTGCAGTGGACACCTTGATGGTAAAACTAGAGTGGTATGCATTTATAGTGCAGGTATGAAATAAACACACAAATAAAATAAATGATTGCATTGAGGAATTACCAGCAGGGAGGGTTGATGATCATCCATCCACCCATTTTTTTATCATGGTTAATCCCAGTCACTGGTGCATATCCCCTGCTGTCTACGGGTGAGAGGTGGGGTACAGCATGCACAGGTCACCAGTCCATCGCAGGGCAACACAGGACAAACAACCATTCATGCACACACTCACACCTAAGAAAATTTAGAGAAGCCAATCAACCTAACCGCCATGTTTTTGGACAGTGGGATGAAGCCGGAGTATCCGGAGAGAATGTATGCATGCTCAGGGAGAAGATAAAAACTCCATGCAGAAAGACCCTGGGCCAGAAATCGAGCCCGAAACCTTCTTGCTGCAAAGCAGCAGTGCCACCGACTAATTCCTTTTTAAGCCAAACATCAGATCACATATTAATTGCTGGGGTCTGAGTGCCAAATAACTTCTCTCTTTCATGACAGTTAAGTAACCTTTTTAATTGCAACTTCTCGGCATGTCAGTCTCTCCAGGTTAGATTAAGGTTTAATCTAAATGTTAAAATTAGGTTTGTTCAAAGTCAGCCATTTTCAAAGCCAACCTTTTTGTTTTGGCCATCGAATTTATGTTCAAATGCATTAACCTTTTTTTTTCCTCTTGGTTGAGTTAAAGGATATACGAGCTCATGCGTTTTACTTACTTGAGAGTTGTCCCGGATGTAACTCTGAAAGAATCTGAAGAATGTGTTTCTTAACACCTTTCAGTGGCCAGACAGGTTTTTGTGGGAGAGTGTGACACTGCACTGTTCTCTCTGCTGTCTTGTCTGCTAATTTGAATTTGCACTGTTGGCAGGTCTCATTCAGCCGAAATTAATCAATTTTATTTAATCTAGATCAGGGTATTTAACATGCAGCTTGCAACCATAAGTTGCTCTTTTCCTCCGACATGGATCTTAAAAAATATAATAAATCCAAGAGGCCTTTTGATGTTACTCTGTATATTTTAATGCAATAATTTGGGTATCTAGAGCAAGGGACACAGAAGGTTCAAAGCTTTTAAAAGTAAGTCAATGTTTTCTGGCCCCAAATTATGTGCTTTATATTAATCTTGAAATTAAGACATTTAAAGTGGCACATATTTGTATAGTGTATTGTTGAATGGCTTTTTTTTTTTTTTTTACACTGGACATATTGTATTTTGTTAGCAGCAGTGGAAAATATTGTTTTTTGAATTGTATCTGATCAAAATACCCCTTTATATTTGATTTATTCAGAAAAGACATGGCATAGTGTAATATTTGCAATTTTTTGACCAGTCTGTAAAGCTTCTCAGTTTGACAACAGCTGGTTGGAGGACTTTAAAATGGAAAGTAAGACTTCATTTTAGAAATCCAGTATGAGGGAAAGGGTGAAAGAATACACTTTTAAAAATGTAATCAATTAAAAGAATGCTTTCGCTATATGTTTGTAAACCAAAAAATGTACTTAATATTAAATCAACTAATTCAATTCAGTTAATTTCTGTAGTGCCAATTCACAACACATGTCCTCTCAAGGCACTTTACAGAGACAATTCAACCAGATCATACAGTTAAATTGATTCAAAGTTTTCTATCTAAGGAAAACCAGTTAATTGGATTGACCCATTCACTCAAAGGCAATCTCTCACACCAAGCCTGGTTGTAGCGACAGTGGAGAGGAAAAACTCTCCTTTAACAGGAAGAAACCTCCAGCAGAACCAGATAAATACTCTAAAGTTATACAAGAAAAAGTCAATTTTACATAATTCAGTCACAAATTCTAATGAAATAAAACAATCAGCACTTTTTATCTGAACTGTGCAATACACCAACACTGTTGGTACAAATTAAACATCCTAATACAAGCCTGAAAAACACATTTAGCTATTAGTTTTTCTAATACTTAATAAAACTTTTAAAAAAATCCCAAATGTTGCACACAAACCACTAGTAATATCTAGTATGTTTATTCTATATTTCTCTGGAAGTCGAGTGCTTCCTTTAAAAGCCCCAGAATTAGGAAGTAATGATTCAGTAAAAACAACACAACTACCTGTTACGACATGCAAGAAATAGAAGAATTCCTCATTATGAGGTCAGCTTGGCTGCTACAGGGGCAGCTTTGTCATTCTCCTGAAGACACAAAGAAAGGTGACTTTGTCTTTAGTCAACTTTAGTAACTCAAAATCATTTCACAGGCCCTGCATCACACCAGTACCAAAATACTGCATATTTGTACCATATATATTCATGCTCTGAACTTCCTTATCAATGTGTTTTTTTTGCACAATTTTTTTTTCTCCTACATTGTTTACATTTGTTCACTGCTGCACTTTATGGAATGGAAATGTTCATTTGCTGTCTGAAAAGCTGAAATTTACCCTCATCTCCCTCCTTTTCAGCAGGTTTGCTTCAGGTGGTTTTGAACCTAGCAATCAACCAGCCAGTCCACCTATAGACTGTATGCAGAGTTTTTGCTATCCCGTTTTAGAGCAATGAACGTGATTTAATTTTCAAACTTCAGGAGTGTCAAATACCAGTCTGCTGAGGCGCTGCTGGTCAGTCAGGAAACTTGTGATCCACTAAAAAGTGGAGCCTACAGGTTTATGGTTCTGAAAGCCAAGCCGAAACCCACAAACAGGATCATGTCTTTCCCTGGGTGGCTGAGGTGGTGCAGCATGAAGAGTACTGTAAGTGCCGGATTATGGTGGAGCATTTAATACTAAAGCAAACCATACATTGATCCAGAGATCTGTTTAAGCTGTGGGTGAAATCAGTTGGTCAACACATGTTTCCATGTAGAGTGGGAAGACGCCATAGAACCAAGACAATATAGATTGATAAAAGCTAAATAAACTGTTTAAAATCAATATGCAGAAAGGTCAGATATAGACCTGGCTTTATGTTTAATTTAAATGATGACAAATCCATATGGCTCAAAACTGCTCACTTCCCTGTTTTTAGGTCCAGTACACTCAGTCAAAACTGCCGAAACTGCTGAATAAAAGTCTTTCCATAAGATAAATGTCTCCAGCTCCATTGTTAGTGTTAGTTTTCTGTCACACGGGGAACTTTTTATGTAAACTAAGCAGTTACATTCTGGTATTGTGTAACCAGAGCACTTTCTTCCACATGTTCGCTGTAGTTTAATCTCTAACGTTATGCTCTTTCTGCCTTTTCTCAAAGTAGCTTTGACTCATCTGTGCCAGTTTGGCTGTGACACCACCCTGGAGTGAAATATCAGCTGTGCTGCTGCCATCAACACCTTTGTTTATAGATGTTGGAGATTAGCATGTTTTTCCAGTGTGTTCCTGTTTCTCTGACTGTGACTGGCTGGATGTGCTCTCTTTATCCTCTGAAATGGGAGTTGGCTCAGAGCTTGTCTGCCTGGCTGTGTGCTTCCTGGACAGGGCCACCTTTTACAGTTGCTTTTTGTATCTCTGCTTCTGTCTTCTTGAACCCCAGTCGGCCTCGGCAGTTGGCCGCTCACACTGAGCCTGGTTCTGCTGGAGGTTTCTTCGTGTTAAAAGGGAGTTGTTCCTCTCGACTGTCGCTACAAGCATGCTTAGTGTGAGGGATTACATCCAAGTCAATGAGTCTGTACAATCAACTGGTGTTCCTTAGATAGAAAACTTTGAATCAATTTGACTGTATGATCTGGTGAACTGTAAAGTGCCTTGAGATGACATGTGTTGTGAATTGGCGCTGTATAAATAAACTGAATTGAATTGAATATCCACAGGGGCTTTTTCCAAACTAATGGCTTTCTCTCTAATGTTTTACAATCTCAACTCTTTACCTAGGTGGATAACATGTATTGGTATGTTTACAACTATCCAATACACTGTTCTTTCAAATTCATGATGCTACTTGGTCATTAATGTTCTCTAATAATCACCCACTGGTTAATAGTACAGCAGCCTGTACAGTAAGAATAGATTATATATACTAAGTAGGCTAGAACACTACTGCAAGCAATAGGCTCCACTAGAATTCATGTAGAATTTTTTAAGAGCCTAAATACATTCATATTGCGTTTTTCAAATGTTTTTATAAGAAAAAAAATCTATGATCAATTTTCATACTATTAATTTTGCGACTATGGCTTGACCCATGTACATTTTTGCATGATAGGTGACAAAATCTATATATTTAGAGGGTTAGGATCAGGTCCCTGGATTGGATATCAGCTGGATCCAGCTCAAAGTATAAAGTACCATATGATCAGACAACAAAAAACATCTATTATCTTAATGAATAATTGATATTACTTTACTTACCATGCAGGAGGAAATTAGGAGTTTATATAAAACTGTCTACATTAAGGATTCCACTATCATATAATGGTCACGTAATTGGGAGTGGTGACCTCCAGATTAGAGGATTGCGCTTGGGTCCCAGAGGTTCTGAGTTCATCTCTGACAGACTGTCACTCTGGGTCCCTTAAGACCCTTAACCCCACATTGCAGAGAATAAATTTCTCCAGTGTGAGATCAATAAAGTTCTATTATTATTAATCCATTTTTAAAAATTAAAATGAATTATTAAGAGCTATCAAAACCAATTCAAAATATTTTTTTTTTCGTATTTACTCCAAAAACAATTAGGGATTCTTTACAATTTGTATCATTTTAGCAAGTTTACAAAACATACATTTTAGAAACCCAAACCCCCACCTTCCCCTGAAATAAACTTGCATACAAGCTTCTTTATTAAAACATGTTTACAATGCAGGTCATTAAATAAATCAACTAACGGAACAATGAACTAATTTGTTGAAATGTTGACATTTGTGAATGGCCCCTTTAAACAGCTCTATGGCTGCAAAATTCATAAAAAAAAAAACAGGAAGTAGGCATTCCACAATCGATCATGTGTTCTGCTCATGTTCAGTGCTGCAAACATTTTGGTGTGATTTGAATAGATGGATTAAACAACAGCTATCTTCATTCCCAACCTTTATCTCCAGGGACGATGTCACTTTTGGCCTAATATTGCAAAGTAAGGGTGATGAGCTCTGCACTAATACAATTGTACGTCTACCTAAGTTTTTCATTCATAAGAGTAGAATTGCTAAATCATCTCTCAAACTTGTTGTTTTTTTAAAAATTAGTTTAAGCTATATATAAAATCATTAAAGATTCTGAAAAGTCCTAAAGCACAAAAAATATATGATATCCTAAAACACTTCCCAACAGAAGTAAACAGCTAAGATTGAATTATCCCCTTATGTTATACTTTCTTATAAATTTATTTTATATAATTGTTTTTTATTTTGTAAATATACTTAAAATTTTCTATTTGTTTATTTATTTGGTTTTGTGTATTTAAATGTTTATGTTAATAACCCTCCATAGCAAGTCTATGATATATTTCATATTTGTATGAAATATATCATATACCCCTTGGCTATATTTTCTATGTATCCTGACTTGAAGAAACAAATTCTATGCAGCTTCTGGAGAGATATGTCAATTTTTTTTTTTTTTTTCATCAAAAAAAAAATCCTAACATTATTTTAACAGATAAGGATGTTTTGTTTGGGACAGGGAAATCTGATCTTGTCAAAACAGAATTTTTATATGTTTTATATATATATATATATATATATTATTTATGGTAAATATATTATTTATGGTAAATATATTATTTATGGTAAATATATCACACCTCCAAATATTTACAACAAAAACCTAATTTCTACATTTTATTATCTTCTAATAATATCTATATAGAATCCTTAAAATTTAGTTCAAATGCTAAAGCCATGCAAATTATAACTGCCCTTAAAGAATTATAACCCTAGAGCATAGATTTGATTTTGACATTTTAAAATAATAATTCTGTTCTGTAAAGTCCTTTGTTGTTGTATATGTTTGTAATTATTAATGTTCTCTATTGTTCATGTATGTTCTTTTTTTTTTTTTGCAATACAAAAAAAAGAACTCTATGCAGCCATGTTTGCCCGTAAATCTTGATATTTTCAATAAAGAAAAAAAATCCACAACGACTTGTCGTTTCACACTATGTCCAGAGGTGGCAGTAATGGAATAACTTTGTCTGTTTGATCACAACCCGAAGAAGAAAATCCAAACAGCGAATGGCGCTGAGAAGCACTAAAAAACATCGAAGTGGAGATAAATGTCTTCGCTTTGGTGTTTTGGTTTATGGTTTCTTTATTTAATCAGATTTCATGGGGTCCGATGAGTTCTGTAGGTGTTAACCTGCTTGATGTTTATTTCTCCGGGTTGAGCTAATGTCTGTTAGACGGCTTCTGGTGGGTTGTGACGTGTTGTCTCTTCAAGATGGCTGTTTGTTTTATCCCTGCTGCAAAGGCTGCGTCTCCCGTCTGGATGCCGAGCAGAGAGACTCCAGGTAAAAACACGAACAGGCGTTTGTTTGAGCTCTGTGGGGAGCAGTAAACTGAATCCTGGGTCCTTCCTGTCAGGTACAGCTGCTCCAGATGTGGCTACTGGTGTCTGAAGGAGCAGGTGGACTACAGATATCGACTATCACTGCTGGTGGCCAGAGATGCAGCTACCTTCTGTGTCACTGTGTTTGGAAACAGCTTGAACTCCTTTTTTGGTATCCATGCAACTGGATTACAGAGGTGATTTTATTGCATTATGTTTTATTGGCTTTACTGTTTGGATTGGTTTAGGTCTGACCCAGCTGAATGTTCTGTCCATAATTAGTGTGGTTCAGAATATTTCAACAAAATTAATTAACAGTAATTAACAGTAAATATTTTTTTTAATTTCGAAATGACGGTTTTATATCTATGAAAGCATCACCTTTATAATATTTTTTTTTGTTTTGTTTTTAAATATATTTTTTATTAGTTTTTCAAAGCACAACATACAAAATCACACACCCAAATATAAAGCATACATATATTAATAAAATTACGGTCTAAGAAAAAAAAATACTCTTACCAATACAACAATAGTAATTATACAGAAAAACCAAAAAAACATTCAATAACAGAGGGAAAGATTGGAAGAAAGAAAAAATAAATAAATAAAAAATGGAAACAAGCCAGACAAGTTATCCAAGTAACAGTTACACTGCACTGGTTACTGCACTGATTTACACTTTAGAATAGTACTTCATATCTATGAAGGCATGGATGGCATACTAAGAAACTGAGTGGCTGTCGGGTTCAGTCTTAGACTGAGGAATATGGTCCAGAACTGTCTGCCAGATACTACAGAACTTATTAGTGGAGCCCTTAACATCTTACCGCAGTTTTTCCAAATGAAGAGTCTTATTAAAATCGCTTATCCACATTTTAAACCAAGGAACCTTATCAGTTTTCCACAATCTTAATAATACTTTTACTAATACTAATTCTTAGCTATTACCAGTCCATAAACCACAGTCTTTGTATAGAAACGCTGCAGTTCCTAAGTGAGGGAGAGTAATAATTTTTTATTGTTTAGTTTCTGTAGAGCATCTCAAGATCCCATATTAGGGCTGCAACTAACGATTATTTTGCTAATCGATTAATCCGTCAATTATTTTTTCAATTAATCGACTAAAAATTGGATAGCAAAAGGTTCCTTGAATAACATTTCTCCATAGAATTAAACCAAGTCAAGTTAGAACCTTAGAGCTTATTGAGAAAAAAGATTAAGTATCCTGAATACAAAATTTTATATATAATTTTACAGACCTTTCTCAATACAAGCTAAACCTTCGTCTGGACAATAATAAAACGGTATACTCCTTTTTTTACTTTAAGTTTCTAGACCACAGAAAATATGCATCAAATTTGTTCTACCAAATATTGCACGTCTCTGTCCTTGTATTTTACACATTGTTATTAAAAGAAGTATGACAGGCTTGATCTATTGTGTGTGTCTCTATCTAATATATAATAGTAATTTTTTGTATTAGATGTTATTAGCTAAAGATGTGAATAATGTCAAAATCCCTTATCTCCCTCACTTAAATAAAAACAAACACAACAATAATTTGCTCTTTGAAAATGTTTGCACATAATGAATTTGAGACTTCCACCTGATTTTACAGTCTCTAATATAAAGACTTTGTTTAAATACTTTCTCTCTATTTCCCTCATCTATTAAGAAACAGAGCCGCTATTTAACATCTTTCTATGTGCAGCAAGGTATTAGGAAATGCATCCAATTATTGTACCGGTATATGTAAAACAGCATTGGTCGGCCACTTCTAGAGCTTCCAACAAACTATGAATGAATGAAAAGGAATTCATTTCAGACAATTTTGACAAACAACAATAAATAGGTCAACCAAATACACACAAAAAGAGACTAGTTAACATCAAACCAAACAATTTACAAACTAACTAAATTCACTTGACCATAAATAAATAAAAAAAAAAACCTCCAGAAAATAAACCTGTTGGTATATACAGCCAGAGACATGAAATCTATTAATGTAAATTATCTGAAAAGGGGTATGAGGAAGTAAAACATATTTTTCATACCCCCTCTAATTGCACTTAAATTAACTTAAAGTAGAGTAACCTTCCTTTAAACTTCTATGGTTTTTATCCAATATTCACACACTTTCTTTAATCTATTTCAATTTTTGGCTTTCTACTGCGATAAGACCCCATTACACAGACTGAGTAAAGCTAATTGCCATGTATTATAACTACCAAACAATTATTAATGTGAAGCAGTAAGAATGAAATGTCAGAATTGTGTTTTTTTGTGTTTTATTTGCAGCAGTTTTTTATTCTTAGTTTTAATAGTACACTCTCACAGCTGGGGAACTTCTATCAAACTGGTCAGATGAACATCATATTCATCAGTTGTTTTTACTGATATGACTGACTGGAGTTTTGGCAGACAGTACAGTACTTAACTGTATCTGTAAGGCTCTTTGTGACTTTAAAGGTCTCCAGTCAAAATTGTGGTGAATAGGTTAAGACATCATCCTTATTACAACAAACACCACAGACTGTTGTTATGTCCAAACATGTCCGTACTACTGACACCAAGTGAAAGGACTCCTTAGATACACAGCTGAGTAGAAAACAATGGAGAGGAGTCAGTCAGTAGTGCTTATTATGAGAAAATATGTTTGCTTATTTTTTCCCTCCTGCAGTTTTTTATTAAGTTTTCTGTTATTCTTTAGGTTGGTTGAACGTTCCGAGGGACCAATGGGACCATCAGCAAGATCGGCGTTGTTGGTGCAGGCAGTTGAAGACTGTTTACTTGGTAGACACTTCATCTTTGGTATAAAGGTATTGTATGTATGGATAGATCACATATATTACACCATGTGGTTACACCTGGCGATTCAGAGCGACATTGTTCACAAAACAACGTATCATTAAGTGGGATGTTGTTATTTCTGTTGCTGTCTGGTTTTACTAGTTCTGCAGGTCTTGGGTAACTGAAACAAACCTGTCATCCAATATGAACTGCCACTTGTTTTTAACTTTTAATCATAAAGTGTTAATGGCTATTAAACTGAACTGTAGATTAATAAATACTGTAGGTTAATGGACAAAATATATTTCTCCTTAATTTTTTCATTTTTATATTTGTAGTATCATCAAGTTACAGTAATTGGGAGTCGTGGCCTAGTCGTTAGAGCAGTGCGCTTGTGCTCAGTGAAGGTTGCAAGTACCTGCTTTGATCCCCACAGCCTGCACTCTGGGTCTCTGAGCAAGACCCTAAACCTCACACTGCTCCCCTGGGCGCCACACAATGGCAGCCCATTGCTCCCTAAGTGGATGGGTCAAATGCAGAGTGAATTTCCCCATTGTTGGAAAATAAAGGGATTTACATTACATAATTTGTAATAGGATTCATAAATCATATAATCTCATAATCCAAGTCAATCTGAAAAATGAATCCTTTACTTTTCCTTTGAATAACTTTTGTTGCATAGAAAGAGGTTTGAATTAAACTGTGTGTAGTTCATAGAATTCAAATGTATTTATGTTCAAGGATATTTGATCATCAATACATTTTTAATAAAAAACACCAGAAGTCTTTTCTGATGGATTCTAAGGTTTCTTTTGAGTCATTTCAGCTTCAGCACAGCTTATAGTAGAGCTCTACTTTTGAGGGAGTTATTGTGAGCGAGTGATAAAACAATTAGAAGTTGACTTGGGGTAACCTAGGAGCTTTGTCACATTATAAAGCCATTTAAAAAACTATTCTTTAGACACAGAGGGACCAAAAAACATCAACTTTCTGTCACTGTGTTAGATATTATCTAATAACTAGGTTTCTGCATAATCTAAGTTGATTATGGTATGTCAATGCTGTATATTGTTGCTGGTAAGCCTTATGAGGTACCATGTGTTGACTCCCATTGACTTCCATTGATTTTCAGTCATTTTCAACCCTTTCTATGCCTTAACCCTAAAACTAACCATTACCAATGCACTTCACCCCAACCCAATTGACACCTTAGCTCTAAACCTAACCATTAGCAAAATATCTTGTGAGGACCAGCAAAATGTCCTCACTTTGACCCTCATTCTGATGTTGAAATTGGAAAATGGTCCTTACTTCCCACACACACACAAATACTGTTATTACTTCAGAATCCATTAAAAAGACATTTAAATCTGGATTCATTAATCAAGTTATGTTTATCAGCCACGATTCCCTTTTTTTAATTTCACCATTAAATAAAAATGAACAGGACATCACTTGATGTTTCTTCCTTTTTTGGTATTTTACCCCGTAAATGTAACGGAAACTAAAAGATTTGGATGAAGTACTCTTAGCATCACTTGATCTCTGCTCTTGTGTCCATCTGTGTGTTCAGTTAAGCGGAACAGAAAGAGAACCATGGCTTAAAGATCCTGATGGAAACCAGTCCAGCAGTAGAGAAAGAACCCAGTTTGTTGCCAGTCAGATGATTCTTCCCACAGCCTCAGGCCCGACTGGCTGCACAGTGCTCAGTTATTACCAGCGTCTTCTTCAGAAAGTTTGTGAGAGGGCAGCAGAGTCTGCTCATCCCAGCCAGACCTTTAAGCCTTTTGCAGCCCCCCTGCTGCTGACTTCTCCAAACAGCACCTTTGATGACATCCCTCTACATCATTCTAGTCTTCTTTCTCAGGCTCTACTAGGGTAAGAAAATGTCGAAATCATGTAATTCAAAAACGGAAATTAAGTAATTCAAACCTAACTGGTTTTACAGGCTCGTTTCGTTTAGTGTTTCTTAATGAAACCTCTACCCATATAAGCTGTTATGTCTAAACAGTTGTTTTTATTTCCATCCCAGATTCCAACCTACAGATCACACATTCCCTTCCACCCCCCCATGGCAGCAGTCTCTCGGACTTGTGACGTCTTCAGCAGAGCAGGACGAAAAATCGAGTCAGGATGGTGGAGATCGAGACAGCAGACTGACAGAAGCGAGTGTCTCCCTGGATGAGCATCCCGGCACGAAGGAGAGAACAGCCCCGCTCCAGTTGGGGCGCAGTTTTCACACCAGTCCGTTTTCTACTGGGATGCCAAACTCCTCGTATAGAGAAAACAGCTTCAGTCTATCCCAGCCAAGATATAAAAGCTGCGGCCTCACTCAAAAGGATTTTCCTACCACCCTTCAAACCAAAACACCCTTATCAAGCTCCCTTAATTGGAATGATTTGCCTTTCTCTGAGAGTCTCACTGAATATCTATGTAAAGAAAACAAAGATTTTCCGGTTAAAACGACAAGTTTTAATCTGCAGCATCAAAAACGAACCGCAGCAACCTTTGAGGAGAACGCCACCCTATCAGATGAACCGGCTTATGCTCGTCAGAGCGCTGCAGAGATAAACGGCAGAGATAAACTCCAGGATATCACGAATACACCGGAAGGAGATCAGGAATATGTTTTATCTGATCAAGGCCGTTTTAACTGTGATGAGCACGTGAGCAGGTTGGAAGGCGGAGAGATTTCATGGGATAAGGAAGCTTTTTTTTCACCCGAAAAACAAGAGCAGCACAGTGAAGCGGACGGTTACAACTGTTCTGCCGACTTATTCGGTGACTCATTAGTGATTGAGACGCACACAAATGCTGGTGCACTGCAATCCCCCTCAGATGCTGCTTTCCATTGCACTGAGCTGAATGATCAGCATCTAAAGAATGAAAGCTTTGCTGGGTTAAGATCAACGCCACACAAACAGAAACTTAAAACCAAATTGTTTAAAAGAGATAGTTTAGGTCTACAAGATCTTGACTTTCTTCCTCCTACTCAATCCACTCCATGTATGAAATTATGTGCAGCGACACAGTCACACACTGTCACTTCCTACAGATATTTAAACAATGAATCCTTAAGAGAAAACACAATGAGAAGCATGAGATCCAGCAGGTGCAAGACCAAAATCACATCAGGAAGGAGATCGAGGAAGTCTGAGAAACAAAAAGAAAAACATCCAGTTGGACGACATGTAAAGCTGCAAATACAAAGACTGAACTTTGAGTCACCAAGAACAAGCAGCCAGAGGCATGACTCTAAAACTAGCTGTGTGACTGGTGGTGATTGCAAGAATGGGGAGGGAATAGTTCCTCCTACTCCTGCTCATAAAATGCAGCTAAATGTTGAATTCAGAGAAAGACAGCAGATGGAAAATGGTCGCAGGGATTCCTGCTGGAACAGGAACAGTTCTGGAAGCGATAGGTGTGATCATAGCAGACCCCACTGGGATCAGACTCAGACAGTATTTTATTCTAACGAGTCAGTAGGTGAGAGATATTTGGATGGATCTCAGGATCAGCCCTCTGAAGATGTAAACAATACATGTGACTGGTCAAGGGATCTATTTTCAGACTCCATCTGATTGCATAACTGCAAAAACGGGTTGATTTTTTTTTAAAGATGAGAATAGCTGCCTTTGAATGAAATGAATCTAATGAAATATTTATATTTATCTCTGACATACTTTGTGTTCAGATTGGAATTACGGGTCGCAGAAAAAACACTAATAGGACAATATTTAATAGTAACTCATTTAACGATCATGGCAATACCGGTAACTTACTTTTTAAAAATGAATTTTCTACAAATCATGTTTAAATCTCCAATAAATGTTATTTTGTTGTTAAAATATGTTGAATTGCTTAAAGCTACAGTGTGTAATAATTACAGGGATATACAGTCAGAAATGTAATATATTATACATAACTATGTTATTTATCATCATCTACGAGCTCAGCCTCTTAACCTTAATATTTGCGTTGCCTTAGAATTCGTTATTTATAATTACATAGGAGCGGGTCTCGCAGCCATGGAGGCAGACATCTTTGCGCTACGGCAGCACAGAGCCAACAAACTAGCGATTGCGAGATCGCCCATTACGCTCGAAAGTAACTACACTATATTGCCAAAAGTATTTGCTCACCTGCCTTGACTCACATATGAGCTTAAGTGACATCCCGTTCCTAATCCATAGGGTTCAATATGACGTCGGTCCACCCTTTGCAGCTAGAACAGCTTCAACTCTTCTGGGAAGGCTGTCCACAAGGTTTAGGAGTGTGTTTATGGGAATTTTTGACCATTCTTCCAGAAGCGCATTTGTGAGGTCGCACACTGATGTTGGACGAGAAGGCCTGGCTCTCAGTCTCCGCTCTAATTCATCCCAAAGGTGTTCTATCGGGTTGAGGTCAGGACTCTGTGCAGGCCAGTCAAGTTCATCCACACCAGACTCTGTCATCCATGTCTTTATGGACCTTGCTTTGTGCACTGGTGCACAGTCATGTTGGAAGAGGAAGGGGCAAGCTCCAAACTGTTCCCACAAAGTTGGGAGCATGGAATTGTCCAAAATGTCTTGGTATGCTGAAGCATTCAGAGTTCCTTTCACTGGAACTAAGGGGCCAAGCCCAGCTCCTGAAAAACAACCCCACACCATAATCCCCCCTCCACCAAACTTTACACTTGGCACAATGCAGTCAGACAAGTACCGTTCTCCTGGCAACCGCCAAACCCAGACCCGTCCATCAGATTGCCAGATGGAGAAGCGCGATTCGTCACTCCAGAGAACGCGTCTCCACTGCTCTAGAGTCCAGTGGCGGCGTGCTTTACACCACCGCATCCGACGCTTTGCATTGCACTTGGTTATGTATGGCTTGGATGCAGCTGCTCGACCATGGAAACCCATTCCATGAAGCTCTCTGCGCACTGTTCTTGAGCTAATCTGAAGGCCACATGAAGTTTGGAGGTCTGTAGTGATTGACTCTGCAGAAAGTTGGCGACCTCTTCGCACTATGCGCTTCAGCATCCGCTGACCCCGCTCCGTCAGTTTACGTGGCCTACCACTTCGTGGCTGAGTTGCTGTCGTTCCCAAACACTTCCATTTTCTTATAATACAGCTGACAGTTGACTGTGGAATATTTAGGAGCGAGGAAATTTCACGACTGGATTTGTTGCACAGGTGGCATCCTATCACAGTTCCACGCTGGAATTCACTGAGCTCCTGAGAGCGACCCATTCTTTCACAAATGTTTGTAAAAACAGTCTGCATGCCTAGGTGCTTGAATTTATACACCTGTGGCCATGGAAGTGATTGGAACACCTGATTCCAATAATTTGGATGGGTGAGCAAATACTTTTGGCAATATAGTGTATGTCAAATTGAGAGAGATGAACTGAAATCTATACCCTACACAGACTAATGAAATACTATCTGTAAAATGATCTATGTAAACAAACCTCATCACTTGAGAAGGTAGGTGATGCGGACGTCGTGGAAGACATTTTGTCCAGTAACGCTCGCTGTACTGTTGGGGGGGAGAAGCGGTGGGGGGGAGATGTTCATGTTGCTGCGGTCTGCAGTCTGGACGTTAGATGTCGCTGAAAATTACACACTGTAGCTTTAAGCACATTTTCCCTTGTGACGTTTTATGATTTGTGTTGATAAATATTAATTCAAACCCTTGCTATGCATATTGTTGGATGCATCTGTTATTAACGACTACTGTTAAGAATTAAGTACTAATATTATGGTGTTGTTTATGAAACAAAGGTACGCTGTCCGTCCATTTGATGGTCAACTAAACACATTTTCTGCTGAATGCTGTCTTGTCTGATAGAAATCATGCTTCTCCTTGGCAGCTGAACAGACTGGCTGATCCAGGTTCATGTGTGTACGTGTGCAGCGTCAGTTATCTAGGGATAATTGTGGACAATGTCATGCCAAAGAGCTAAAATTAGCTGTCACGATGGCTACGTCCTGGAGGTCTGAGTGAAGAAGAATAGGAGAAAAAAACCAAGATCATGTTACATGGGTAAAAGTGGAAACTGCACAGCCAGTACACAGCTGGGGTCCCGTTCTGTACTGTGTGCTGCAGAGTAGAGGTTGCTATGCGGTCAGATGAGTGTGTTTTAGTCCTTTTTTTTTTTTGTCAAGTCGGTACCACTAAGGGGGGCAGAGGAGTGTGTTTGAAATTCAAAGATTCCTGCAGGAAGGTTTAGTTTTTTTGCCCAGATTGAAATGTTTCCGGCTGCTAATTAGAGAACCTTTTATCAGTCTTTACCCTAGAGGCAGAGGGAACAAACCTTGTCAGTCGGGTGACTTTTACAACAGAGCTATTGATAATTTCTGCATCCTAATGATTAAGTTCTCAATAGGCGGTGCAGTCGTTTGGTATGCAGGTAGTTATTTGCTGCTACTTGACATGACATTTAAGGTTAGGTTTGGATCATGATTATTGTGGTAAAAACTAAAAAAGTTTAGCAGGATTTCATTCAAATGTTTTAAAAGTGCATTAAAATGTTATTACAGGTTGAAATTATTTGAACCTGCTTTCAACCTCCAATAACACAAGACAAATTAGAGACAGCACATCTATTTTTCAGTATCACTCGTAGAACAGTGTCTTGGGTAGAAATTCAATTAAGAAACTTGATAGCTGTCCATTATTAAAAGAATGTCGCTGACATATCTGTGCGTTTCACTAAATCGGTTAAACAACAGGTACTAATCAACGGTTGGGAGTTTTAATAGTCATTTTTACTTGGAATTTGAACAAATTTTTCCCCTCGAAAATTATAGAAATAGTTAAACTTCATTCATGTGAATATCAGGAGTGAGTGACCAAAACAAGACTAAGAAAAACACAGACTTAAGACTTAAGATTTATTTTGTCATATTGTTAAAACACAAGTGTAAACAAAAAGAAATTTCGTTAAGAACAGCCCTCTAGACAATTTCATTTTTTTAAAGTGCAGCATAAAAACAGTAATATTAACATATGACTGTATATTCACAGTTCTAACATTTCATTTTTTTCACACAATAAACGATTGAAAAAGAACAAAAATACCAAGTGAAACTGTAAAGCAGAGGAGAGAAAAACCTTTTGAGTGTGTTGTTAGGATTATAGAAGATCTTACTATAACTTAAGATATTTAAGCAAAGCTGTTGCTAAGACCAGTGATCCATTAACGACTTAGACTTTATTGTCATTTTTTACACACAGAGATTATGCAAAAAGAAATCTCGTTCAGTACAGCTCTCTAAACTGTTTTGGAATCTGCTGGATCTGCATTGAATGCTTTGAAGTCTCTTCCCAGAGGGCAGCAGGGAGAACAGTCCATTGGGGGGTTGTAAGGGGTCATTTATGATGTTACGGGCTCAGGACACGCATCGCTGGGATGAAATGTCTTCAATGGAGGAAAGGAGCCCCGATGATCTTCTCTGCTGTTCTTATTACTCTCCTCACTGTCTTCCAGTCTGAGGCGCTGCAGCCTCCACAGCACACAGAGAGACAGCTGGTCAGAACGCTCTCTATGGTGCTTCTGTAGAAGGTGGTGAGAATGGGTGGGGGCAGGTGGGCTCTCCTTATCCTCCACAGGAAGTACATGCGCTTCTGTGCCCTTTTGACCAGTGAGGTGGTGTTTACAGTCCAGGTGAGGGTGTCTGTTATGTGCACCCCCAGGAATTTGGTGCTACTGACCACCTCTACAGCTGAGCTGTTGATGACCAGTGGAGCGTGGTTAGGAAAGTTCTTCCTGAAGTCCAAGATGATCTCCTTCGTCTTCTCCATGTTCAGGATCAGGATGTTATATCTAAACCAGTCCACCAGCTTCTCCACCTCCTCTCTGTAGTTCTGGTCGTTGTCGTCTCTGATGAGGCCCACCACCGTGTTGCATACTTCACGTTGTGATTGGTTGTGAAATAAAAAAAAAAAAAAATGCATGCTGGCACTACGGATTGGTCCAGCCAGGTGTTAAAAATGTCTGTGAGGACACCAGCCAGATGAACTGCACACTCCTTATACACCCGGCCAGGTATGTTATCAGGCCCTGGGGCCTTCCTCTGATTGACTCTCCTCAGAGTTTTCCTCACTTCAGCTGCATCCAGGTTTAGTGTCTCCTCCCCCTCGTGTTGAACAGCTTTCACTGCTGGAGTGCTGTTTGGAGCCTCAAAGCTTCGAAAGAAGTGCCTCTTTATCACCAGACTTGAAAGCTGAATTCTGGGCTTGTAGCGATCTCCGAACCTCTCCATTCATCCAGGGTCATTGGTTGACCCGGGTGGGGATGTTCTTGTTGATGCGGATGTCCTCAATGCACTTGTTAATGTGCACATACTACAAATATAAATTGTGCATTTATATTTGTAGTTATAACTTGCACAAATGACTTATTTAATTGTGATTCAAAAATGAAGCCGCTGAGATTCTGCATCAACAGTCTCTATAGCACAACCCAAAACATTTTAAACATCTGCAGGGGTTCACAGGTAATTAAAAGGAGCTGCGGTGATCTTCTCGAAGGTCTCACCATTTTTTTTGTTTTAGCTTAAAGAAATATTCCGAACTTAGCAACTGTAAAGTCCATTATTATTCTTAAAACATGCAAAGAATTATTTAAATGTTTTAATAAAGTCCTTGAAATACAGATTTCGAAACTTTTTTTTACTGTCTGTTAACGAAAAAAGCATCTTTAAAGAGTTCCACCTGGACTCTTAACTCCTGAGGATCGATTTAAAAAAAGGCAACGTATTCTTTAATAAGAAAAGCTTAGTGGAAAATTATTACTAAGTTGACATTTAGTAATCAGACAAATAGTCTGATTAAATATGTTTAAGTGCATTTTATGTAACAATTGTTTATATGCTTATGAAGATTCTCAGTCATCCAGGTCATAGTCATTCCATAAAAGTTTAAAGACAATGCACTGGTTAAAAAAATTGTTTATGTTTTGATACTAAAGTGTGAAGCCTTAATTGTCAGGGCACAGATCCAGAACATGTTGTTTCCAGAAGCTGCTCATTGTGTGACTGCCTGAGTCACTCCCTTCTGCACCCAACTGGTACAGTACATGAGTTATGTCACTGCACACTCAGTGAGTGGAAACACTTGGAGCGTGTCTGTGTTGAACTTACTCTCTGGGAGAGAGGGCACATTGCTCTGACCCATTAAATCAATGCAGCGGCCCTCTCTTGAATAAGCAGTTGCATTTAAAGCCCTTCTCAAGGAATGGGAGCGTTCCAGTCTTGGTTTGTAATATCCAAGCCTTTTGGATGTCTGGGATGATCTGCAGTCCCTGCAGCGGTTGGGCCTACAGATCAAACTACACAACAGCCTATGGCCCTCAGTCAGCACGACACCAACTAATTGAATGCATTTCTTTGGAAGAGTAGATCCTTTATGGTGTTTTTTTTTTTTTATATCATGCTTTTAAACTTGAATTTGAGTATCTTTTAGTAATTTTCTTGTTTTCTGCAATATCTATTTGGGTATAATTTTCTGCATTTTCATCTTAACGATGTTAGTCTTTTTTAATCATTAGTTTCCTCTAATGATTATGCCCTTATTGCATAAAAATAAATAAAACTTATTTTCATTCAGAAAAGGGTTGATTGCTGCTGAATTTGTGGCATAATTCCTATGCTACGGATAAATGAAGAGCATGTTTTGGGCAGCAAAAAGAGGGGCCTGGTTGGGAATGTATTCATGAACATCACAATGTAATCTTTAACTTTGAAGAATACATGTCCTTTCTTTGTAATTTCAATCTGAAGTCTTTTTACTTTACATCTTAGTCTTAAATATTGTGCAGTATTTACACTTAAAATAATACATTTACTGTAGGACTGTATGCTGATGAATTACTGTCGGACTCTACAGTAGTTTGTCCAAAACCACTGATCCATAGTTTTAAATAAAATTGCTTAACTTTTAATATAGTTGCTGGATTTCAGTCTGTTGCACAAAAATTGTCTGTTTAATAATTAAATAAACTAGGAGCTATAACCTGTCTTAAAAACACTTAAACGGGATGTTTGCATCGACCTGAAAGAAAAAGCTCTAGAAAGAAAAACAGATTTTTTTTATAAATTATTCTATCGTCACCAAACCTCTGTCTTAAATTTACTGCTAACTAAGTTTGTTGAATTGATTTCTTGCACAGTTAAACAGTTTAATCACTTTTTGCATGTTATATTTGCTGACACGTTTGTTGCATTATGTCATCTATTTGTGCCACAAGACAGACTCCTTAGATGTCACAATGCAATGAAGCACTGTGTACTGCTGTAGTATTTCCATTGCACAGTTGTCAGGGAAAATGTACTACAGCCTCATGGTTAGCAAGAGGTGTGGCTGTAACATTAGAGCAGAGCATGGATTAAAGCCATGAGGAGCATGTGGTTTAAAGGGTGGAGAAAAGGCTTAGTATGGAGTTGTCAACAAAAACGTCAGCTGAAGGGAAACTGGCTCGTGACACTAGAGGAGGTTCCATGTGTAGAACTGAAACACATAGAAACAATCCAAACAATTGTCAGTGTTATCTGAAGTGGTAGAATGCATCATAAGCTTGTAGGAGAGACTCACATTCTTTTTAATGGTATTAAAGTTTTTTTTTTTTTGCAAGCAAATGCTAAAAAAATCATTACAGAATATCAGGAGATTCATCTCTGACCTATCTCCAAAAATAAAAGCTTTAAACTGTCCAAGTTTGGGCTCTGCTTGATACACTATATTGCCAAAAGTATTTGCTCACCTGCCTTGACTCACATATGAGCTTAAGTGACATCCCGTTCCTAATCCATAGGGTTCAATATGACGTCGGTCCACCCTTTGCAGCTAGAACAGCTTCAACTCTTCTGGGAAGGCTGTCCACAAGGTTTAGGAGTGTGTTTATGGGAATTTTTGACCATTCTTCCAGAAGCGCATTTGTGAGGTCGCACACTGATGTTGGACGAGAAGGCCTGGCTCTCAGTCTCCGCTCTAATTCATCCCAAAGGTGTTCTATCGGGTTGAGGTCAGGACTCTGTGCAGGCCAGTCAAGTTCATCCACACCAGACTCTGTCATCCATGTCTTTATGGACCTTGCTTTGTGCACTGGTGCACAGTCATGTTGGAAGAGGAAGGGGCCAGCTCCAAACTGTTCCCACAAAGTTGGGAGCATGGAATTGTCCAAAATGTCTTGGTATGCTGAAGCATTCAGAGTTCCTTTCACTGGAACTAAGGGGCCAAGCCCAGCTCCTGAAAAACAACCCCACACCATAATCCCCCCTCCACCAAACTTTACACTTGGCACAATGCAGTCAGACAAGTACCGTTCTCCTGGCAACCGCCAAACCCAGACCCGTCCATCAGATTGCCAGATGGAGAAGCGCGATTCGTCACTCCAGAGAACGCGTCTCCACTGCTCTAGAGTCCAGTGGCGGCGTGCTTTACACCACCGCATCCGACGCTTTGCATTGCACTTGGTTATGTATGGCTTGGATGCAGCTGCTCGACCATGGAAACCCATTCCATGAAGCTCTCTGCGCACTGTTCTTGAGCTAATCTGAAGGCCACATGAAGTTTGGAGGTCTGTAGTGATTGACTCTGCAGAAAGTTGGCGACCTCTTCGCACTATGCGCTTCAGCATCCGCTGACCCCGCTCCGTCAGTTTACGTGGCCTACCACTTCGTGGCTGAGTTGCTGTCGTTCCCAAACACTTCCATTTTCTTATAATACAGCTGACAGTTGACTGTGGAATATTTAGGAGCGAGGAAATTTCACGACTGGATTTGTTGCACAGGTGGCATCCTATCACAGTTCCACGCTGGAATTCACTGAGCTCCTGAGAGCGACCCATTCTTTCACAAATGTTTGTAAAAACAGTCTGCATGCCTAGGTGCTTGAATTTATACACCTGTGGCCATGGAAGTGATTGGAACACCTGATTCCAATAATTTGGATGGGTGAGCAAATACTTTTGGCAATATAGTGTATGTAATCATTCTTATATAGGAGGAATTGACAGTAATGATCCACCATAGAGTTGTCTTTTAATTAAACATGACTTCATGCTGTATTTTTGAAGTGCAAGCAGGAACACAGGTTCTACTCGCTGCAGCTCTGTGGCTGTCTATCTGCAGGTCAGTGTCAGCCCCTCTCTATAACAAGACATGGAGAGTCTGACATCACAGGATAGCACTCCTTATAAGCACCTGAAACGTCCACGTCATGCGTTGCTCCCGATATGAAAAGCGTGTGATTGTTTTCCACATGAGACCCTCTGCAGACAGAGTGGGACTATATATCCTCAATGGGAAGTCTTTTTTTCACTTTAACTACAAGCTAGACGGACAAAGACTGTTACTCGTCTACCACCAAAATATGGAGGTAAGGGGGATTTTTTTTTCTTCTTGTTATTCATTTGCAGTCAGTCTCTAATAATACTGTCTATGATACTACACTACTACTACACTAAGATCATACACTACTATCTGGCATGGAAAAGTTGTGATAGTTGTAGTTTTTCCTGGTTTAGAAATGTTTAAGTTTTTAGTAATATAGTAGCACCTATTTATTTTTGCTTATTAAAGTATTAAAGTTATTAAGTAATTTCCCTCTGGGATTATTAAAGTATTTCTGATTCTGATTCTTATTTGCTGAGCATTACGGTAAGTTATCAATAATAACTAATGAATGAGACTGAATGATTCAAATGGTGTGAAGTAATGAAAGAGATATTGAGCAGCGGATCATTTGGGAAAAGCTGGGAATGAATTCAATCATTGGTTGGAATTATAAAATAAAGTTAACTTCAAGTGTGCACTTGGTGGAATTTGAATGCATTTTCATTCAAAAGGAAAACAGGCTGCCTGTTATATTTGTTTTTGTTTTATCGTTCCTAATATTTGATCAGTTATTCATTTCTTTTCTTTATCTTTTTTTAGATTTCTTACTTGTTACTTAGCCTACTTTAACTTTGACTGGAAATTGAAAATATGCTTTGTGGTTACTTTTCAAAGCTCATGCACTGAATTCAATAACTTTTCATTTTTTTTACTGCTCTGCCTGAACAAAATAAAGATGAGAATTGTTCACTGATTTATTTCATTGGTGCTCATTTAGTTTTTAGAATCTTCTAAATGTATTTCTTAAGATTAGGGTGTCATGTAAGTTGTGGGGACTATAGCTCTGTGGTTGAAGTTGGTTGGACTTTAGATTCCTGCCGTCACATGCAGATGCACCCTTAAGCAAGGCACTTAACCCCAAGTTTGCTACTGACCAGTGTGTAAATATGTCTTCTTGAAGTGGCGGTAGTAAAAAGCACTTTGAGTTGTCAGCATGACCAAAAAAATAACATTCTGCCTCATTTTCATATGAAAAGGTATTTAACTGTTAAAAACAGTTTTGCCATATGCGTTCAAATCTTTCTAAATTTTATTATGGTGATAATATTAAAATATGTTCATCTTTACCTAATCTATTTTTCAGGGAACATCCTCTCTCCAGGCGACCGACACCAGTGCAGCATTACATGCAGCATCATTGCTGGCGACTCTAAACCATCAGAGAGATCAAGGTTTATTCTGTGACTGTGTACTAAAGCAGAGGTGGAGCTCAGATCAGCTCTACCATGCACACCGGTGAGCACCATATTAGAACACAAAAAAGCAGCAATATTTCCCTCATGGCACATTCTAACATTTACAGATATCTATGTCATAGGATTTTTCAGTTGTATTTAAGCGTTTTGAGAATGAACACTGTGTTTCATCTCACCCCATCACATCTCAAGGAGTAGACTAGATCATTTAATACCATGCTCTTTTTTATTAGGTGTTAAGATCTCCTGCTTTGCATAATAATCCTGCTGCAAAACCCAAGGGGTTTTAAGATTAGTACCATAAATGGATTTCTCTAGCAGGAATATATCCCAGAATGTGTGGATCCACCAATAAATGCAGGTTTTCCAGGCCCAGAAGCAGCATATCAACCTCTGACCATCATGCTACCACAATTTTATCCAACTTTCAGTTTGAAATATATTTTCTTGTCTAAAAAAATTTAATTAGTTTGTGTGATGTAGTGAGATGCAAATTTATCCACAGAAGAATTTCCCTTTTTAATTTTTTTTGTAAAATTATGATCACAGCGCTGAACAGCGATAAGTGAGCCATTTAGGTCTTTTGCAGTAGCCTGGGTTGTTCAGTCATCTAGAAGTTCATTAGGGTTATTATTGTTTTCCCAATTTATTTTTAAGTGATCTATCTGTAGTTAAATTTAAAGCCAAAGCCTTAAAAATCTCTTTCTAATTCTTTACAGCTTTCTATACAGCATTTTAAGGACTTTGCTGTATTTCTTTTTTGGTTTTCTGTACAATATTGCTTTGTTGTGATTTTTTTGTCTATTTTGTATTTTTTGTCTGGACACAGCTCATGAATTAAGTTCAGTTTTCCTAAAATATGACTTCTATTCTATACTTCTATTTGGCCCTTAATTAATTAAATCCTGTGTTAAAAATTGTGTTTGGTATGTACTGAATGCCCTTTTTTTAATATTAGAAATTGTTTAATGATCTAAAATGTATTTTAGATAAGTTAAAACATTGTGAAATGGCAAAACCAGAAGGGATTAGTGAGGAGTAAATGCATAATTAAAGTGCTGTGTTATTATTCAAACTTTCCTTGACTTTTTGCTCTTCAAGGTGTATTCTGGCAGCCTCCAGTCCAGTGTTGGCATGCATCCTGTCCTCATCTGGCGCTCTTGTGGAACTAGAGGATCCAAGTCTCTCGGACTCCGTGTTACCTTCCCTTCTGGACTATATTTACACCGGCGTTCTTCCATGTCCTCTCAGCCAACAGGATTATCACAGACTGCTCTCTGTTGCCCGCCATATGCAGATGAAAGAACTGCAGGACGCTCTGAATGCAACCTGGCTAAAGATCCAAGCTAAACCCTCAGATGAGAAAAGTGCCCCTGGCATATTTGAAATGTATTCAGTTAAAGATACAGAAAATAATTATAAAAATGATTTAAAGACCTTCAAAGATCTGCTACCATCAATCACAACATGTTCTTTTCAAAGGCTTGAAACAGCACCTACAGAGCAGTTTCCTAATGAGGAGACATTTCCAGAAGCCCAGATAAATTCAGCCAGCATTGATCTCAGTACTGAAAATAATGAGAGCATTAGAAAGCATTATGCAAATGGTCACAGAAGAAATGAACCGACTATTTTAAATGACTTCAATACTTTCAGCATACTTGAAAGCAATGATAGAGAGAATACCGGTGACTACAGACTAGTCAAGTCTCTGATACAAAAGGACCCAATGAGCCATAAAACGGACAAATCTGGGGTTCATAAAATGTCGAGAATAATCCAATACCAGGATGAGAACAATTCATCTGACCTTCTAGAACCACATACAGGACAGAAAATCCCAGAAGATAAGCCACTCCAGGTATCTGAGGACAGAAAGAGACGCTCCTCATCTTCTTCATCATCACCACTCCCATTCTGCAAGGCAGTGCCTGTCATCTGTCACAGTAGCCGAGCTGCTGTCCTGCAGAATTCAGAAGTCTCTGCAGGGCGTCCTCACAATCAAGCATTGCAGCCTCTTCCCAACATGGGTGATTTTTCCCTCTCAGTCAGCACAAGCAATGACACATTTATCGAAGCTATTAGCACTGAGTGCAAAGCTCAAAATGGAGTCCCAAATCAGGACACCAGAAGAACTATACGGCACACTAATGACCGCAAGGGGAACAAGGATTACAATAGCAACAATTTGCATCTCTTTAGAGTCAGTGAACAAACCTGCAAGAGTGCAATCTATAATATGAACAACAACTTCCAGCATGTCCATCAAGATTCTTTGCAAAGTTCCACAAGTCAGCTTGGAGAGCATTCAGACAACTTAAGGAGATGCTCAAAACACCAAATTGAAAGTGATTTTGATTCTGTTTCCTACAAACATCAGTGCTTGGATTGTTTTGAATGTCAGAAGATATTACTGGCAACTGGGACACAGGAACAATCGAAAGATCCCAGAGCTGGAATTTCATTTCCCATGGAAACACTGGACACACGGAGCGATTCTAATTCTAGAGAATGTCTTGAGGTGGAAATGAAAGGGGAACACAGTTACTCTACCCACTGTCTTGATGTAACAGACAGTCCTTGCAAGGCATCTGAACCTCCAATAGACAGGCAAGCTAACATTTACAAAGATGACAAAAGCAGAAAAGATGATATATCTTGCAGGGATGAATACAAAGTATGTAGCAAACAAACATTATGTGCTTCTAAATACTGTGAAATATCTGAAAGTAGAAAAAGTTCAAGCCCTGAAACTGTGGTGCCATGTTGCTCTTTAACAGCACCCATAGACCACAACCTTTCTGGCACTACAAGGCACACTGCTCAGCCATACCACGGACATCTTCCATACCAGGATGAACCACATGAGGATGAACACAAACTCTCCAAACCTGGCCTCTTTCTTGATCCAGATGAGTTAAGTGAAGGGGTTAATAGTGGATCCTTTACTTTTTTTGGTCAAAGGTCGCTGAGTCAATATCTCCCTGTAAAGACAGAAGAAAAACTGGATGTAAACACAGGACATGATATAGATATGTCCAGTCAACATGGTTCTGAAAAAGAAGAAAAGCAGTTTGTTGACATGGAGACGGTTGCAACTGCAAATCATGAAAACACACAAATGATTCATGGTTCCTTTATAGGCAGACCTGGGACCTTTTCTGAGTCTGATAGTTGGAAAGACAGCAAAGATGGAAGCCTTCTTTATATAAAAGAGTGCACAACAGGAGTTTGGGTGACAAACAACACTGAAATCATGGCAGTTTTTAAGCCTGACGAGGGTAAAACCAAGATCAGCACCACTCCAATCAGTTCACCCCTTGGTGAGTCAGACTGTGATAGAGCCTCTATGCCATCCACTGTATCTGTCTGCATACCTTCCACTCTTCCAGCTGGTGAGCCAACAGATAAGTCAGCTCATCTGTCATCTCCCAATCCTCAGCCTTTCCAGTGCTCCCTCTGTGATCGTTCATTTAGTCAAAGAGGTTCTCTGAACAGACATGTGCGGAGCCACCTTGGGGTTCGCCCCTTCCCCTGCCCCTGCTGCCCAATGACCTTCTCACGGCAATACCGGGTCACAGAGCACATGCGTGTTCACCAGCGTTGTGCCCTTGGAAATAGCTCACAAAAGTCCCCTGAGGCCTCGGTTACAAACAATGTGGAAAGGCCACAAATCTAAAACTTGTTGGCAAAAGTATTTCTGTGGCTCATTACCAAGTTGTTGTCTTGCAGCCCAAGGGTTGTTGGTCTAATTCTAGCTCCCTGCACATTTTGAAGTGCCTTTTGGCAAGGCAAACCAATCTGGGTATTGGTCTATAACTTTAAGTGGTTAATATGACTTGAAACACACAATAAAAATTCAGTCAACCAAACTGAATGCAAAGAAGAGAAACTGACAGCCGATTTTTGAGTTGATGGAGTCCTGATTTTTGAAGGTTCAATCATCTGTACTTTTCTCAGTTTGTTTCATTCTTTGGTTTTAAGGATTTTGTCACTTTCTGTTGTGTATTTTCTGAGTTTTTCGGGGGCTGATGAACACTACTTATAGCCTTTGACATTTGAAATGTATTTATTTCTAGTATTACAATCATTTTTGGCAGCTATTTCTTATTTTTTCTGGAATTAACCTGAGCATGCATTTGTTGCCTTACATCAAATCGCAGAGATGTTGTAAGCCAGTACATATAGAACAGATGCTAAGGATTTGGCAGCTACAATTTTTTTTTATTTCCATCTAGCAGTTTTCTGAGACAAAGCTGTCAATGTAGATCAGTAATAATATTATTTTAACCGTCTGGTTAACTATTTAATACTGTCATCAAAAAAATTATGTATGTCAGCATTGTGTTTATAGATTTTTTGTGTCTCCTTTCCATGGAGAACATAAAAGTTAACTCAATAAAATGGGACAGAATGTTGACAATAATGATAATATAAACCTCTACTTTATAAACCTCTTATCATGATGAAGTATATTACAAAAATATCCTACAAATCAAAGGGTGATAGATCAAATGCAGAAACTATTGAGATACATTTTTCTTCAACATTTCACTACTGCAGCACTAGTTTTCAGAGAAATATGTTTTGCTTCTTAAAGCTAACTCTTGCTAGTATTATTTAACCATTGCAGAAGCATCTAAAACACAGATAGTTAAGAATCAGTTTTATTTTGATCTTTGATTCGTTTGAGTATCTGTTGCTGACATAATAAAAAAATACCAAGATTATTACAAATAAGAATATAAGAAAAATCAGTTGAAAGATGATTTGTCTTGTAGTCTTTGGATCTATCCTCTGATTTTTCCTTATTCACATACTGCTTTTTATGCTGAAGACCTTTTTTTATTTTTGTCTGATATGCTTCTGTTTTACATAAAACTTTTCAATTGTCTAATTTTTTAAACATATACTGAAATTATGCCGTCATACTTCAGCACAGGCACACAATTAACAGAGGGTCAATTATTTTTTAGACATCTTATTACGTCTACTCCTTATATTATTTTGTAATTATCTCTATTTTTTAGTCCTTACATTTAAAAAATAGACTTTTTTTCATTTAAGCTAATTTTCGTTATGGTTTGTTGGTACTAAAAAAAACAAAAGTAAAAAGCATTAAAATCATTTGGTTTGTTTGCCACATACCAAAATAAATCGTTTTTCAAGATGATGCAAAGTTAAATTGGACTTTGCATATAACAAAGAAACTTAAAGCTTTAGTGGAGGATTTTTGCGAATTTCTTTAAAAGACTCAACAACCCTGTACTCCGAGAGGGAACGTCTATTAACGGCCTTACGTTAACTTATCACCAGAATGATTGATGATTAGGGACCCACTTAATCTGATGATCCACGCAAAAAAAGAACATCCTCCCCTTTACTTTTAAGTATAAGGAAGTTTTCATCCAGAATTGTAGAAAAATGTCCGATTAATAGTTTAGTGCAGTAACTTTTTACTTTTATACTTTAAGTAGTTCTAAAACTGGTACTGTTACACTTACTTGAGTAAAAAGCTTAAATTGATGCTCTAACTTCAACTAAAGCATTTTTAAACAGTAGAATTTATATTTCTGCTTGAGTAATAAATATTAATACTTTGGCAATAAATAAGATATCTCAGAGCCTAATTTTATAGACCACTAGAAAGCTATTGATCTTGACGAGTTTTAAAATTTGCTGGTATGTTGAAGGAACGTTTAAAGGTATCGGGGAGCTTAAACCTCTAAGATATTAATTTTAGTGAAGACGATATTGCAAAGTACACAATAATACATTGCATTTTTATTTTGCATAATTGCACAGAGTTATGTAAACAAATTTTCATTATTTTATTTTTTACATGATTTTATTCTTTCTGCTTTTATACACTTGGAAATTTCAAGTTTGTTTGAATCTTCCAACAATGAATGCCTGTCACCTTGGTCTTGTTGCACAAAAACCTCCCCCTTGTGGGATAATAAAGGATTTTTTATTCAGTTCTTTTCTCATTCTTAGATACATTAAAGTTGCATTCAGATGCCCATTATCACTGCTTACCTGGAATGAATTTGTCCAGATTTGTTTTATAAGAAACAAATCTGGAAAAATCTGGACATGCCAAAGCCATGTTTTTCAGTTAGCCCAGTATGTTTTAAAAACTTGGCATTTTTTAACAGGACTTGATAAACGATGTTGGTCTTTGTCTGCTTCTTTAAATATGATTTTGTCTTACAACCCTATGAGGGCTGGGCACCTTTATTGTATATGGTAAACAAGAAAACAAACTACTACAGCTGCTCATAGATTAAACACCATTTTGTATATTGATGCATCCGTCCATTGTCACCTAAGATCGAATTGAGTAGTCGGTCCCTATAGAAACTGTTCTCCAGCTCATCCTGGGGATTTAAACGTTGTTAATAAATCTGTATTTTAAAAGAAGACACTCTTCGTCAACAAAGTCTTGGAAGAAGCAGTATTTATTAGCAAATAGCAACACATAGGCATTTAACAACGAATAGACGTACTCAAGAAGTACTTGTGCTCTGTTGTGTTTATGTCAAACTACTTGTTGAAAATTTAAGCTCAAATTAACCTGTAAAGTTTTAATATTTCATGTTTTGAAGTTAGAAAACAAATCACAAACATAAAATCATGTTGCTATAAATGAATAACTATAAAATACATAATGCTTAACCACGAAAACATACTTTTACCAATGGGATGTCACATTACAATTCAGTTAAAATTCAAAAAATATTTTATTAGTACTAAGAGTTAGATGTATATAGACCTATTATGCCCTATGTTCATCAATAAATGTATGCAATGTATGGAAGTAATACTTCCAGCATTACTGATTGATAAAGCTGACTGAAACACTGGAAGTATTTCAATCAGCTTTATGTCTGAAGACATAAAGCTGATTGAAACAGGCTCTACTAGAGAATATCTGGGCTGATATTTTCACCAATAACATTTTATTAGTTTATGATAGTCTTTTTAAACTCAGAAATAAAAATTTTAGTTTTTTCTATAGTGAAAAGGCAATGTTTTACTTTGTAAAGAAAAGAATACAACAAAATTGCACATAAGTATTCCCTTCATGATACATTTTTTCTAAAAAACTGCTTTTATTATTATTTTTCAAACTGTAGAATTACACTGACATAGAAGAGTTATGTTCTAAGATAAAAGTGAAAAAAGAAATAAATGTTTAAGTTTTCCATCATCAGTTTCATCACTCATACCCTGGTGCTTGGCAAATACCTGGGTTGGTAGAAGCCAGTGAAACATCAGCTTTAGTAAAACCAAACAGTAACATCTATCTGGGTTATGTGATTGTGCTTGGATGGTACTACTGAATAAAGGTGTAAAGACATTGAGGGTTGATCAAGGAGTTTTTTTTCTCTAAACATTTTAACTTGATATTCTTAAAAAAACAAAAGCTGTCTGGCTCAATTTCCACTGAAGTCTAAAAACCTGTATTTCTCAAGAATATATTAGTACTTAACAAGTATGCCATCACTTAACTATTCAGTGCTCTGCCAAAAGAGGTTACCCAACAAGAATTTCATTGAGCGACAGTATCTTTCCTCCGTGTGAGCTTTTGTGCAACCTGTGGTTCCTGGTCAGTGTGTCCTGGTTGCATTTGAGATTCTTAGCTTTACTGGAAACTTGCGATTCCAATGAAAATTGTCTTTTCTTGTTCTGCGTGCTTTGAAATTAATCCACTGGCAAAAAATAATCATTCTGGGTTTGAAACAATGTCTTAGATTATCTCCATTAGTAGATGTTTTTTTGGTGTGTTTTATTTACAAATACAAAAGTGATGCAACACTTACACCACAGTGAGATAACTAGTGTGACTTCCCTTAATCAAGTGAGGGTTTTATAGAGAAAGATTAGGTATATATTAGATCAGACTTTATTAATTTCCAAAACAGTAGCTTAAATATCTTTATACATAAAGTTTTGAAAAAATCCTGTGGTCAGTTTCACAAAGCAGGTCTAACAAACTCAGACTTAAATCCTCAGCTCTGAATTGATCTAGCTTAAGGTGGGAAACTCTAAGTTTTTAGTTTCACAACCGCTGGTGGGAGTTAGATTAACACAGACTACCTTCACTTGGAATTTAGTGTACACAGAGTGTATAAAAAACAAAATTTCGATGCATACAGCTTTTTCAACAGAGAATGAGCAGCTTAGCAGTGAAACAAACATGTCCTTTTATAAAGTGCAGCAGTAATCAAAATGTAAACAGTAAAGGAGAGACATACACTCACCGTCCACTTTATTAGGTACACCTGTCCAACTGCTCGTTAACACTTAATTTCTAAGCAACCAATCACATGGTGGAAACTCAGTGCATTTAGGCATGTAGACATGGTCAAGACAATCTCCTGCAGTTCAAACCGAGCACCAGTTTGGGGAAGAAAGGTGATTTGAGTGACTTTGAACGTGGCATGATTGTTGGTGCCAGAAGGGCTGGTCTGAGTATTTTAGAAACTGCTGATCTACTGGGATTTTCACGCACAACCATCTCTAGGGTTTACAGAGAATGGTCCGAAAAAGAAAAAACATCCAGTGAGCGGCAGTTCTGTGGGCGGAAATGCCTTGTTGATGCCAGAGGTCAGAGGAGAATGGCCAGACTGGTTCGAGCTGATAGAAGGGCAACAGTGACTCAAATAACCACCCGTTACAACCAAGGTGGGCAGAAGAGCATCTCTGAACGCACAGTACGTCGAACTTTGAGGCAGATGGGCTACAGCAGCAGAAGACCACACCGGGTGCCACTCCTTTCAGCTAAGAACAGGAAACTGAGGCTACAATTTGCACAAGCTCATCGAAATTGGACAATAGAAGATTGGAAAAACGTTGTCTGGTCTGGTGAGTCTCGATTTCTGCTGCGACATTCGGATGGTAGGGTCAGAATTTGGCGTCTACAACATGAAAGCATGGATCCATCCTGCCTTGTATCAACGGTTCAGGCTGGTGGTGGTGGTGTCATGGTGTGGGGAATATTTTCTTGGCACTCTTTGGGCCCCTTGGTACCAATTGAGCATCGTTGCAACGCCACAGCCTACCTGAGTATTATTGCTGACCATGTCCATGCCTTTATGACCAAAATGTACCCAACTTCTGATGGCTACTTTCAGCAGGATAATGCCCCATGTCATAAAACTGGAATCATCTCAGACTGGTTTCTTGAACATGACAATGAGTTCACTGTACTCAAATGGCCTCCACAGTCACCAGATCTCAATCCAATAGAGCATCTTTGGGATGTGGTGGAACGGGAGATTCGCATCATGGATGTGCAGCCGACAAATCTGCGGCAACTGTGTGATGCCATCATGTCAATATGGACCAAACTCCCTGAGGAATGCTTCCAGCACCTTGTTGAATCTATGCCACGAAGAATTGAGGCAGTTCTGAAGGCAAAAGGGGGTCCAACCCGTTACCAGCATGGGGTACCTAATAAAGTGGCCGGTGAGTGTAGTGCAAAAGGCATTGATGTGAAAGATTCAGAGTTGTATGCAACAACTATGAAAAGCCATCATCAGTGGAGCCCCGATTTGATGAGTCACCATGACAACAGGCAGTGCATGCGTGGTTTCCCTCCAGGTACTCCGTCTTTCTCCCAAAGTCGAACACCATGACTGTTAGGTTAATTGGCTACTCTAAATTCTCCTTAAGTGTGAGTATGCGCATGAATGGTTGTTTGTCCTGTTTGTCTCTGTGTTGCCCTGCGATGGACTGGCGACCTGTCCAGGGTGTACCCCGCCTCTCGCCCATAGACCGCGACCCCAGCAGGGATAAGTGTGATGAAAAATGGATGGATGGATGTTTTGACATTTATTGAACGCACTCTTTTTCTGTTGTTCCATTATTTTTTATATCACTTAAATAGGATTTAACCAAAATTCATCATTATAGAAAACAAAATTGTAGGCTTTTAGTAAGAATTATGTTTCAGATACCTAGACTTGAAAATCGTACGCTGGCATACGTTGGATAAGTTATGGGTCAGTTTTGTATAAGTTATGAGCACACTAAAGTACACTAGCACACATCGACATATGGCATGTACACTGAGGAATTTTGAGCATGTATTTCTAATATCTGAAATAAATATTCAGTCAAACTAATAAATGTCAAAGCAGCCAGCCACAGCCTGTTCTAACCACAACATCCCTACGGAAGAAAACTAGTTAATTGCTTCAATGTTAGTGGATCAATGTATTCTATTTCAGTGAAATCCCAGGGGGTGAATCGTATATGACAGCAGGTGAAGGAAACTCGCTTTGTGATATGTAAAACTCAGAGTTTCATTGTTTTCATGGTGAAAAAATGTAAGAGTATTTATTAAACCTACTTCGTGAAAAAAAAAAAAAAAAAAAAAACTTGGGTTACTAAAACACTAAAACAGAAAAATACAAATAAGCACAATAGCTAAAAAATGCAACAATGCTGATGAAGATTCTCAGTCATCCAGGTCATAGTCATTCCAAAAAATGAAAAAACTCCACTGAACTTTGTTTCCAAGTTTGAAGACATTTCACATCCCATCCAGGAAGCTTTTTCAATTCAAAATGTCAGAATTAGCCTTGAGTTTATAGAGTGGACCAAAACAAAATGTTTTCAAAATTTGAAACAAAAATCCAATTGATTGTTATTCTTTAAACTTTTTTGAAATAAATGCAATAATAAAAAAATTTCTCTAAATTACGGATTAAGATTTTGGGGTTAAGATGGCTAGGGGTAGCAGTTTGCTGCCTCTACTGTGTGATCTTTAGTGTTTTTACATAACACTAATGATATATCTAATATCTTTAGATTACATGAACGCAAAGGGGAAAAAAAATACCGCATATTAGTTGGGTGACTTGTCATACATTGTATAAAACAAGAATATGTGTTAGAGTGAAAAGGTTACCATTTACACATCTATCAGTGTTCAGATTGCTGAAGGATTTGCAATAATATGAACGTTCCTGTTGCAGTTATTCAACTGGAGTTTCAGTTGCATTCACTGTTATCATTACAGTGGCCTGGAAAGAAGAGGAAAAAAATGCAGGATTAAACGAACACTGATGATGATGTCATTGAAAAACTTGTTAGACCATCTTTGTTTTTTGTTTTGTTGTCATATTAATGGTTGGCTAAAGACCAATGGTTCTCAACCCTCTCTAGAAACTATTTTTTCTTCTCTCTTTGTTCCTATATATGGTAACTGACAATGTTTCATTGTGCTTTAAAGAATTGGTTTAATGAGGAATTAGCTGCAGTAACTTATTAAAATCTTGTGTGAACCATAAAAAAAAGGGTATTTATTTACTTTTTTTAAAATAATGGCTCGATTGGTACTCTGTATGCTGACATTTTTATTTTTTGTACTGCATGTAGGTATGTATGGTTTTTAATCCATCTCACAACAAATTTACCTACAGGGGTCCGTTTCACAAAACAGGTTTAACAAACTCAGATTCAAATCTGCAACTCTATGTTTATCTCGCCAAAGGTCATTAACTCTGAGTTTTTGGTTTCACAACGCCTGCTATGAATTAGTTCAATCAACTCTAAGTAGGTGCACTCAGAGTTAAGCGTGTGCGTAACAAGTTTTAAAAAAGCCATTATCAGTGGAGCCCCAATTCGACTTGTCACCACAAAAACAGGCAACAGGAAGTGCCTATTTCACTCCACTGGAACTAAAGATTTTAATGAAGAAATAAAAAAAAAATGGAGAATATGATTAAAAGACAAAACAACAGCACTGCAGCTAAAAATGGTAAGGAAGATGGCGAAGGAGAAGATTGTTGCTTTGACATAATGTAGAGCTTTATATGGAGTCGCTATGGCAGGCTGTTTTTATACTTATTAAAAGCACTTTCCTCTCTGTTGTTCCATTTGTAGATCACTAAAATAAGATTTTTCTTAATCAAACTCCCAATCCTACTTCTACATTTTAGAAAATACATTATCCTAATTTACATTTAAAAAAATGATTAAAACATATAATAATAATAATATAGATTTTATTTTTAATGCACTTTACATTTAAGAAAAAATCTCAAAGTGTACAGGTAAAATCATCATAGAAGGGTCAAATCAAAATTTAAAACTAAACATTGCTTTAAAACACTTATGAATAAAATCAATAGCATAATTGCAAAATGTTAAAAGTCATACGTTCTGCTAAAAAGAAATGTTTTTAATCCTTTTATTAAAGTCTGAATAGTCTGTGGTCCCTTCAGATGATCAGGGAGAGTACTCCAGGTCAGAGGAGCGGCAGAGCAGAAGGCAAGATTGCCCATGGTGCTTAGCTTAGTCTTGAGGGGGAGGAGGTGGTTTGAGTAAGAATTAAGTTTTATTTATGTAGAAATGTTTACACATTTTAAGTGGACATTATTTACGATATCTGAAATACATTTCTTATTGGTCAAAATAACACATATGCTGACCACTAACAATAGGAATATGGAGATCTGAAATTAAAATCTAAACATCCAGAAAATTTATTCTAGAAGTGAATGATGTCCTTTTGTTCGAAATGGTCATATAAATAAGAAAAAAATGTTGATTTCAAATATCAGGAATATATGTTCAGTAAAACTAATTCATATCAAGCTAAATAAAATGATCGCTCAAAATAACTAAACCGAAAACAAATAAATCTCTTATCCTGTCAATTGATTTGTAGAATCCATTTAATGATTTGTGAAAAATTGCTGATCATTCTTTAATAATCCTCGTTAAATGGACATGCAATATTTGTTCTTGAAACCTAATGTTTTAAGGGACCTGGAGAAGATTTCTTTATGCTTAAAACTACGACAAAAATAGGACTAAATCATGAAATAAAACAACGTGACTGACTGTAAGAAGAGCGGAGACAGAGGACACATCCAGTATACTGAAGAAAACCTTCTGAAGAGGTTAGTTCAGGGGAGAATAATACTACAGTGACTTAAACAGAGGTCAAGGAAACTCTCTTTGTGAAATGGAAACATTTAAACTTTGACATGGTAAAGTAACCTCTCGGTATATATAAAGAAAGAGAGAGAGAGGATTCGAGGATGCCCTGCACTAGGATTAGTAACTATATGAGGAGGGAGTGAAAGATATTAAGGTCAGATCAGAGTTTTTCTCTGTACTAAAATGATTCACAGACAGTGGTGGGCTGTGAGGGCCTTCAAAGCCTTCTCTGCTTTCCTAAAATCAATCAGAAACACTAATATACATTCTCAACCTAAACCTTAATTTTCTTCTTTCTAGCTCTTTCTCAGCTGTTTCTGTCAGTGTTTTTTATATGCTTAGTGTTGAACTGAGGTTGAAAGTTATGCAATGGCCTGTGAGAGTACAAGGGAACTAAAGATGTTCTGCTTTTAATTGTTAAAAGTTATATATCTCTATACTAGGAGTCCTAATAATGGAAAATCAAATTCTAATGCCACACAAATGAAGTCTGGAAAAGAAAAAGCTAAAGTGGCAAGGGACTTTATACCAGATATAATTGATCTAAACTAATACTTTTTACCAAACATGAACACATTTTTTATTCCCCCCCCCAAGCACTGTAGCCACCCTCACTCATTGTTAGACATACAGAATATTAATCTCAGTGCTCCCCACCACCAGTTAGAACTGAAGAAACCTCATGCATGAGAATCAAAACGTCTTCTAGAAAACTTAACGTCCAGATGAAAAAACTGACCCTGACCTGGATGAATCTTCACAGGCACATAATTATGAAGTAAACACAAAGAAAAGCATATTAAATAAAATGAAATAAACTGGAGTTATAATTAACCAAAAAGCGTTTTTTTTTTCTGCAGATAAGACTGCAATGTTAACAGGTTGCACTGCACACTGCTTAGCAGAACTAATGCTCGATGTTACCCTGTTACCTTCGCATGTAAATTAGTTAATTGGAAATAAAGAGAAACTGAAACGATGTTAAAGGTACTTTTTGGTCAATCTTTCATAGAAAGAATTAATACTTAATTACAGGACCTCCAGCTGTGAAACATAAACATTGTAGGATTTAAACTTTATGCTCTCTAACAGTAAAGCACATCCCATAAAATTTGACAGCCATTAGATCATTATCAATCAGGAGCATATATCCCATTAACCTAACTTCAAGGCTTTATTGCTGAATGTTCTGTTTTTAGGTAAAGTTAATCCCAGTACAGCACCTGACATTATGATCAGCTGGAATGCCTGCTAAATATTCTCCAATTTCTTATGACTAATAGCTTGTAGGTTAAAGTATAACAAAATAAATACTGAGCATTTTTTTACATTACGAACTGATTTATAATGGAGGGCAAATTAATTTTGTTTTATTCTATATTTCTCTTTGTTGTTAAGTAAATGTACCTGGGCTTTTTATTTAACTAAATGTGTTTAACTAGATGCCAGAGGCATAAACAGTGGCACGATATAATACTGGCATTTCAATGCATTTGCTAAAAATATTGCTTTATTCATTGAAGTTTTACATGGTAAAAAAATGCAAAATCTCAGAAATCAGTTCAATGAATAGCTGCACATGTTTTTTTCAATGAGGGCATCTAAAAAAACGGGGAAAAAAACAGAAAACCCCAATAAAACAGATAAATTAGAAACAATATATACTGTATATATATGCAACCTTTAAGTTCATTTGTAAATTTGTATATACTAACAAAGATACTAATAAAGATTTCTTTTACAGTGGTTTTCCTTGTTTAAGTTACACATACATTTTTATAAAGCCTGGTTCCTATATTACATACATATAAAATAAATTATATGTTAAAAAATGTTAACCAATAAAAAATACAGTTTTCTTAGTTTGTTCTTTTGCTCTTACAATTAGAGGAGAGGTAAGTGAACTTATCTGTTAACATATTTTCACAACATTACAAAAACTATAAAAATTACTTAGTCTTACATGGGCTCATAAAGTGTCATTGACAAATATTAATAATTACAGTAATGTGTGATTTATATATTACATTCCCACATACTATTTATTCACACAAAGTTATTTCGCACTGTCTTGTACTTATCTTGAAAACAATAAAACAAAACTAGACGGATTAAGAATGCAGCTTTTGGACTAAATGAGAATGTAAAAAGCGCTAAAATGAGAAAGGTAAACAGATATTGTATTGCAGTAAATGTATGAGACATTACAATTTAAAGGGGCCTGGTCAAGTACTATGACCATACAAATTTCTACACCAGTGGCTCAGTCTGGTCGCATCCAAAGGTCTTCAAGTTATTGGACACTTTTGGCTTATTATTATCTTTTTGTGTTTTTTATACTTTTCTTTTGCTCTATAAGTAAGCAAAGCGATAGTAAACATTTCCAATAATAACAAAATGTGAGAGGGGTAAGATGTGCGGAATGAGTAAACAAGGAAATGTCGTAGATATATATGATCTCTGTGGCTATAGCAATTACATCGAATTAATCAGCAATACTTGCTGGAGGAAGAAACAAATGAACATTCTAGGATGAAATATGAACAAGAGCAAAAATGTTAGGTGCAAATAAGGATAAGACACAAATAGTGCTCGGAATACAATAGGAATATTGGTGTTCATGGATGAGGGAGCTAAGGCTGGAGAAGCAGTCAGATTTTGCTGCCATGTTGATGGATGTGTGAATACACAACCTTGCTAATACTGATGCTCGTGTCGCTAGTGTCTCTGCTTCTGTCTCCTTGAACCCCAGTCGGCCTCGGCAGATGGCCGCTCACACTGAGCCTGGTTCTGCTGGAGGTTTCTTCCTGTTAAAAGGGAGTTTTTCCTCTCCACTGTCGCTACAAGCATGCTTAGTGTGAGGGATTGTATTTGAGTCAATGAGTCAATGCAATCAACTGGTTTTCCTTAGATAGAAAACTTTGTATCAATTCGACTGTATGATCTGGTTGAACTATAAAGTGCCTTGAGATGACATGTGTTGTGAATTTGGCACTATATAAATAAACTGAATTGAATTGATGCTTAAGATAGCAATGCTATTCTTAGGTTCTCAGATATACTGATAGAAAAGATTATAAAGAACATAATGCATACAACACCTGTCATAATTCAAGTTTCCACTTTAGTAATATTAGCTCCCAGTAGGTGCTGCATCAAAATGCTTATGTCTGCTGATAACATACAGAACAAAAATGGTTTTTAGGCTTATAAAGGACCAAATAAACTCGTTTATAACAAATGTATGGCAATATTGCTTTTTGTTTTTGAAGATGAGTATATATATTTTTTTTAATTTTGTGGGGATTTTGATAGTCAGTACTTGACCAGATCCCTTTAACATACTTTTTTTAAACCATGGATCATTTCAACTTTATGAGGAACTTTCAAACATCTGTCGTAAGAGAGCAGTTCCTTCTTTTAAGTATTTTTCTAAGAGCTTCCCTTTTTTAACCATTTTTTTTCATGTCTGAAAATGAGAATATTTTCCCCAGAATTACAAGTTTTTATCTTCTGTCCATATTTTTTCAATTGTGCTTTTCACATTGTTACAAATACATTCATTTACACAAAATCAGTAGTCACAAATACTGTACCTATTTGTAAGGTCATTTTTGAGCATTGGAACTGTCTTCATTGTCCATTTTTAGACCAAAAAGTCTCACAGCTTCTTTTCCCCTCAGTTCTTGCTACATCATTGTCACTTTTCAGTTGGCTGCTAGCTTCATCATAAACAGGGCATTCCAAAGGGCTTGCAGGCTACGTTCTTGGGTTGCTGGATTTTTCTTTTTCTTCAGTTTTACTCAATAGGCTGTGACTCATCTTCCTGATTATTGCTATTGTCAGGCAAGAGTTTCCCCCAATCTCTGGTTTGATCAAAACAATCAGAGGGAGGGATGTCCGCTTCTTCATTTTGAGGCAGGACTGGGAACACATGGTCGACCATCTCACACAGGCGCCCAAAGCTGATAAAGAGAGAGAGAGAGAGAGAGAGAGAGAGAAAGAAAGAAAGAATTCCTTTACAGCTTAAAACTGCTTCCATGATTTCAGTGAAGTACCAGTTATGGAAATTAAAGGTGAAGAGAGGCATACTTACGAGGAAATATTTGTTTTGGCATGCTCCTGTATAAGCTCCCCCTTAGGGTTGACTGTAAAAATCCTGTTCAGAGGAATTCCCACTTCTTTATAAGAATGCACATCCTAAAATCACACAGGAAAAATGAAGCATAAAAACATCCATTCCATGCAGCAAAAATACACTAATATCTTTTCATTGTGGTTGCCAAATGTTTAGTCAAAATAATATAGACATGAATTAAAAACTACATCAAGGTTCCTTTATTTATTCAGAGAATGGAGGTTATGATTGTGTGCGTTTGGTTTTCTCACTGTGGCTCTGTTGCCAAAGGCAGCGTAAAAAGGTTCAGTGTTTGGGTGGAAAAGGTGCTTGATGTCTGTCAAACACTCAATCTTAAATACTTCTGGTTTCTTTTCAATCACCTCCCTAAAAACAAAATGACACATAGTTAGTTGCTGACAATGTTCTTTTAATTTAACTAGTGTGCACACGGCTGATCTTTGTAAATCAAAGCTGTAATATCAAGTGAATGAGAGTGAATGATGAAGCTAGCATGTATTTATGTAGCAGCAACATAATAGAAATGGAAAATGTAATGTACTGAAACTGCAGTATCAGTTTTAAGTAACTGAATTGAGTAACTGAAAAAAGGAACTTTTGAATGACAACAACATTTATTGAATATGCTTACATATATGCTTCCTGATTACTTGAGTCTCGATGTGTTTGATACTGACCTGTGGAAAGCAGAAAAAAGACTGCTAGGGCTGAGCAGCACTGGGCCCATGGGTAGCATGGTTCCCCTCTCATTCACCCAGTGCAAATAGCCCCTTGTCATCCCAGCCATGCCAATTGCTCTAGCTGAGCAGTACATAAATTTATAGCCGTTTCTGTGAAAAAAGAAAATTGATTTGATAACTAAACAGAGTGATACATTTGAGTTTTATATAATAAAATATCAAAGTTCTTATATTTAAAATCTATGTTTTCTTTCTAAAACTTGTTGGAAAGTCTATGCAAATAAAAACTTCATCCTAGATAACTTCTACTTTGAAAATGTTAAAGAGTTAAAAACAAAGGTGGAAAAAAGTCATTGTATCTATAAAAAGTATGATTAAAAAGTGAAATCCAAAATAAATACATAAGACCCATTTGCTCCTAAAGACAAGGCATTCAAGACATGAGAAAAGTTCAAGTCCTAAGAATTTATTTCTAATTCTAAACCAGATTAATAGACCAAAGAAAAATGTAGACAAATTTGCATGAGTAAGATAAGATAAACCACTTAAATAATAAACTAACCCAGCCATGTTCATTTCTTCTGTCATATTAAGACTCACACTACAGATACCTGTAATGTTGTTAAACATCACAGAGAATGTAGCGTGCATGTTGCTGCAGGCGGAGGAGGTAAAAAAAAAAAGAATAAGACAGCAGTTTGATCATTGGCCAAACACATTTTTAATGCTGAATGGAAGGTGCTCTTCCACTGTAACGTACTCTCAGGTGTTTTCAAATGAAATGGCTTCAGTCCAAGTAAAGTTAAAAGGTAAATCCAATTCATTTTCAAAGTCTCAGTTGAGTGAAAAGTCAATATGTTTGTGAATCTAGTTGATTCTAAGATACATGACTATAGTTGACCTTTAAGAGAAAATTTACAGTGAACAAGTGTTAGGTAAGACTTACAGGCTGACTCTGTGATAGAGCCGTGCAATCCCCTGATGGGTCCAGTCTTTACCTAGCGTGGGGAGGATGTGGCCAAGAGTGTCAGACCTGAACCACACGGAAGTATAGACCAAAAAAATAGAGTTATTAAAGTCAGGCTTCACATATAAATTATCTTTAATTAAGTAATCTCAAAAGAGAACCAACTACATTAATGTGGATAACCTGACATCTACTGGTAATAAGTAGGAACTGCTTGTTGATAGAGGGTAATTTGCTTCATCATACCTGGTGATGGTTCCATCTATATCTGAGATGATGATCTTGTCATCCCAGCTCCAAAGGTAGATTGTGCCATGGCAGCGGCAGGTGCCTTGGTACTGTGTGGTCACACTGAACACTACTTCATTGGGACCTTCCTTTAGCTGCAGGCTGGCCTGTGAAAACACATGCATCAACATTCAGGGAGGCATTTCCATAAATATCAAACAATCTCTTTTTACAAATCTATTAAGTATGTTTGTGTATTAGAATAGTTCATTAGCAAAAACATATAAATGCCATTTTTGAAAAAAATGAACTGACTCATGTAAAGGACGCCCTCTTTGCATGGTGCTGCTAATAAAAAATATGGTTTTTGAAAATTAGTTTAAAGAAAAAGGAGGTTTTGCAAATGAACTCTTCATAAGTTGGTTACTTCTCTTTTTTTCTAAAAACTAGTCATTAAAATAAATTTACGGTTATATAACCACAAAATATGTTCTTTTTGGTAGCTGTTTACAAAGTGTGGACTTCTTTTTTGAAACTTTTAACAATTTATTAATGATTAATGTCTTTCTACTTTCTGAGCCCTAAGTAAATCAAAGTGCTTAACACTTCATTCTGTTCATAGGTGCTCAATCACTGATCTGATGTGCTGTCACTGTCACAGTTCATATTATGTTATATAGGCAAATATAGGAGTAAACACTGTACCAGCTGATCTGAAGTAAGCCGAAGAGTCTTCTTATAACAGACACCAGATGGGTTTATGACAGGATCTTGCTGATAGGAATCTGGTATCTGATTGCATAGTGTGTGGTCCTCTTCACTTAAAGAAGAGTCATCCTTTAAACTGAGATAGTTAAAGTGTTAGGTTCTATAAATAGGAACTGTGATAGAAAGAAAGTGAAGTTGATCATTAGACAGGTCAAATCACCAGTTCACTGTGGTCATAGTGAGCGAGCCGTCCTCTCCATGCCCCATCTCTGTTGGTGTTTCCTGAAACATGAGATAAAAACCAACTCCGGAAATCATTACATTCTCAAATCATTTAAATCAAAACTTTCTGTGCCTCTGGGAAATTATTTCCTAAATATTTAATAGGAGAAATGAGTCTGTGCACTGACCAACTTAGGATCACTGTCCCTCCTTCTCCATGAAAACCACCAACGTCCTCCTTTCTTTGGCATCTTTTCCTTCATGATGCTCTCCACTGAGGCCTGAGGACAATGATGTCATACAACTCAAACATGAGAGGAAATGTAACTCAACGCTAACAAGCACAGAAAGATGGTGAGAAAAGAAATAGAAAAGAATTTGGGTTACTGAACCCCAGCTGAACGAACCCACAATAACATACAGTCATGCAAAAGAGAACTGAAAATGTCAATTGAGTAAAGCAGATGACAGGAGAAGACATGCTCTGACAGAAAGTCAGGAAAAAGCAGAAAAGTTCATACAGGCTCAGTAACGCTGGAACCAAAAAGACCAGGGAAGCAGTATGAGAAGAGGCCGAAAACAGAAAAAACGTAACTCAAACACCAGCACTTGGTGAACACAAATACCAAATAAATGATGAGTGAGAGAAACAATGCAAATGAAGAGGGAGAAAAAAGAGGGTTAACACATGATGTTATTTTAATGTTAGGGCAACAGATTTAAAACAATGTAATACTATAATTCTTAGATCAGCTGATGTGAGCTCCTAATAAACATTTCAAGTTTAATCTTTTGCAGCTGCTTTAGACCGAATGGTTCATGTCAACTATCTTTAACTGATGCCACTTTAGAATGAAGAACTATATTTCACAGCCAGAAATAAGTGCAATGCGTACATTATTCATCTTTATTCTGAGTTATTCACTAAGAAAACACCACAAAAAGCAAAATTAAGCTTTGCATTAAGTGGGAGTATTAGCAAATTGCTCTGCATGCAATGCGACCATAAAATGCAGAGGGTTGCAAAAACTGTGCAAGAAATAATAATACTAATAATGATAATAATAACAACAGTGATAATGATAATAACAATAATAAAACAAAAATAAAAGCAATAACAACAATGACAATAATGATAATAAAAACAACTGAATATAACCAAGCAACTAACTTATGAGAGAGAAGCACAGAGGCTAAACACATCTATGACACTCGATCTACACTTTTACGAATGTTGTGTTGTACCATAGCTACTTTAAGTAGAGATTATTTCAATGTATAAGAAACTAAACAATAGGAAAGCTTGCTTCTTTAACTTGTGGTGGGCCTACCTGTGGCAGGGGTTTCTGGTAGACCTGCATGGCCAGCATAACAGGCGCTGCTGTGGTCCAGTTGTAGTATCTGTAACACACAGCAGAGAGAGCTAAAGAGCACTTCAAAGAGAAAATTTACATTTTGAATAAACACATTCCACAGCTGTGAGTTATACCTTGTGTTCAAATAACAGTTTTTTTTGTACTAAAATAATGTTAAGGGAAGTTGTTTCAGAAATAAGAGCTAAAAAAAATGAGTCTCTCACAAATTCCAATCACTAATTTAGGTTTTTAAATCTTCATATCTATTTAACAAACAAAAAACATAGGTGGAATTACTTGTAAAAACAGTAATGCATACTTATTTCCAACCTTGACCACCAAGTTAGGATCATCTATGATAGAGAGGTTCTCCGAGAACTGTTGGTAGGAAACGGCTCTCTCCAGGAACTGCTCTGTGGTTTGAAAAACCCAAAACAACACAAAACAGGAAGAGGATAAAGACATAAAGAAAACATTGATTAAACAAAATGATTACCAAAAGCTGTTTGTAGATGACAGGAAATACCTGTGCCAAAAGTACAATACCATTCTGACAAATACTGTTTCATAATTTTAAAATCCATATAAAGTAACAATAAACGTGTATTTTGAGTTTGTCACACCATTGAAATACGGATTATTAGTCACACAGCCAAATATGAATGGTAAAAACAGCTTGGCATATATAATTAGATATCAAAAGAATGGGAAAAAAACCTCAGCTTTCTCTGTTAGAGGCGCTGAAACTGTGCCCGCGTGGGGCAGTGTTTAGTGTCCTGTACCAGAAGAAGACAATGTTCACCAAAGCTGGCAACACTGACTCAGAGTCACTGACAACTTCTCATAAATGGCATAATTATTCATCTCATGTACCTGTCTTACTCTTCCAGGTTTCTAATTACTGCTCATTTAATCCACCTGCTCCTGCTTCTATTTAAGCTGCTTGCATCCAGTTATCAGGGCCAGATTATCTTGATCTCTCTACCCAGTGGTGAGAGTGTTTAGTGTTTCTGATTACCTGACATGTTCTGCAACTCAACCACTGAGCCTGCCTTTTTCCGTCTGAATGGTTTGCCTAAACTGTCTTTGGACTCCTAGATCTCTGAGTCGGTTCCTGTTTTGATCTGTTTGCCTGACCTGGCTTCGGACTCCTGTTTGCTGCAACATGATGGACACTCTGGGTGAACCCCGCTGCATCTGGCTGGCTGCCCATCGGCTGGATCTTACCCCGTTCACTGGGTATGGACTGAACCAGTAAACCAGGTTAGTGACTAAGCCTTAGTCTTACTTTCCAGCCTCAGAAGCCGTAGCCGCTGCTTCTCAGATACATAGTTTTAATAAACGCCTTTTGAATAATCCCACTGTCTGTCTTGCCCGAATACCGGGTACTCTGTTCAGTCATTACACAACTTTCATGATCAACATAATCCTTCAGAGATGCATCAAAATGACTGTTTATTCCATCAACCAGAGATAGAATTAGGGATTTTAGCTCAACATTATCTCCCATTGCAATTTGCTAACATCTGGATAGTAACATCTGTCTCACCCTCATCTTTTTCCCCACATTTCACCCATTTCTCGTTTGTGCCAAGAGTTTGAGAATCTTTGTTTTTCTCCTAACTCCACGGATCAATTTTAAATAGGGAGCATTTTTATACATTTGGAGCAATATATTTATAAAATTTCCAATGTGTCTAAAAGAAGATAGCAGAAATCCCATTAAAAAAGTCTTTAAAGAAATAAACATGTGGCTTATAACTTTACAATGATAATTGTTCTTACCTTTTGTGATTTCCTTGTTGTCTGAGAGTCCTCCACACAAAGAGATGGCAACATGTGGTAGGTCAGCTATCTGCTCCATCAAACTGTCCACCCCGCTGTCCATGCCGCTGCTGCCTACTGACTGAGGTGACTGGTTGGTGCTTCTAGTGTCTATTGTTATCTCTGAGTCCCCTCTCGTCGAGCTGCTACCTCCATCGCTGATAAAATAAAACAGATTTAACAAATGTCAACAGATTTACAAATTAGGGTTGAAACAATTAATCAAATTAATCGTGATTAATCGATTATTGAAATAATTGTCAACCAATTTAGTAATCAATTAATTGTTAATTGGAGTAAAGAGCATCTAAAACATGCCTTTAGCTGACAGAGCGACCTATTTAGAGCAGTAATTCTACCAAAATTCTAAATAGTATATATAAATATTTTGCAATTAAGATAAAAAAAATCTTTTTCATGTTCAATCTGCTCAATCCAGAGCTCCTCAAGTAGAAAGATGTTAGTTTTGCCTAGATTAAATGCGTAAAAACTTCCTTAATGAAACTTTGGCTATTCGATTATTAATCGATTAATCAAAAAATTGTTGACAGAATAATCGATCAGCAGAGTAATGGATAGTTGCAACCTTCCAAATAGATGTGTCTGGAAATATCTTGTTAACTTCATCATCCTGTGCTCTACTAAGTTCTCACATAAATCATATTTTAAATATAGAAATAGATTATATAAAAAAATTGAATGCTGAAATGAAACAGCAAACATTGATTAATTTTGCAAATGTGAAGAAAATGTAAATGAGGGTTACACAATTATTGTAAAGTTTACAAAAACCTAATTAAAATGGAATAGATAAGAGTTGCACCTTTTTGGGAAGTAAAGAGCAGCAACTTCAGGCTCCAGTTCTGTAATATCATCCAGATAAATGCCATCAGACCCAAGATGCTGACTTCTTCTATCTGCCAAGAAAAACATCAGACTTCCATTTACTGCAGAAAAAAAGATGATATCATTATTTGTAATAAACCAGAGACAGCCATTACCTTTTCTCTTTGATGGTGAATCAGTCCTTCTAATTGGACTTCCTCTGTTACTTTCTTCATTCAGGTGCATGGGGAGGGTCTTTGGGGACGTTGAACATGCTGTTGAACCGTCCACCTCCATAGTCGAGGAGCCAACATTCTCAGTCTCTTTAACTATAAGAACAGAAAAAACAAAACCACCTGAAGCTCATGAACCACAATGAAGGACTGAAAAAACAGCCCTGACCTTTTCACTTATGGTTAGAAACTTTGTAAACACTGCTATTGTGGTTTTCAATAAAATAAAAAAAATTCAACTAGCATTTCAAAATCACAACAGAACCTAAAGACATAGAGCAACAAAAAGCAGCAGCAAGAAAACAAAACAAAAGGTATATCTTTTTTAAACATCAACCTTTTCATAAGATAAGAGTTATCAACTAATTTCATATATGCCTTAAACAACTGTCAATGCTCCTTTTATATAGTAATGCACAGAACAGCCCATGGAGGTCAGTGAAGTGAAGTCAGTGAAGTTAAAGTGAGCATCTTGAAAACTCTCACGGTAAAAAAAAGTCTTGATATTTAACTCTTCTACTTGGCATTATCTGACTGTTTGATGCTTGTCATCTCAAGGCACTTTCCAAAAACAAAGAAAAGTCAACTCAAGCCAGCCATAGAGAAAAATCTATATACATTCCAATAAATCCTAGTCATAAAAAAATATGCAGCCATGTTTAGATAATCACTCAAATTGGTTGAAAAGTTGTATATCCAAGGATGTTCAGCATAGGATCATTGACTTGTAGATAAACATGTAGCTTTTAGAGTACAACCCTTGCACTTATTCTTAAAGGTATAGGGTAGGATCTTCACAAATTTTTGAAAAGACCCGCCCTCTCCACTTTAAAAAAAATTGCACATGAGCTACCCTGTTCCCGCTCCCGAGAGGGAACACCTATCAAATGCATGTAGGAGCTCATTTATCCTTGGTGCACACTCTGTTTAAAAGTAGCTGTTTGCATCGCTCATACAAGCTTACTTTCCAAAGGAATATTTGCAATTTTTGCATTATGTCAGACTCACCAACGGCAAATGAAAATTGGGATGATCACGTAGGACGGCCTTATGTAAACATATCACCAGACTGATTGACAATTAGGAGGACCACTTGTTTTAATGTGTGTAAGGCGACTGTATATTTACCATTCGCTTCTCCAGTTTTTTCCTCAGATGTAATTGTTGTCCCCACCCTGGCTTCACCTTCGTTTCCTTCAAAGTCCAAGGTCCCTTCAGGAGCAGTGGTCTCTGTTGACTCAAGTTCATATGCAGCCACAGTGGCCGATCCTGTGTCAGTGAGGGCTCTAAAGTGGCTGTTTGCACTCACTGGGATAGAGACTGCTGCAGTGGAATCCTGCTTCTGGTGGGAAGCAAGGAAGGAAGGCTGGAAAGCAACAAAACAAAGATTTATTTTATACTTTAAACAACTGGCAGGAGTTAATCAGCATAGCATTAAACGTGAAGCAACTTGTGGTAGTGGAATTTTGTTTGTGACAGGAATTAAGAAGCACCTCCCAAAAGACAAAGCAGTAATGTGGGATAATACATGAAATGAAAAAATCTTTAAGCCTAAATGTGACAGGGGTATGAAAAATGTGGGGCTTAACTTTAAATCTAGATAAACCTGTAAAAAAAAAATCAGTGTATAGGATACCTGTGCAGCCTGTGGCAGCTCCCCCCAGGTCCACAGCATTTCAGGATTAGTCTGATTGGTCAGCTCGGAGTCACTCTTTGGAGTTGATGATGCTGAATCATCTTGGCTGCTATACAAGTGAAATTAAGACAATGAATTGAGATGAAGTATAATATGTTGTCATATAGGACAAGAAAACAACAACAGTGAGTGACTTCAATATTTTATTTTTACATTGGTACAGTATTTAGAAAGGAAAGAAATAAAGAGGATACCCAGCAAGGGAAGAAAAGTGAGAGGTCGTCTGTGGACACGAGATGGATAGACCATAGGATGTGGGGATGGAGAGATTCTTCTTAATCACATCACTCCATAACAAATTCAAAAGAAAAAGCAAATGAGAAAAAATAGAGAAAAATTAAAGCAAAGGTTAAAAAATAAAACAAAGAAAAAAACAATGTTGGAATATCAACAAACAACAGTTTGGAAGAAGTGGAAAAGGGTATGTAAACATAGCATAAGAGGAGTTCTTTAAAGACAACACAAAACAGTGTATATTTTAAATATTCCAGAGATTTGTGTTAAAGTGATACCTCTGTGATTCAGTCCAGCTGGTCGTTTCGAATAAGTTCCTGTTGGTGGTAGAGCCCCTGTCAGCAAATGCAGGTCTGATCACAGAAAAACACATGCAGGGATATTTGTAAATCTTTCAAGGTAAAATTGATAGAAATTAAAGATAAAAAAGTTACAAAGGTAAAATTATTAACATTCCAAATAATTGAACTGTGTTTCACTCTAAAACTCTTTTTTTTTTAACAATCCTAACTAACCATTTAAAAGCTTCTGTGAATTAATGTGCATCAGAGAAGAAGAATCGAATAAAAAAAAACATTCCTTCATGTCTTTAGGGATTTGGAAATGTTCCCAGACCACAGCTAAAGTTGAGCTTTCTAATAATGGTCTTAGACTGTGGCGGTAAGGGCAACTGGTTTAAACCTCATGTTAAAGAGACAGAAAACACAGTGAGAACAGGACTGGTGATACAAAAAAAATGCTTCTTAAGGTGCTTCAAATATAAACAGTGGCAGGTGCAGACTTGCAGTCTAAAATATTAAACCCATAATTGTTTTTGAAGCATGTAATATGTTCTGTTTAATACATAGGTGGTTTAACATTAAGAGGTGGTTAAAAAAAAAAAAAAAAAGTAGTACGCTTGAATGATTTAATGACTTCTCCTTTGAATTAAATATGTGAAAGCTGAATCTGCGTAAGGGAATTACCTGAGTTTATTAGGTGTTAAACGCTTTTATGAAAGTGTAAGCCCCACTTTTCTTGAGAATTTAAATAAAAACGTAATATAAATGTTCTTATTGACCATAAAATCTTAGACAAACATCTTCCTGGTTTCTTGAATCAAGCTTCACTGAATGACGACCCTAAGATAGTGTACACTGTACATGTAAATAAATACTGGTGAAGATGTAGATGGTTTCTCACGCTAATGTTTTCTCTTCCATAGATGACAGCAATCCTATTTCTTTATTTATGTTAAAATTTGCTGGATAATTAGTGCTACTCATCAGAATGTTGCCTTTATTTTTTTAGAACATAACTTTTTAGACTAAAGAAAAAATGAGGGGTTGAAATTTAACGGATGTGCATTAAGTCTGAAGGGATGCAAAGAAGGATAATTGAAATTTCTTCAAATAAAAAAAAATCCTGATAAGATGAACAAAGTCGTTATAAACCCAACCATAGTGTGGCTTTTGGATAAAGTAAATCAGACTAATACAATTGATCATGTTAGCATGTTACCAGACTCATTTTGGGAGTATAATAAAAAAAACAGTAGCCATGGCGACGTAGCTTGAACTGCTGTTCAATGGTTTTTCAATCTGATTATAACACTTAGTTCTACTACATAAAACTTAAATACTTCATTAAAAGTCTAATATTTGTGTCGGAATCAAGTGGTAGTGATCCACAGTGATCTCCTGAGTGAAAAATCTTTAAACTCCATATCCCAGACATACCTGTTGCCGTCACCTTCGTTCTCCTCATCGGAGCTCAGGTCAATAGTAAACATGTCTTCATCCTCTGAGAACTCCTCCCCGCTGCCGTCTCTCCTTCCTCCTCCTCCATCTGGCCTCGTTTTCCTCCTCCTCTTCCTCCTCTTCTTAGATGTTGCTCCATCCTGTGGCCCAAGGCTCTGGACAGGAAGCTTTCTGCAGGAAATGTTTTCTGTGTGATATGAGAGAGGAGGATAAATATTTGTTCTATCTCAACAAAATGACAAAGCCCAGCATTTCTTTTTATTTTTAGCCAAGCCTACCATGATGGTGAGAAGCACCCCGGCCCAACTCTGTCTGCATGAACTCCTCCCCCACTGACATGATGGGTGAAGTTGCAAGGTAGGAGGGGACCACTTCCTATTGACAGGGGGCATCACTTCATCACTTGAGGCTTTTTGTATCAGCAAAAACAGCTCACAGATTGCTAGAAATTTCTTTGACATAAAAAAAAAAAAAATGGGCAGTATATTCAAACATGGAAGGATTGGTTATCTACTTTCTCGTTTTAAAACTAAAATGCCAATTGTTCAAAGGATTGAGCAATTCATGGCTCTGACAAGTAGTATCATCATCATGATATTTTTGGAAGTCTATACCATACCTTATACATTTTTTTTAAATCTAAAAGCATTGGGGAAAGAGAAGCATATGAACTTTCACCAGATGACAGGGATGTTTTGTAACCACGTAATCAGATATAATCCTGTGACATTTAATGCTTGAGCCAAGAGTAGCTAAATCAGAGTGAGCTGCAGAAGGAGGGGGGAAGAAGTCAGATAAACAGATGATCCAAAGTACAGATTGGTGCATGCTCTGCTGTACCGAGCCAAAGAAACTGTGCTCAGAATGCTAACCATCCACTGCACATCTATGCTGACCTCTGCTCTCCCTGGGAGCATCAGCACAGTTCCAGTATATGTTCATCCTTTTTGTTTACTTCTCATTTTACGTTTTCCAAGCCCAATTTCTCAGACATATTAGCTTGTTATTTAAAGGTCGCTGAAATGATGTTAAGAGAAATGTTTGTTCAAATAAAATTTAAAAAAATGATATGTTATTATAAATAATATAAATATTTTGGAACTGGACAACATATAGAGATAAATTAAAATATTTTTGTTTTCATTTTGCAAATATTTTGCATTCAGAAGATAAGAACGCAGACATTCACATGCAGGACCTACATTATTTGTTAATGCACAAGTCCAGACAAGCCCTGAAGTTTTAACTTTACACCCTGAGGTGAACACAAGGAGGTAAAGAAGTAGGTGGGTAGAAGTGGAACATATGTCTGTGCTTGATTGAAGGATATCTCTTTCAAATCTTTGTTTTTTCATTAAGATGTGACAACTTAGACTAGAAGTTGGGTGAAAGGGCAGATTAAAGAAATAAAAAAATGGCTAACTGGCTCTAACGGAAATCTGGTCCTCTTGACAGTATATACGTTACATCTGTCTGATTATCTGTCCCCCTGTCTTGCACAGAGGGCAAATTGGTCAAACTATAAATAGATCACTGCAAAGGGAGGGTTTGGTGAAGGAAAGGATTAAACATGGAGCAAGCATGGCCGGCTGAATTTCTACATTAAATACATTTTAAAAGCTTTTGAATGAAACATTGTGATGTTTCCGGTCCATATTCCCAGATAATTGTCAAACTCAAGTATTTCTTTAATAAAGGAAGAAGACAACTCCTCCAAGTTCTACTAATACCATTGTGACTGCTCACATTTGTTTATCACATTAGTGGAGCTGGGCTAGCTCCTCCTTCCTTGCAGCAGAGGGATTTTAACCCTTCCCCCTCACTTTACAACAATTTCTAACCTAAGACCTTGTTTTTTCATCTTTCCCCTTTGAGAGCTGACTTTCAAAACAAACATAAGCGTTCACAGTTAGTCTATATCCTGTTAAGCGAGAAATACCTCCAGGTAACAGGATCCCCCAGTGATACAGTGCCTAAAAAGTAATGAGGGAGACGTTTTTTTTTCTGTTATGTTATTCATTTGCAATATAGCTAAAAGCAACCTGGATGACTGCCAGCTATGTGCTCTCGCTTCAATCTGTGGCTTCAAAACAACCACTGACAGTTTTTTGGTGACATTTTCTCATTATCACAAAGACCTGGCCTTAGGCTTTATGGTGCCCGAACCACAATTTACTTTTTGACACCATTACCAATAAGTCCAAAACAAGTGATTCCACAAACAATAGGGCAAATCAGCAAGTAAGTTTAAATCTGCAGACTGGCACTGTCTGGCCCCCTTTAAAGGGATATTGTGCAATAATTTCTCCCTCTTACAGCCTAAAATCAATGACTGCATTTACATATGTGTTATTATTGGAGTATTATCACCTCCAGTAATAATTAGTTTCATTTTTTGAGCAAAGAATTCTATAAATCAGTTCATACATAAGGCTGCTCACCCATTTTATTTCTAAGCTGCAGTGAATGCTGGCTTTGTCACAGTAAATGCCAGCTTTTAGAGACTTCAACTCAATTTGATGACACAGTTACATATGTGTCATAGAGGCTTTTTCACACATGGCGTGTACCGTCACTGAGATATGTGTTTGATGCAGTGACATACTCGGGTTTAGTGTTCGTCTGAGTGAAATACTCTCATTCTTATACAATATCCCTTTAAAATTTGGAACTTCTTCCTCCCTAGCTTTAAGTTGGGAAAGTCCTTTGGATTAAGAAATTAAAATATATTTTTCACCTCGAAAAATCCAGTTGATTCACTTTTTATAGGGTGCATACTAACATCATCTCGTTGTTACCAGAGTACTAGCCTTGGTTATCTTTTTTAAGGACCCTAAGATATAAGTGTCTGTGCTAAACTCAGTTTAGTAACAACTCCCTAAGCTGTTAATTAAAAGAACTATGTTATTGTTCTTCTTTGGGCTTAGGCCCTTCTGTATGCTTCTTATATAAAATCCAAAATTTGATCATACTTAAGCTAAACAAGCACTGTACGACCATTAAGGAAAAATATCTGAATTGTCAGATGTACTGAGTTATAAAAGCTTTAAACAGCATTTCTCCTTCTGACATCTCTCTGTTAATTCCTGAAGATGCATTTCTGGATTGTCCAGGCTTGCCTGGGCAGGAAAAGTAACGATTTAAGCCTGACAATTAAAATAACAAGTTGTCTGGCAGTAAACCCAAGCTGTATAAAGCCTCAGGCTAAAAGATACACTATGTTCTGTGCTATTATTATATGTATTTATTGACCAGGAGTAATGAATCTATTTGTCATAACTCACCAGTGTGTTCTCTGTCTCTTTGACGAAGAAGGCCTCTCCATTCTCTCCCAGCTTCATGTGCAAACTAACTGGCTCTCCATTAATTTCTATATCCACCTGTTGGACCAAAAAAATTGTTTAAAGCTTATCAGCCAACCCGAACAAATTCTTGTTTTTTATTATATAGGAAACATATTTGCATAGGGGAATAAATAACAAAAAAATGTAAGTTTAGAATTTAACATGAGTTAAATTGGTATAAATGTAACTGAGTTACTTTGGAAAATAGTCCCGAACACTTTGTTCAAGGAAAAATAAGCAGTTAGTATTTTAGCATATTACACTGTTATTGTTATCTAATGAAAAACATTTAAATGATGGTTATCAAACCGATAATAATCTTGTTTTTAAACAACATAAGTGAAAGTAATGAACCCTTCCGTTGGTCATTCAACGCATGTTCTCCTTCTAACAGACATTATTAGGGCTGCAACTGACTATTATTTTGCAAATTGATTAATCTGTTGATTACTTTTTTGATTAATCAATTAAAAATCGTACAGCAAATGTTTCTTAAAGAAGAGTTTTAACAAATTAAACCAGGTGAAACTAAAATGACTCCACTTGAGGAGTAAAGGAAAGAGCATATTGACAGACGAAAAAGCTTTTTTTTTATCTTAAATGCAAAATATTTATATGTCTGTTTAAAAAAATTTGGTATAACTGCTGCTCATGGGTTGGTTGATCTGTCTCTAAATGAATTGATTTCTAAATTAGTTGACGATTATTTCAATAATCTAATAATCACGATTGATGTGATTAATTGTTTCAGCCAAGGGTGTAGGTTTGATTTGAACTTTGGTAGGGACACTATTGGTGGGGTGTCATTGTTTTTATGCAATATGCATGCCCTTTTTATGCTCGATGTGAGCATCCGTACTGATAAGAGGAATTTATTGTTAAAAGAGAAAAGCAGCATTTTGCTATGTAAATAAAAATTTTAGAAGCACTACACTCATTAGATGCTGTTTATCAATGTTTGAAGTATCACCGGCTCTGATGAATGTGGAATTAGGACTGTTTTCCACTTTGAAAATGGTTTCATTTGAACGACTAAGAGAGAAGGTAAATACAGTATCTTCTTTTGAAGATATAGAATTGTGCAGAGTTAAACCACGCTCTTATATTTTTATCTACTATGCTGTCTCTGTATCAAGAGAAATAATACATTCATTAAAATATTAACTTCACCATAAAAATTAAACATCTGGGCTGTAGTTACTCTGTGTAGCACATTTGATGTATTTTATCTGGGGCTGAAAAATTAATCGTATTAATTGATTATTTCAATAATCATCAAGTAATTTAGTAAGGGATTCATCATTAACTGGAGTATAGAGACTTTAAAACATACAGTAATATAAATGTAAAATGCACCTTTCCCCAACAGAGCAACCCAGTTAGATCAGTAATTATACCAAAATTGTAAAAATACTATATATATATATATATATATATATATATATATATATATATATATATATATATATATATATATATATATATATATATACATATACGTTGTATATATATATATATATATATATATATATATATATGTATATATATATATATATATATATATATATATATATATACGTTGTATATATAAATATAAGATTAAAAAAAAATGTTTGTGTCTGTCAATATTCTCCATCCAGAACTCCTCAAGAGGAAATATTTTAGTATCAACTGGTTTATTTAGACATCACCTGAAGCACTGAAGGGCAGCTGCGTCACCTACAAGCTGCCCTGCATCATTATTACTGGATAGCTGTGTTTCCTATAATCATATAATGTATAAGTGCATTTTTAATAGTAAAGGATTAAGTGTAACACAACCTTTTTATCATTGTCCTATATTGCTTACTGTCTGACTGTTTAAATAGCTCCTTATGTCTATTTTCTTTTTTAGTGGCATCATCTACAAACACAACACTAAGAATGAGCCTAAGTTTATTCAAATATAAAATCACTTTTAACAATTATAAAAGACAATATAACACTATCTTATCTGTAATGTAATAATATCCAAAATAAACAGCCAGATTCAAGCATTTTTACCAGACATTAATGTTTGTAATAATTTACTTATAGACTGTGTGGAAATCTATGTAAGATAAAATCAGTGTTAATATTCTTCCTCTGTTTGATCTTGTCTTTATCCTATTTCTAAATAGTCAATTAAATTACGTTTATTATGTGGAACACTAATTATGCTTTTAAACGATAAACAGCAGATATTTAGACGCCATTTCTTGTTGTTGTCCTCTATAGGAGAAATAACACCTGCTAATAATTATACCTGAACTTCCTCAAAGAGTCATAAAAAAATGAAAACAGTAATAGCAACTAAATATCTGTAAAAAAGAAACCCTCACATTTTCTTTTTTAGTTGGCTGTGGCTAAAAATCAGAAATGTTGATGGCTTACAGCCTTTATTTGCCCATTTTTCCAGCAGTCTTCAGAACTCCTGGCTGACTCAGAATATTTTGTTTTAAAAAAGAGAAAAAAGGTTTTTGTTTTTTAGTGTACATGATACTAATTTTTTTTTATTGGGACTTGTTTTGTTGCCTAATATTAATTGTAGTAACTGCGGCATTCTAGTGTGAATAAATTTTCAATATTGTGCTCCAAGCAAACGCGGACTAGGAAACAGCCAATCAGAGAGAGAGAAGGTGGAACTTAAGGCAGAACAACCAATGAGAGTGGAGTTAAACAGCGCAGCACAGTTACATGCACTGCTACGTCAAAGGGACAGGAGAGACCAGGCAGAGGAAGTGCGAGAAGAAAAGAAGCCAATGCTGCAACAACTACTGCTGTAAATTATAAACATGTTGCTCACATCCAATTATTGGTAGGGACAATTAGGTCGGTTCAAAATTTTGGTAGGGACATGTCCCTATGGTCCCTATGCAAACCTACGCCCATGGTTTCAGCCCTAGACATCATACAAGAAACACTTGCAAATGTCTAAGAGTATAGGTCTCTCACCACTTTCTCACGGGACCGCAGTACCCCCATTTTTCCGAAGCGGACATGAAAGGGGGAGCACTGTAGCGAGCCATCGGGCTGCTGGACCACGATGACGTCGATACAACCAGACAGCGTTGCAGGGTTGAGGCCCCTGTACAGTTCCTTGACCTGCACAAACACCTGGCCTGCAAGCTGACCCACATAGTTCATGGTCTGTAACTGAAAAAAGATATGCATCATTATTTATTAGCGGATCCATGTGGTTCATAGATATATAAGGACAATATTAGAAAAAAATGTATATATTCCCTCACATTATGCTAACGATTGCTACATTTTTTTTATCATTCATTTGCTCAGTGAGTGGTTATTTGTTGGTATAAATGTTTGTTGATATGAATTACGTCTGTGCATTAATTTATCTTCTCACTGGAATGATGGTTTAAATATTTTATATATACATTTTTATATATATTTTGAAATTATTTTCCTCTTTGAAGGACAAACATGTTCCATCAAGGACATCATAAACCCTAAATCAGCTAAGATCAATTTCTGATAAAGAACTTTAAAATCTTTAATGACTGAAAACAAACAAGACTACTGTACAGGTGCTGGTCATAAAATTAGAATATCATGAAAAAGTAGATTGATTTCAGTAATTCCATTTAAAAAGTGAAACTTGTATATTATATTCATACATTACATACAAACTCATATATTTCAGATGTTTATTTTGTTTAATTTTGATGATTACAAATGACAACAAATGAAAATCTCAAATTCATCATATCAGAAAATTAGAATATTGTGAAAAGGTTCAAAATTGATGGCCCCTGGTGCCACACTCTAATCAGCTAATTAACTCAAACCACCTGCAAAAGCCTTTAAATGGTCTTTCAGTCTAGTTCTATAGGCTACACAATCATGGGGAAGACTGCTGACTTGACAGTTGTCCAAAAGACGACCATCGACACCTTGCACAAGGAGGGCAAGACACAAAAGGTCATCGCTAAAGAGGCTGGCTTTTCACAGAGCTCAGTGTCCAAGCACATTAATAGAGAGGCGAAGGGAAGGAAAAGATGTGGTCGAAAAAAGTGTACAAGCAAGAGAGATAACCGCACCCTGGAGAGGATTGTGAAACAAAACCCATTCAAAAATGTGGGGGAGATTCACAAAGAGTGGACTGCAGCTGGAGTGAGTGCTTCAAGAACCACCACACACAGACGTATGAAAGACATGGGTTTCTGCTGTTGCATTCCTTGTGTCAAGCCACTCTTGAACCACAGACAGCGTCAGAAGCGTCTTGCCTGGGCTAAAGAGAAACAGGACTGGACTGCTGGTGAGTGGTCCAAAGTCATGTTCTCTGATGAAAGTAAATTTTGCATTTCCTTTGGAAATCAAGGTCCCAGAGTCTGGAGGAAAAGAAGAGAGGCACTTCATCCACGTTGCTTGAAGTCCAGTGTAAAGTTTCCACAGTCAGTGATGGTTTGGGGTGCCATGTCATCTGCTGGTGTTGGTCCATTGTGTTTTCTGAGGTCCAGGGTCAACGCAGCCACATACCAGGAAGTTTTAGAGCACTTCATGCTTCCTGCAGCTGACCAACTTTTTGGAGATGCAGATTTCATTTTCCAACAGGACTTGGCACCTGCACACAGTGCCAAAGCTACCAGTACCTGGTTGAAGGACCATGGTATCCCTGTTCTTAATTGGCCAGCAAACTCTCCTGACCTTAACCCCATAGAAAATCTATGGGGTATTGTGAAGAAGAAGATGCAATACACCAGACCCAACAATTCAGAAGAGCTAAAAGCCACTATTAGAGCAACCTGGGCTATCATAACACCTGAGCAGTGCCACAGACTGATCGACTCCATGCCACGCCGCATTGCTGCAGTAATACAGGCCAAAGGAGGCCCAACTAAATACTGAGTGCTGTACATGCTCATACTTTTCATGTTCATACTTTTCAGTTGGCCAACATTTCTATAAATCCTTTGTTTTTATTGGTCTTCAGTAATATTCTAATTTTCTGATATGATGAATTTGAGATTTTCATTTGTTGTCATTTGTAATCATCAAAATTAAACAAAATAAACATCTGAAATATATGACTTTGTATGTAATGTATGAATATAATATACAAGTTTCACTTTTTAAATGGAATTACTGAAATCAATCTACTTTTTCATGATATTCTAATTTTATGACCAGCACCTGTATATGCTTGCAAAAAACAGAAAATACAACCTCTGCTGTTCTAATGGAGTATTTTTTAGAGAGAATAGCAGCTAAGGATATTTCAATTACAGCCAAATATTTTGAAAATATATTTTTGCCAAATTCATACAAAGACGGCCATTGATCTATTGGCAAGTGTTTTTATTTTGCTTCACTTTAAAACAGACTGGTTAATGCAGCAAACGTATTGTCTATCAGGGTTTAAAAGAGTGGAGCAAATCTGCAGCAGTATTCAGGTGGTGTACACACTGGACACTGGTCACCTTTCTAGGTCAAAACAGAGACCATTACACACAACTCACAGGTCACCTATAAACCTAACAGTCTTGTTTTGGAACTGCCAGAGGAAGCAAGAGTACCAAGAGACAAACCACACATGCACATGGATGATATGCAAGCTCTACACAGAAAGACTCTACATCAGGGATCTATAAAATCTGTCAATCATGCAATCATTAACACCAAGCACAGACGAAGGAAACCAAATAGGATTAAATCATATAACTATTGAAGCTAAACAGCAACAAGGAATAAGCAAAAAGAAGCTCAATGAAATTTAAGATACATATTTTAATAAAGGGATTAGCAGAAAACAGTTCAAAGCCAACAGAATATGTGATACCAGAGGTAGGTATGCTAATTCAGTCACTGTTACAGTCACATAGACAGACACACAACTCAGCATGAAGACAGATGATAATGATTTTTTATTCAAACAATAATTACACCTGCAGGCTTTTCTCTCACTCAGCAGACCCATAAGAAACTTATAACAGGTTGTTTTAATGAACTGTAGGTAGCAAAAGATTGCTTCTGCAACAGAATAATCGCAATGAACTATTCATGAATATTTCAACTATTCATCCAGTTCAAGTAAAAATGGCAAGAAGTATATTTCTAAAAAAATTTTTAGCATTATAATGCTGTTGAGAGAAGAGTGGTCACAATTCAATCTGAAGGAAGAATTTTCTTTTCCACTTCAATAAACATGTTTATATGTCAGAAAAAACTTGTAGTTCAAGAACTGGGAGTGGATTTGTTTTGCCAGTGATTGTGCAACCGTTTTCCTTACTATCACTTCCTTCTTCATATAGCTATGGTAGTAACATGATAACATTTCTATTCACGTACACTCTGTGCTCTGCCTTTACTGTCAAAATTGCCCAAAGGGTGCACACGCATGTCTCTACTCATGCTCTCACATAGATAAACACAAGCTTGTGCAGCTACAGGTGACTGTCACTGCTGGTTAGCATTCAGATTCTGTTCACGCCTACTTAATGACTTGTTACAAACAATGTTTAACCCATAAAGAAAAAGTTATTTCTATCTGCATTGGCACTTTTATACACACCTCTATGCTTTTACATTTGCTATCCAAAATGTTAAGATGACACATTTCAGCATCCAAAGAAGATAATCTGAATAGATGTAACATGTGGCTATCAAATAATAAGTTAATTTAAATTAAGAAAAAAAACTTTCCAAACTGTGGCCTGCCTGGAAAATTACAAATTGTGGAAGATGTGCGTCTGGTTATATCTAATGTAAAACCAACAAAGAATTTAGGAAAAGGATCATTATACTCGGAGTCCAACATGGCATTGGTAGTGTCATGTTTTGGGACCTCTTCAGGAATTGGATGGTTAAATTGCTAAACATAATAAACAATAATAAACGGTGCTCCCGACCAACCAATCCTGACAGAAAGTTTCCATTGATGACCCCTTGTTTTAACTCAGCAGGACGATGCGAAAGCAAATTTGGAAGTTCACCCATGAATGGCTCAAAAGAAATATAACAAACAGCAGAAGCCCAGACGAAGTCTACACTTAAGATCCAGATAGTGTGGTATTATATGAAAAAAGGCAAGAAAACAGTTCTGCAAAGAGGGATGAGCTATTATTTATCTAAAATTATAAGAACCACTCAGAACTAGTTAGCAACAACAGCTTGATTTCAGTTTTTGCCAAAAGTGTCATAACTAATTATTAGGTTTGGGGTGTTATACTTGTGCAGGTTTGTTTGGAAAGTTTGGTTTCTTTTAAGACTGTAATAAATATAATCATGTAAGCGTTTAAAAATTACTAATTCACTCTTGTTAACTTGAGATGTTATTAAGATTTATTTTAGGACCCAAAAAATTTGAATGTAAGTATGTCAGGGTTCTATAGACACACACCCAGAGCCTTGACCCCCTCTTCCTAGCCAATCACAGTGTCCCTACATTACGCAATAACCAAACCCCTGACAACACATTACTGTCATTCTCTAACATGCTTAAAAAATTACTGAGACATAAGAATATTAAATTGGCCTTCCCTTAGAAGAGAGCCCACACTTCCACTTTACAACACAATAACATGAGATTATTTTCTGCTACATCTAAATAGGCATTTTTTTCCTATGACATCCATCAATGTGTTTTACAGTTTTAATTTGGATGTTGCAGTTTTACAAAGCATACGAGGATTTCGATGACACCATCAGTTCTGAGCAGAGAGGCGCACAGCAGAATAAACACCGCACGTTGCATCAACACGGGGTTGGTGCGTAATGTAGTACAAAGCATGGCCTGTGTGTCCAAATGTAAACATCAGCAGAAACACACGCATACAGCCAGAGGAGGCTCTGCAACCTGCAGTCAGTCTAGATGCGTTTAATTCATGTAAAGATATAACACAGTGGCATTTGTGGCATGTAAAATAAACCATCTGTTCTCCGCTTACATTATTTATTGGCGCAGATCTTCGCTCTGGGATCTTTCCTCCATCCAATCTTTAAACTCAGTCTGCAGCGTTAATGTGTCTCAGTCACCAAATCAAAGATCATCGGTAAAGCAGCGCACCATCCAACCCCTCCTAATCGCACCTCATATCTGTGTCTGCTAAAGGTTGGTTTTTAAAGACGAAAATTTCCTCCCTCCGCCTCGCTGCAGAGGGCAAGAAGACAGCTGATTGGCTGATGTGCTTGTGACGTCATGTATTATTGTTTGTGGAATATTCCCGTTTTGAAATAACTTTGATCTTGTATGCCTTTTTTACTATTTACCCCCCCCAAAATACTTTGCATTTTCCGATCTTTTTACACAGAATGCACTGTAGGAAAATAGTGGTTTATGACTGATTAAAAGATGTATTCTGTATAATAGATTTTGCCAAACAGATATGTATTGAAGCACAGATGTTGATAAGGAGTACATTTGCAGATGCATTACAATCTAATTGGTTTTATATGATAAAAAATAAAATGAAACATTTGTTGCTTAAATCATTATAGTAATGCAGTTGTAATAATACTATCATTTAAAATGTTGTAATGTATTTTTATTTATTTTGGGACCAAACACTATTACACAGTATAGTAAATATCATAATTTGGTTGTTTAGAAAAAACTAAAATAAATATGAGAAATTGGTACCATATTGTCCACATCTTCCGGCCCCATGTTAAGTGCCATCATTGGTATAAGGCTTTTTTTTTATTATTTTTTTTTTTAGATATGTTTTAGCTACTCTAGCTACTTGAGATCTATAATGGGTGTCCAAATGCTTCTGCAGTCAAGGGTTTTGTTAGGCCGATAGCTAGGTAATTATCCAGGCTTTCTTCTTGGACAGCATCTGCTGTTGATGCTGGGATTAAGTTGCCCGCAGTAGTTTTAAACAATGTTTTCTTAAGTAGTTGGTACACGTTTAGCTTCCTTGGATGGTTAATCATGTTTTCCCTCAACTGGAAATATTTTCAAGATGTCAGAATTGCCATCCTTACAAGCAAAGGAATAATCTGCTTTCAGCCATCTGACTGGCTGTGTGCAGCAACAAGTGGGGGGAGAGCAACACAGTTCTCCACGCTCTTTGTTACTCTGTTGTCCATAAAGTTTATCAAGAAAACTGATCACTGTAGTTCAATTTCCAACATTTTAGTAAGATGAAGCAGAAACATAGGGATTGTACAATAGAATATTTAAGAAATTTAGAAAAAACAAAATACCTTTTAAAGCTTAATAGCTAACCCACAAAGTCCTCAATATATGGCTTGACTGATTGACTCAGTGCCTGTTTTTTTTCTGAAATACTAATTTTGGAAATAAAAATCATTTTTGCAAGCATGCAAGCTTTAGAGCTTCAGAACAAACAGTTTAAAGCTGAAGTCTGTAAGTTTTAAAAAATCACTTTTTTGTCATATTGGCTAAAACTGTCCCTATGCCCAGACAGCAGTACATGTGATATGTAACCTGTGAAAAAAAACTGCTTCAATTGGTCCCGCATACTGCCTGTATTTCAATCTGAAAAGAATAATTCGGGACGAGTCAAAACAACCAATCACAGCCAGAGGGGAGTGTCAATCACAGCTCATCACCGCCACCCCCACCCCCCCCGCCGCTTAACATGTCAGGAGGACGCGCGTGGAAGTCATGGCGGAGCGACAGCCACCAGCGAAAGAGAAACTGCCCTTACTGCCCCTGCCGACAACTGCTTACACGGCAAACTTCGGTATAACCAGCATCTTATATCTAGCTGCTTGGAGGTGAGTGTTATCGCTCTTACCGGTTCACACTCCATGCCGTGTACGCTGCTTGGACGCTTCTGGTCGCATGCGGTAGCCGTGCAGTTGCTGTGAGAGGGGTGGGGCTTGGAGGTGGGGCATGAGTGAAGCAGAGAGGGTGGGGGAGTGGCGTGAAACCTGTTTTTCTTCAAATTTTCAGTCGAAGTCTGCTCTCTTCTCAATGTTACAGACTGCAGCTTTAAAGCTACAGTGTATGATAATTACAGGGATATACAGTCAGAAATGTAATATATTATACATAACTATGTTATTTATCATCATCTACGAGCTCAGCCTCTTAACCTTAATATTTGCATTGCCTTAGAATTCGTTATTTATAATTACATAGGAGCGGGTCTTGCAGCCATGGAGGCAGACATCTTTGCGCTACGGCAGCGCAGAGCCAACAAACTAGCGATTGCGAGATCGCCCATTACGCTCGAAAGTAACTACGGCAAGTTCAGAGAGATGAACTGAGACGGTACTGAACACACAGACTAATGAAATACTATCTGTAAAATTATCTATGTAAACAAACCTCATCACTTGAGAAGGTAGGTGATGCGGATGTCGTGGAAGACATTTTGTCCCGTAACGCTCGCCGTACTGTTGGGGGGGAGCGGTGGGGGGGAGATGTTCATGTTGTTGCGGTCTGCAGTCTGGACGTTAGATGTCACTAAAAATTACACACGGTAGCTTTAAGTTTTTTTTTGTGGAAATGCATTAGTTGCTGTTAGAGGTGCAATAACTGAATCCTTAAAACCAGCTATCATTCTGAGTAAGGAAAAAATCTTTTAAGGCACAGAGGACATTCAGAATTCAAACCTCCATAACTGTCCAGCCAAAAGAGAGATAACTAATAAATTCTCCTTTTACATGCAGGTAACAAGTTAAACAACAATTATTTAGTCTTTTGCAATACAATTTGTCCAAAGCTGTGTATAAAAATAAAGTAATAAAACCAAACAAAAGCTGTAAGTTGTTAAAAATCATGGAAAAAAGACAACTTTTTAAACCAATAATGCTAAAACCAATTTTTAACCAATTTCTGCTAAAAGTGAAGTTTCTTTTAGAGAAAAACAACAATTAAGACTTTGTACTTCTGTCTTTTTTTCTTGCAGAAACATTGCTTACTTAATAAATGAGACACAGCAAAGAGTAACTTTATGTTAAGCATGGACTTTACATTTTAAAACATAGATTTGCTTTTCTTTTTGAGATGTCGTGCAACAAGATAAAGACCTTTCCAGAGTTAACTATAATATGTCATTTTGGAATTAGGTATTTATGATCAACTGGTTTATATTCGTTTGTTTTGTATAACTAATTTATGGGACCATTAATGGAAATATCACAACACAGGATGGATAACCAATAGGACTATTCAAACTGAATCTTTACGCAGAAGGAACATACTGTACAGAAGACAAAGATCGTGTTACTATTAAGAAGAAACATAAGTCCAGTGTGTGACCACAGAGACAAGAATAGCATTGACATTCATGCGGCTTGAAAGGAACAACATTCATGCAAAGTCCTTGAAATTTCTAGATATGTATGCAGACAAAACTCAAACAGGGAAATGGATAAGGAGTTTTTCTCTTCACATTCTGGCTCTTCATTAATTTACTTTCTCTGAAACTGATATGATTCATTTATATATGACTATTGTGTAAGAAACAACTTATTTGTTTGACTGTTAGTCTAAGCATAGCCCATTATATTAAAACATTAACTCTTTGCACATTGATTTTCATGATTATATAAAGTATTTCACAGCAGCCATGCAAAAAATGGTGGGGCTTCTACCGTATCATTTATATCATTTTATTCTGTCTCATCATGAGTTGACAAAAGACAGAACTGCTTTCATATCTTTAATGTAATGTAAAGCTTTGCATATAGATTAAACACAATTACAAGTTTACAGTAGTTTGAAGGTGCTTAATACATTGGTATTGAAATGTTGCTCCTTTGCACAACAGAAATAGAAAAACTCTAGTAATTTTACACTGATGTTTGACCCTAATATAAGATGCCAGTTTATTCCTCTCATTGAAGATTCTATATTTTTTTCCAGTCCTCTAGTTCAAATTCAAACAACAAAATTTCTTGTGGAAAAAAAAATTACAAATGCATGTACTGTATTTATGTTTCACAGCTGGTCAGTAAATGTAATTGACCTTATTAAACAATAAACCTTAAATTATTTTGTAACTGCATTTAAATAGTATACCTGTAAATCTTGGCACAGGCTGCTATCAATGTGTTTTTGATAAACCTTGGCAAAAAAAACTTAAATTTTTCTAAATGTTTTTTTTTTCCCTTAAAAGAAAAACTCTGCAGTTAAACTGGAAGGAAGTGACTCAGTTTTTACTGTTGATTTATGTTCTCAACCTTTGAAATCGGGTTGTGATAAAGCAGTTTTTACTATATAACTATAGAGTCTCCCTCAGCTTTATCTCACTGCTATTTTTTGCTTTATGTTTCTAAGAAGAACTTCTGTTTGGTATTCTAGGCCTCCTTTAAGCATTGGCAGCAGATTGTGTGCTCTAGTCTTGGCTTCAGAGCGAGAACGTTTTTTTTTTTTTTTTTTTTTTTTTACAGATTTCACAATCAAACTGAGGACTGGTTGTTTTCAAATAAGGAAATTTTTCTGGTCCCCGAGCTATTGGGCTTTTGGTCAGGTTTTAGGCTAAGGTTTGGACTAAGTTTAATTTAGGGTTTAGATGGGGTATAAACTGATGATTAGATTTACAAATATTTTCAGATTTTGGGCATAGATAGGCTTTAAAATTACAGAAAAACAATGGAAGTCAATTAGAGTCGCTACATATAGCAATATGAGAGTGTGTGTGTGTGTAGTTCTGTTAGTTTATAAAACTCCTATGTCAATACATGTTAATGGCTTCGACCAAACTCTGCTTTCACTGCACACATACATTGCATAACTGAGGAGCATGTGACCATTCGCACAGGCCACTGCCTGATGAACGCACATAGTTTATACATACACACACACACACACACGCAAACACACATGGACTCTCGAAACTGAGCAGGAAAACAAAGATACATGAACTTGGGTTTCCAGGAAATGTCCAATTCAAGAGGGAGGAACAATAAGCCAAATAGAGAGGGAGTGAGAGCATAGAGTAGGACATGAGGGACTGAGAAAACTGCTGAACTTGTGCCAGATTCAGGAGTGGACTTAGCTAAGTGTCTGCCAAGGTTATTGCAAAAATGATTGCAGTATAAGTAAGAAACTTTAAGTCTGTCATAATATTAAATCCAAATGGTTTTATTTTCTAACCGATCTAACACAAGTACACTCATAAAGAAGGGCAAGAAATAAACCAGCATTACCATTAAAACAGTAGTTTTTAGAAAAAAAAAAACAAGTTTTCAATAATAGGGGGATTCTTAGCACTTGCAAAAAAGCAACCAAAAAAGATGAAAGAGCATTGAGCGCTGCAGTGTTATACACACTGTAAGCTGGTTATCATAGTATCTTGTGTGCAGAAACATAACTGGTTAATTATCAACAAAATGTTGCAACTGTTATTCAGCAAAGCACATGAACCTTCTCTCTGGTTGCAAGAAATCTGAATGTTTATAAGATGAAAAAATAAAAGAAAAATAAAACAATTATTCACTGTATCCCACTAATTAAATCAATCACATGGTATTTGTCTGGTCATGTGACAGTGATTGTGATGAAGCTCAGGAATGTAGCTATTTAACCAAAGTTGATAACATAGGTCAGTACTGTGGTCAGTTTCTCATGGGTCCAAAGGACAGAGAAATAAATTATGTACGCACATATTGGTTATGGGGCATAATGGCAACATTAATGCTGAATATTGATATCGGCCCATATTTAAATATCAGTGTTTCTATTATATATCTTTAAACTATACTTTCCAAAATGCCTAAATATGCTATTTTTACTTGTTCAAACAATTATACACAGAAATCATTCTGCTTACAAAATCTGATATCGTTGTTGTGGAATTTATACAAGAATGTATAAAAAGCAGGAGGATTGGCTGGATTCTCCACCTATACTAACGTCATTTTCTCAATCTTCACTAATATTTTAATTTGTTGCAGTTTCAGTGGCCTTCTTCTTCACCTATGACCCTCCTGGTCGGCCTATCATTCTTCCATCCTCAAAGCTCACAGTATTTTCTCTCTTCTCTTCTCGTTTCTTTTTTTTTTTTTGCCAAAAAATTTTAAATGTCTCCACATTTAAATTTCATTTTCATTGTGAACTGCAATGTTTAAGTATCAAGATTATAAATATTAAATCACTTATTACAGCAAGATGTCTTTATATTGTATGTAATCTATAAATATATATTACAGTATAGAGAATATATTTTGTTTTTTGTGTGTAATTGTAACGAAATGTGGGCTGTCTGGACAAGGAGGTACTTATTAATTACATATAAATTACATTTGAAGATTCATTTAAAACAGCTCTAGACAATTTCATTTTTTAAAGTGCAGCCTTGAAAAACAGTAATAAATACATAAAAAAAATAGTAATATAAACATATGACTGTATATTTACAGTTCTAACATTACATTTTTTTTTAAAGAGAGCTCAAAGCTGGATTAAAGTTTGCAAATTCCCCCTGGAACTGAGACCTCAATAATTTGAGAGATGTCCTGTGTTCTGAGGAAAATAAAATTGATTGTATTGGCAGTTATCACGATCCACGGGTGCTGTGTGTGATCATGTTGTGTATGTCATTTCTAGCAGCAGGGACTTCACAAAACAGATGGCATCATGAGGAAAAAACAACATGTGTAATACTGTTAGACATATTGAACAAAAAAGTATGTCCTTTTATAGTGTGGTGAATTATTTGATCCTGTGGGATCGGGTTATGCTGAGAAACTAGTCCATGCATTTGTTACTTCAAGGCTGGACTATTGTAATTCTTTACTAACAGAAAGTCCACAAGCTGTAGTTAAAAGCCTTCAGCTGATCCAAAATGCTGCAGCCAGAGTTCTGATGAAAATTAAAGAGAGAGACCACATCTCTCCTATCCTGGCTTCTCTTCATTGGCTTCCTATTAAATCCAGAATAGAATTTAAAATCCTCCTTCTCACATATAAAGCCTTAAATGGCCAAGCTCCATCTTATATCACAGATCTGATTGTTCCTTATGTTCCTAACAGAGCACTTCGCTCTCAATCTGCAGGTTTACTAGTGGTTCCTAGAATTTCTAAAAATAGAATGGGAGGCAGATCTTTTAGTTATCAGGCTCCTCTCCTGTGGAACCAACTACCAGTTTTAGTCCGTGAGGCAGACACCCTGTCTACTTTTAAGGCTAGGCTTAAAACTTTCCTTTTTGATAAAGCTTATAGTTAAAGTGGCTCAGGTTATCCTGAGCTATCTCTATAGTTATGCTGCTATAGGCTTAGACTTCTGGAGGACATAGGGACCCCCATTTCATCATTCTGCTTCATTCTCTCTCTATTCTTCCATTCTGCAGTATCTGTTAGTTCAATCTCTAACTTTCTGCTCTCTCTGCTTTTCCTCAGAGTAGCTTTGCCTCGTCTGTTCCTGTTTGGCTGTGACGCCATCCTGGAAAGAAACATCAGTTGTGCTGCTTCCATCAACACCCTTGTTTATAGATGCTGGAGATCGGCCTGTTTTCCAGTGTGGTCCTGATTCTCTGACCGTGACTGAGTGGATGTGCTCTCTTCGTCCTCTGGCATGGAAGCTGGCTCGGTGCTCGTCTGCCTGGCTGTGTGCTTCCTGGACGGGGCCGCCTTTACAGCTGCTTTTTGTATCTCTGCTTCTGTGTCCTTGAACCCCAGTCGGCCTCGGCAGATGGCCGCTCACACTGTGCCTGGTTCTGCTGGAGGTTTCTTCCTGTTATAAGGGAGTTTTTCTTCTCCACTGTCGCTACAAGCATGCTTAATGTGAGGGATTGTATTTGAGTCAATGAGTCAATGCAATCAACTGGTTTTCCTTAGATAGAAAACTTTGTATCAATTTGACTGTATGATCTGGTTGAACTGTAAAGTGCTTTGAGATGACATGTGTTGTGAATTTGGCGCTATATAAATAAACTGAATTGAATTGAATTGCTGCTGTAGCGCAAACATGGATGCCTCCATAAAAAAGTGAACCGCCCATATGTAATTATAAAATGCTATTTTTAAGTCAACGCACACATACAGATTGAGTTGAGAATGTTTACAAACAGAGTTTCAGTTTGTAGACATTAACAAAATGTCTATACATAAAATATTGCTGTTAATACAGTAGGTCCCTGTAATTATTAGACTCTGTATGCTTTAAGATGATGGTTCTTGGTTGTATTTCTATGTATGGCTCTTAAATGGACTGGTGACCTGTCCAGGGATTTACCCAGCTTTCACCCACAGACTTTCACCAGCTTCCTTTAATGCTGATAAGTGGCAGAAGATGAGTGGATCGATGTTCAGGAAAAATAATATTAACAGCATTGACATGGAAATCTTTCCAGAAAAACAAAATAAATTCCCTAGCCCTTCCACTGCTGCAGCCACTCAGTCTCTCCGAAAATGTAAAACATATCCAAACATACAACAAAATCAAAATGCCCTAACAAATAAGCACATGTACAAACTAATAGAGAAGTAAAACTACATGGATGTATTGTAACAAATATAACTTAAAGTGTAACTCACCCAAAAATCTTTTTTTTTCTTTTTTGCAAATAAACTATGCAAACTGAGCATATGGAGTGATAAAAAGATCTGTGTTTGGAACATTTACCAGCATTCCTCTCCTCACTCTCCATACTTCAATAAGGCTAAGCTAAGTTAGGCTGGACTAAGTTAATGAAATTGTTGCTGTTGTCTCCTAATCCTAGCTCCTATCCCTCCACTTTCTGCATGGTCAACAAAAAGAACACTATCTAGGGTAGAAAAGGAGCTGTTGTGCTGAATTCAGATAGCGTTTGCCTTATGGGTGTCATTTACGCAACTGACACGCACATCAGTGATGCAAGTCAAAATGGGACTATAGCTGTCTAAAAAAGAATGACAAACATCTTTTCCATTATAGTACTCAAAACATATGAAGGTGAGGACATTTTCCTGTGTCCCACAGAGACGTTAAAATATAGTGTATATTTGTTAACTACAGTTAGGTGGGCTCATCCCACTAAAGTTCCACCGCTCATTCCAAGACTAAGTATGTGCCACTTTGGTGCCATTTTTATAAATTTCTCTAGAGGTTGGCATTTATTTATGTACGACGTGAATGACACTTTAAAAAGCAGAGGTAAAGAGAAGGAAGGTAAGTAATAATAATAAATACAAAAAGAAAAAAATAGGAAAATCCTGGAAAGAAATTAAAAACTCACTTTTAAAATTCTTTTGTGCAAAAGATTTGGCTTAAATACGCCAATTAATGTGCTTCTACACTCCTGTTGACAAACAATGACATCTGTTTCTTGTAATAAAAATTTAACTTTATTGATCTCACACCTGAGAAATTTACCTCTGCATTTAACCCATCCCACTGAGGAGGAGTGGGCTGCAATTCTGTGGCGCCAGGGGAGCTGTGTGGGGCTGAGGGTCTTGCTCAGGGACCCAGAGTGCAGGCTGTGGGGATCGAACTGGGTACTTGCAACCTTCTCAGAGTGCAAGCACACTTCTCTAACCACTAGGCCAACACTCCCCCTTACATGTTTTTACATGTTAGGAGTATCTTAATCATTTTTTAATAGACAGGTACTGAAGAGTCTAGCAATCACACATAATTTCCCAAACAAGTACAGCAGTTGACTGACAACAACTAGTATTTATCCTTAATAGTAGAGCTCAAGAATGAAATTTAAACCTAACTTAGGAAATATCAGTGTACAGTAACTTTATCCTATGTCTTGGTAAATTTTTACAGGTTACTTATGTTTGTGCCCCTTAAAGCATTCCCAGAAACTTCGCCCAGGCGTGCAACCTCGGTTCAGACACGTGAGAGCTGGGGGGCCAAAACAGGGTTTGTTTTGATGAGAAGGAGCTTGCCTGATCTCTCCCAGGCACTACCCCTTTGAGGTCAACAATGCATTCATTTCATCACTCCAGAGATGGTGGGTGTCTGGTCTGCTATTCTAGCCAATTAGAAAGCTGCTTGAGACACACACCAAAATCGCTACTGAGGCCCAAGGCTGAGAAACCATGGATTAGGTGGCTTTCAGTGGCAGATGTGTATGTCAAAACCACTGCTACTCAAGCAGCAGTAACAGAGCACTGCACATATTTACAGTGTGATTTGTAAATTAGGTTTTAATAATTGGTGCAGTCATTCTAGTGCTTGATTATTGTTTGACAGGAGGGAGCTAAGTTGATAAAATTAAATTAACATGTAAATATTAGACTTTTTGTGTTTTTCATCAAAATAATGTGATTATTAGGAAGTCAAAAAACAACTTTCATGAAAATGATGTGATGTGGAGGAGAAACACATTGAGTGTAAATAGTCTACAAATTATGCAATACCTAAAATAAAATATCTGTGTTGGCAGAGGATATCAGGATCAAACTGCAGAGAGCTTCACTGACATAATCTGCACAGCCAGGGTACACTGAGAACAGCTTGTGACATATGCTTGTACCAAGGACAGCCACATGACTACCACACAAATACAAACACACATATTAAACCAAGTATTTGTTTAAGGTTTGCTGTACTTATGCATCCAGGTTATCACAACTTATTTATCAATTTCATTTCAGTTCTTTTTTATCTTAATTGTTGAGTATACATATCAAAATGTGGAAATACTTTTGAAATAATTTATGGACAGTATTTATATCACAAAAACTTTGAATTTAAAGTCCTGTGTGCATTTTCAAGAGCCACAGTAGAGAACAATAAACACACTGGGCCTTTTCTTGGAAAGTAACTGAGGGTAATTGGACTGGACGTCAATCTCTCCCCTTAACAGTGACATCTGTACAGATTTCTTTGTAGAGCTTAATCAGCTTAAATCTCAATTCTTGGAGCTATACCCATAATTTCTTCTAATTCCTTACAGCTATATGTAAAACCTATAGTTATGTCTGGCTTTGCTGTTTAAAAATATTTACATGCGCCATTATGACTCACCTTTGTATATTTCTTGAAGAACTAATTTAAGTGTACATTTTCCATGGTGGGATAAATTCAGGACTGTTATTTTATACCGTACACCTTCCTTTCTACAATTATCAATACTATTATTTTAGCATCTTACCCAAGACCAGCTGTCGGAGGGGCTTTCAGTCTCAGTTGTGCCACTAAAGTCCGGCTCCTCCATGCTGGTCATGACTCCATTGCTTGCTTTGCAGTAAGAAACTGCTGCTTGACAGCTTCATAGGAATATTGATTAAAAGAGAGTGATCAAGGAACAGGCACAATTTATGATTCCAACATCACCTGAAAAAATGCCTTCGTTTGGTCCCCTTAAGGTGTTTCCTGGTCAACTTCTCTAAAATTATGAGATCCGATGGACCAATTGCTCTTGCAGGAGATGTAAAGCCCCAAAAGCTGTGTGATCACTTTTTAAGAAAGCAGCTTGAGCCTGTGTGACAAGTGTTTTACACTAAACTTATCAACAAGTGCCTTCTGGGAATGGAGTTCTTAGAGGAAATCTGAGAGGGTTGACAGTTACTGGACTCCCTGCTGCTTCAGGTTCTCATCTTCTGCTGCATGACAACATTATATTTTTTAATGTCCCTTACAAAATAGATTAATATTCTAGTTAATGTATTTCAATTAACAGGGCTGGATCACACATAAAAAACACAGCATCTGATCTGAGGACTGAAGAGATAAAAAATGATCTGTAAACATAGTTTCTGACTATTAGCTGAATTTTTGCACTGTTTAAAAGGTTGGAAGATCGATGCTTTACTGCAGAATCAAACACACAAAAATGCAAGATGTGAGTTGATTTATACAAATAGACATATAAAACTGTACATACTTGAAAAGGTTGCTATAAAATAATACATTTGTTCCTTACATATATAAACGTTAGAAAAAATATATTGTACCAGGACAGAGCTGCACACAGAAAATAAGTACTTTTTTACATGATCTATAACTAAAAATATATACTTTTAAATGTTTTCTGTAAAAAAAAAAATCTGCAAAACATGCATCTAAACATGCATCATGCATCTAAAAACTACGCACTATAAAGTTAGCCAAAAATAGGCTTACATTGCACACAAATGATAGTGTCTTCCCTGTTTCCACCTTTAAGTTTTCATTGTGTCTGCACCAAATCTCTGGCCATCGTCAAAACATATGGTAGCAAATAAGAAATGCCTTTGGTTTTAAAACAATATACTTAATGCAGGTCTTTAATTGTATAAACTATATCATGGCAAAGCCTGTTACCTGTCATCAAGAGTTCGAGCAGCAGCTTCACAATCAATGTCCTGCTGTGAGCTATTAAAACACAAACACTCTGCTGTATTTCTAGGGACTCTTGCCCTTTAATTCAGCTCCCATTGACCATTTGCTTCAATCAGATGTGTTTTCCAGTCAGGAAGAAGAGAGGCCGGTCTTCTTTGGCGTTGGCAGTCTTAAACTCGTCGCTGAGTCTAAACCTCCACTGCTCCTCCAGCTCCAGCCTTCCCACAGTCTGCCTCAATGAGCTGCGATCTGCTCCTATTACACACAGGGTTGCACCTACACAGAGGCAAACAGGCACAGACACTATGAAGATGGGAGTGCTTCAGAAAGATATGGTAGAATAATACCCAAAAAACTTGACAATCAGTTTTCAAAGAGAGAAATTACAATTTGAGCCATAAAAATTGTCATATTTTCTTGTTTTATAAGTTTCATTCTAATGAAGTTTTTAAAAGAATTTTGTTTGCATTTCAGATACGTTAAGACACATCACTCGTCCATCTTCATTGATGGTTCTACGAGAATAATCATTTTAGTGTTTATTTTTAAATAAATTACAAGTAAGAAAAATTTCCTTTCAATATATTTTTATGTATAGAAAATAACACTACATCACAATTATAGAAGGGAATTTAGACATTACCTGAGATTTCCTCACGTACACCACAATCTGCTTACTGTTTTTGCTTTTAAAAAGAATTTTCTCTAATGGTTCACTGTAAAAATAGCAGATTTTTACAGTTTCTGTCTGCTGTTGTACCTTTAAGAAAAGTAAACTTCTTGAGGAACCCAGAGGTCACAAATGTGTCAGGAAAGCAGAGAAGAAGCCCACTGAACACCAACCCAGCAGTGTTGATGTTAACGCAGTGAGGTCTGGAACTGACAAAACACACCGTTACCTGCAGGATGAAAACAATTTGTTTAAATCTAATGGCTTCAACACCTGAATTTAGTGATCAAAAATCCACAGGTTACATCAGACATTTTCATACAATTTATAAAAAGAGACACAACCTTTTTACTGTTTTAGGTCATTTTTTGTAACGGAAATTATTTCTATTGGATAATTTGCTTTATATTTAAAAGTTCACATATATTAATAATTTCTATACATAATATTTAGTAAGATTGCTTTTGATCCAGGTTCCCCAAACTGGATCTCAAGAAACTGTCTCAGGGTTGTAGGATAATCAAATCAACTGGCATGCACATTTTCAGCTCTTCACATAAGTCTTCTGTGGGGCTAAAACAAGCCTAAGATTATGTCAACTCCAAAACATTTTATCTAGAAAACCAATTTTTGCCTAATCCTTAAATTGATGGATTAGCTCTGGAGATTGTAATCTTAGATAGGAAGAAAGGGAAGAAATGTTATGTATGTTCTGGCAACCTGTGGTTGTATATGTGTTATTATGTGTGTAGATGGATTGAAATGTCTATACCTCAGGTCCCAGGTTGAGGTAACAATCCACAGACAGAACAGGGTGGGTGTAGTTCTTGGTGCTGAGGGGAAACAGTTTCTGGCTGGTGTGTTGGAGATATTTTTCCAAGAGCAGATGAGGTGGTGAGGCCAAGAAGAGATGCTTACTGTCTGGGGCACAGATGTACTGTGAGGGACCGACTGATGTGGAGACATCTGTCATCTGGATAAAACAACACAGTTGTAAAAGTTATTTAAAGCCCAGTTGTATGAAATAATTTAAAAAGGTCATGTATTATAGTGGGTTAATAGAGCAGTCACAATTTACCTTCATTTCTGGCCAGCCTGCAAGATAAACGTTTTATATTCAAAAAAAGGAAAGTATGCAATACACAATATTATTAGGAGATAATGTACCTTTATAAAAATGTAGAAAACGTAATGAATTTAATTAAATAATCACAAGTTTTCCTGTCTAAATGTGTAACAATAATTGTAGCAGATTTAAAGTGATTTGAAATAGCTTCCCCCCCCCCCTAACTGATTTTCTTCTTTAAACTTTTTGTTAAGAAGCTTTAAAAACTGAAATACATTTAAATAGATGACAAGGTGACCTTAAGAAATAACAAAAACTGTTTTCACATGAGTATTTCATGTATGAAGGAAAGATAACTAGCTAAATTAATATTACCCAATCTGACAGAAAGAGGGTCCCCCTGGTTAATCATGGACTAACAGCACGTTTGGTTAAATTTCACTGGTAATTGACATTTTTGCCAAATATCTAGAATATTTTTTTTCTCACAGTAAACTAAAAGACTTCGAAAGCATGTTGCAATCTAAAAAAATATCAAGTAAAGGTTGGTATATCAGTCTGGAAATCATTGAAAGCCATTTTTAAGTACCTGTACTACAGCAAATTACTATATATTAGAGTGTAAATGAAAACATGCATTAGCACTGAACCTTTCCAGGAGAGGTTGGCCTACCAAAATTACTACAAAAGTATACTGACTTCTCATCCATTAAGCAGGAAATTAACTCATCCACCTTGGCCCACTTAAGCCAAGGTGCATGATTTATTAGAGTAATGAAGAGCAGATAAAAATGTTTTAAGACTTATAACATGCACATCTGAGGAAAAAGCAAAAGAAAAGAAGAAGTCGCTAATGGGGTAAATGCTTGTTAATGGCAGAATATTTCAGAGTAAAGTTACACATATTGTACGGTGCTCAAAAAATAAAGGGATCGTTTTGGGGGGGTTCCGCGGCGCTCGCGGCCGGTTCGCGGCAGATGCACGTGGGCCCCGGCTGTGGGCGCGGCCGCCTGTGTGTTTTTCGAGGGTGGTGCGGTTGCGTGGGGTGTTGCGGCCGGTCGCCGGGGCTTGGTGCCGGGGGGCGGGGCGTATTTCAGCGCTCTGTGGGGCCGGGGCGTTACGGTCGGTGCCGTGGGGGGGCTGGTGTTCTTTGCCCGGCCCTACTTCAGGGTGGCCGGCAGCCGGTGGAGCCCGCGGACTCGCCTCCGCGGCTCCCCGGGGCGCCGGCATGGCGGTGGCTGGGGAGCTTCTTGGGGGCTGTCTCTCCTCCTCCCTTGGTGGGGGTCCGATTTCCGGGGCTGGCCCCTCCTTGGTGCCTTCGCTCTTGGGGTCCCACTGGGCGCCTGGGGCTTTGGGTCTCCCGGCGCTGGACTCAGTGCTCTGGGGGGGTGTGCTCCCCACAACCACTACTGAGCATTTTTTCTATGGATAAACAACAAACAAGTGCACCCTCACAAACAATTACAGGTGCTTGGCTCCAGGTACTTACTGTAGAGATTCACTTCCATACAGAAAGCCCACATCCGTATCTTCAGGTAACACAGAGTACATGTCAGACTTAATAATATTACTTTAGCGATAGTTTCAAGGTGTTGATTTATTGTATATCTCGTACCATGTCTTTCGGTTGTGCTGTTCTTTTTTCATCTCGTCACAGGTGATGAAGCAGACTGAAAATGTTTTGTTATTGTCTCCTATCTCTTCTTTCTTTCATCTTTTCTCTTTCTTTTTTCCTTTTCTTCTTCTGTTTTTCTGCTCTATTTACATTGCAGTGTCCATATAAACTGTAAAACTCCCTGCATAATTATAATAAAGCAATTTATATGCATGAAACAAGTGGAGCTATATGGCAATTGCCATACTGCTACACTTGTGAAAGTAAAATCTGTTGGGCTCTTTTTCGCATCAAGACAATTATTATTATTGCCACATTGCCAGACAGGACAGAAAAAAATAAAGGGATCATGTAAAAACATAATATAACTTGAATCTAAGTAAACTTCAGTGAAATGAAATTGTCCACTTAGGAAGTAACACTGACTGACAATCAATTTCATATGCTGTTGTGCAAATAGAAGAGACAACAGGTGGCAATTATTGGTAAGTAGCAAGATACACAATAAAGGAGTGGTTCTGCAGGTTCGGAGTACCTATGCTTTCTAAGGTTTTAGTCACTTTTGAATGTTGGTTGTGCTTTCGCACTCGTGGTTGCATGAGATGGACTCTACAACCCACACAAGTGGCTCAGGTAGTGCAGCTCATCCAGGATGGCACATCAATAGTTATAAGGTAGTAGTTATAAGGTTTGTTGTGTCTGTCAGTGTAATGTCTAGAAGCTGGAGGTGCTACCAGGAGACGTGAAGGAGGCCATAGGAGGGCAACAGCCCAGCAGGAAAGCTACCTCTGCTGAGAGATCTGGTGCCTGCAACATCCTTCAGCATAACCCGTTTGGAAGGGGGTCAGTAATGGTGCGGGGTGACATTTAGTATGACTGCCATTAGGTACTGAGATGCGATCCTCAGACCCTTGTGAGACCATGTGATTTTTAGGTTGGCCCTGGCTCTAATGCAGGACAATGCTAGACCTCATCTGACTGGAGTGTGTCAGCAGTTCATTCAAGATGAAGGCATTGAAGCTATGGACTGACCAATCTGTTCCACAGACCTAAATCTGATGCAGCACATCTGGAACATGGTGTCTCAATCCATCCACCAAGTTCACATTGGACCACAGACTGTCCAGGAGTTGGTGGATGCTTTACCCCAGGTCTAGGAGGAGATCTTCAGGAGACCATCTGCCACCTCATCAGGAGCATGCCCAGGCGTTGTTGGGAGGTCATATAGGCACCATTGCTTAATACATTTGATTTCCATTGATGAATTTTGTGTGGATTAGTTATCAGCAGTTTCAACTTTGTACAGAACAAAGTATTTAAGGATAATATTTCCTTTATTCAGATCTAGGATGTATTTCAGTGTCCCCTTTATTTTTTGAGCAGTTTAATACCATCATTAGGTGTTTCTAGATAGTGTTTTGTGTTTAACTACTGCCTCAATTCGGATCTTTCATTAGTCTCTACCTTGGTCTTGATAATGAATGTCCTGTATCCGCCAATGGCAATCTGCTTCTTCATGACGCTGAAGTTATTAAACTTGCAGACAAGCAGTCCTGCACCGTGCAGCCTCAGGGTGAAGTCCACATCATGACACGTGAAGCGGTTTTGGTCGTACTGGACATTCTGACTTCGGTCAATATTGAGAAGGAGGAAGTCATGAACATGACCTCTGGAGAACGGCTCCCACTGTTTGACACCTGATTTAACAGTAGGAAAAAAACATTGCAGTGACAATAGCATAAATAACAATTTTGCTTTTTATATAACAAAAAACGATGATGATATGATATGATCTGACAAATGATTAAAATATATAAATATGTTTTAAGTTGATTAAAAAAAAGAAATCTGAATGATCCTTTTCTCTTTGATATTGTATTTTCTGACCTGCCAATCCTCGGCTGTTCCACTTCCTTATACCACACAGACCATACTGAGCAAGGTCTGGACAGCCCTCCATGTGCTGTAAGACTTGTTTTAGTGACACACCACGTTCAGCTGGAGAACTAAAAAAAAAAAAACAGCAAAACGTAAACAAAGCATGCCATAAACCAAACATTATTACAGAAGGTCTTCATTTCTAAATGAGTACATATGTCATTCTTTGCACCTTAGTTTCTCATTGTCTACAGCGTTCCACATTACACAGGAGTCATCAGCGAGGATGATGAAGGGCCAAACGTCACCAGCTGGGCCTCCACCTTCAAGACGCCGACTGCGCTCCAACTCTAAGTTGTGGTAAGAAAGCTCTTTTATCAGGAAGTGAGCTGCACCTGGATGCACAACAGGAGATGATCATGAATGTCATGAATTACGGAAATAAAAAATAAACCAAAGAAAAAGGTAAAACTGACACAGAGATTAATTTTGAGGTATTCAGCTAAATGCTTCTTATAGTGGTGACATACCTATACCAGCTCCGTTGAAGACAGTAGGTAGCACTAGCATGATGTGGTTGGGCCAATACTTCTTGTAGACAGCCATCTCATACTCTTTCACTACAAGGATGTGTAGATGTGATGCTCCATCCATTGCATGAAATAGGTTGAACAAACCATGCTCGTGGCGGCCAGTGGTCGGGGTAAAGATTGGACTCTTAATGCAGTCTGGGTTCTGCAAAAGTAGAAAAAACTAATTAAAAAACAAATTGGTTCAGGAACAGGAGACGGCTCAGAAAGCAATCAGTGTGAAGCAACGGCTGCGGGAGCTACTGGGTTGAGACATGATGACCAGCAGTGGAGTCACAATGGAGCCGACACCAACCTGCAGGACATCCAAAGGGTCCTATCTGAGCAAAGATGAGCACTACATAATTAAACGCATCAGGTCACGGATTTATGGGAGACGCAAATGTTTTCACATTTGTCATTTAGGTTTCTTTTCAATAATACTGTTGCATAATTTAAAAAGTGATTCCTTAAACGTAAATGTTTTAAACAGTCCAGTGAAGAGAAAATTGGTCTTGCCCAAACTGAAAAAATATATACTATACAACTGGCCTTTTCATAAGAGACATTTAAAACCACTTATAAAAAATAGTAGCAAATGGGGATGGCTACTTTTATTTCTAAATTACTAAACTAAAAATTGCTGACATAAGTGGGGAGTTGGCTTATAAATATAAAAGGGAAAACTGACCATGTTGCAGGTACATTTGCTAATATTTATGGAAAATAGTTTTGTTAGCACAGCTTTTTGATCCAATTATCTCAGTAAGTGAGGGAGTCTAGCTTCGGTTTAAAGACTGAATACAGACCTCAACCATGACTTAGTTACAACAATAAGAGACAAAATATCTAAATATTTTATTAAAACCGTCATGCATATTTGAGGTGTAGAGGAACTTTCAGGCCAAAGAGAGATTTTCCCCATTATTCTTCCACACACCTTTACTCCGGGATTGAACTCGTTCTGATGAGCACAACAGTTCAACCTTAAAGGAATGCTAACATTATTTTTTACTTATTTATAATGTCAGGACATTACTGAAGTGCAAGTGCAATAATAAGCCAACTACTGTGTAGTCTTTACTTAGCTCTCTACTTTGCAGATATCTTTATATCTAAATGAAACATATTCCAGGATATCATAACTTTTTTTATGCTCTTTTATACAAGCCTTTTATATTTCCTGTTGTATCTTTTATCTTTCTAGGCATCTTGCTTTAACTCTTGGTACTCTATATAAGCTACTGGAACCAGAATTTTCCAGAAGGAGTAATCCCAAGGGATAAATAAAGTTGAGTCTAAGTCTAGATGAAAGTACTCATATATCAGACCACAGTTTGTCTACAAATTTAAACTGACCTAAAACAACTAAATGGCACATACATATAGAAAATCTAAATAAAGAATCCATGTAGGAGATGTTATCACCTACCTTCAAAATCCAGACATAACTCTATCTAAACATGTGACAACGGTGGACGACTGTGGGATGCCATTAATTTAAAGTACTTGAGAGTTTATATCCAAAGATCCTTTTTCATTTTTTTCCTGTTAGAATCCCAGTGTCACAATGTTTTATGCTTAGGGTAGGCTGATAGCAGAGTTTCTTTGGTCTGGGAGCCCATAGCTTTTATACATTCAGCACAGAGTTATTTTACACTGACTCGGCAAGAGTATCTCTTTTTTATATGTAATAGGTAGAAATTAATGGGTTGTAAAAAAGACTTAACATTTGCACCACATGGTGGCAGAACCATGTAACTGCATCATAACTAAAAAAATCTAAAACAATTTATATGGATGAATAGATTGTGATAGATTTTTAGGATTTAAACACAAACAAATAAATATCGTAAAGCTTAGTTTATTCCCTTTCACAGGTTGATGATTTTGTTGATGGGGTTGCACTGAGTACTGCCTTAGACAAAGCAGCTCATTTAAAAATGAAAACCATCAAAAAAATTATAAAATAAATAAATAATAAAAATAAATATATATATATATATTTTTTTTTTTTACAGCTGGATACTCCTTCTGAGAATATGATACTTTGGTATAAAGTTCAGTGACAGTGAACATACCCGGTCAGAAGTGAGAGGCAGACGCATGCTCTCAAGTTGACCACCTGTCTGGCTGAAGCTAAAGTGATGCTCTTTAGACTTTGGGATGATGAAATAGAGCTGGATGTCTTCTCCGAGTAGAAGATGGGTGAATGTGAAGGCATGCAGTGTAGACTCATACATCTATGTTATGAATAGAGAAAAATCCCATTTATATTTAAGAGGCAGCTTTATATAATTTCTCAAAATTGACTTTAACAAATATATCTGTTTGGTTAATTTGCCCACCTGATATCTGGGATTAAAACCAAGGTACTGATGGCACTGCTCACAATGATGATAGGTATTGTACGCTGCATACTTAGATAGCTTTATCCTAGATGTCCGTCGTCGCAGATACACATCCTCTTGCTGCATAGGGTTTTCTTAAAAAGTCAACAAGGAAAGATGATGTAATAATAATGCAAAATCAACTCCCAGGTTGAATACCCGGATCCCTATTATTGGTTGATTTCATGGGTCACGGTTTTAGAATTTTCATACCATCGGCTCGTGGTTTAAATCCAGGACAGTATACAATGCTGATGTCATCATATTTTGAATCATGGATGGTGTAGTCAAATGGCATTGTTTTAATAACCTCCGTTTTGGGCCATGGAGCATTGGGAGGGTGGTACTGCACCTCTTCAACCTGGGCTGCTAAAAACCCAGAACATGTTCTGTTAGTTTACAGTACTAGAATCACTCAACATTATCAGTATAATTATAGAAAAATGAAGGTGGCGATATATGATTGTTGAAATAAAATGTGAAGATAACAATTAATAAATTAAATCACAAAATTGTTTTCAATAATGACTTAAGGGATAAACCGTTACTGACTGCAGTGGATGTCCTCCTCATCGTAGATATCCACCTCCATTAGCCTGATCAGCATGCGAGACAGTAGGCCCAGGAAGTGCAGGTATGCCCCTGTCTTACCCACCTGACCATGAAAACATTACAATAATACTTTAATGTTAATACTCTGTGTCAGGGATTTTCAACTCCAGTCCTCAATCTTATTCAGGTTTGCTTGATGAAGTAGGGATGAATCTATAAACTGCAGGTTGAGAGATCTCGAGGACTTGAGTTGGAGACCCCTGCCCTGTGTCAACCCTGTTATTCTGAATAAATTAATGGAGGGAACACAGGCAAAATGAAAGAAAGAAAGTATTACTGATATTACCTGTGGGGGGCCACTAAGCAGCAGCCTGCGAGGATGGAAATTGTCTGTTCGTCCTTCAGTGCGGTTGGTGCTGTCCATGTGGTAGGACCGAGGTACCGTCCACTGACGATAATAGAGTGACTGTTCTGTGCAGGTCATCATTTTACTAAGCTGCGGTCTGGACAAAATTAACAAATCTTACCTTAACATTGTAGTAGAGTGTCATTTTTTCCCCCATCTACCTTGTTGTTTCACACTGCTTGTATTTGTTTATCTCTTGTAATCAACTCATTAAAAAAATAATGAATAAATAACAGCCATTGATAATCCTTGATAATGGCCCTAAGGCATTATTTCAGTATCATATTTTAATTCAAAACTCTCTAAAGATCCCCCAAAGGACTATTTTTCTTTTAAGTTATTAGAGGCTCACATTAAGTGCAGGTGGTTATTTGAAATAAATGTCGTTCATTTTACAATTTCAGTTGTTAATAAACCAACGTTTTTTAGGATGGGAAAGAAAAATTCAGTGCCTTACAAAAATGCATACCCTTTGGACTTTTTATAGATGAACCATGCACTTCAGTAAATTTAGTAGGACATCCATCCTTTACTTTTTGCTGAGAGACATATATATATATATATATATATATATATATATATATATATATATATATAAGGAGGGTGCTACACAGCAGGATTATAAACTAATGTTCATTAATTTGTCAAAATAATGCCTCAGACACATAGATGTATTGAGCCTGGCTGTCTGATTCCATCTCTCCTCAAGTCATAATAGAGAATACAGCAAACATAGCAAGACTTAAAACACTGTCTACATGAGCTCTCCTTAAGTTTCTTTATTAAAGTAGAAGAAAACAATGTGAAGAAAATGATCTGGGTTGGTTCTATAAAGTTTGACTCAAAAATGATTAATACAAAAGCAGATCATAAAATGTTATTTTATACCGTAGTTTTGTAATTTTTGTTGAAAAACTGTAAAATATCGTATTTTATTTCAGTGTTTTTTATGAATAAATCAAAGTTTCTAGTTTGAGGAGTGGTGCATTCTTAAAATTCATACTAAATACATAACTTTATGGACAGTGATACAGTTAACAATACAGGTTTTGTAACATAAAGAAGGGTTTCTCTTACCTGAAGCTGCTTGCCCATGCAACAGATATGTGTGGCAAGAATGAAGTGCACCGTGGAAGGCCACTGCTGTCACTGGCTGTAATAATGTCATAGAGAGCACGAGGAAGTAGCACCGATGGAGGACGACTCGATCCCCTAGCCCAGGAGCAGCTCAGATGAGGAGAGGAGGCCCGTGGCGAAGAAGATTCAGAAAAAGGTTTGGGGGGAATTTGAGGCTGAGAAACAGGCTGTTGCTGGGAGGCTGTCAGATTGTAGGATTGAGCATTTGTTAGAAACGATGACTGACTTTGACTTTGGGGCTGTGCCAGCTGGACCGGGAGATTACTTGGAACTTGGGGTTGGTTTTGGAAGCTATAAGTAGTTTGGAAATATGCCTGAGAAGAGGTCTTCGACTGAAGTTGAGTTTGGACTTTAGAGGGAGACTGTACATTATCAGAGATGTCTTTAATTGCATTAGGAGAGGTTGCATTTCGAGATGGGAGGGGATCTACAGTTCTACTATCAGGGCATTGCTGAAGGGGCTGAGAGGACTGTGAAGGAGAATCTCCTGGAAATGACCAACAAATACATAGAGGGTTTTAAATAAACAAAAACATGAGGTCATCAGCAAACATTCCCAGATTTATTTCTCATCATACCATTCTCCTGTCCCTCCTCCTCTTCATTGTCGGTGCTGCTGAGTTTCTCAGCATCACTTTCGATCACATCGCTTCCTGGTCCATGGTTGTGTGGCAGTCGTGACTCTGCCTTAACCAGATAAGCAGCCAGTCCCAATTCCTGCTCCAGAGATGTTCGTTGAAGGTATGAGGAGCTTATCACGCGGAGGTCACAATACTTCAATGATCTGTCAGAAGGAGAAATACCACGACTTTAACTAAATTAAATATTTGTTATAACGTAGTAAGTCTGTTAAAGTATTTACTAACTAAAGTGATGGATCGAAGCTCAGTGTATACCTGGGTAAGGACTCTCCAAGCGGCTCAGCGCCTGACAAGATCAGGATGCAGGGTAGAGCTTCCAGTTCTAAGTAAGTATGAGGAACCCATTCAGCATCTTGGATCTTTAAGAAACTCTATACAGCAAAAACACAAAAAAAGCACACACTGTATGATGACGCTTTCATTTCCAATTATATTATGTATGCTAAACTTAATGACATAAAAAATGTACGAACCCTGATCTGATCAGTGAAAGTCTGACCGATTGTCAGAGCTTGGCTGGGATTCCCCAGAATAATTTCAAAGCATTCCTCAAGACCCAACTGTCTTCTCACTCTGGACAGCCGTCGATGGGCCCAAGATGCCAGCGCCAGAGAGGGGATCCGCAGCAAAACCATGTGACCATGATGGGCGGGGCACTGCTGCGCGGCAGTGAGCAGAGATTGTACAATTTCCATGGTTTCCACAGAGGTGTGTTTGGGGAGATTGTGAGAGCTGCTGATTTTACCAGATGCAGCCATTAGAGCCACGCAATATTGTTGGACTAAGACTGTAGTTCTGATAACAGCACTGTGCAGCTTTGGAAATCTGAAACAACAAAAAGAAACATTAAAGTTGGACTATGATTTGGTTTTGAACTCTATTTTAAGAGTTTAGCTGATTAAAAACCCTGTATGTGGGTGTTGGACCTTTCTTCCAGGGTTGATGTCATGCTCTCAAAGGAGGAATCATATCGCAACAGCGGCAGGCTGCTTCCTGAGCGGGTCGACTCCAAAAGTTCTGACACACCAAAGTACCTCGTCTTCTCATGATAAAGGTCCACATCCTATGTGCACAAGGACTGAAAATCAGACATCTGTCTACGCAAACCTCTGTTCTAAACAAAGTCTAGACTCACATTGCTGAATGCAGATGGCCAGTGTATCTCATTGTAGGGGCTAATACGAGTGCACTGTGTCTGCAAAGCGAAGGGGAAGGAGGTGACGTGCAGAATCAAGATGTTTGTGGCATCTTTTACTTGTCGGGAGTTTAACAGCCGATCCACAAGACCCAGACTGCTGTCTGTGCAGCTGTAGGACATGCTGGAAAAGAACAGTCATACAGAGGAATAGATGGAATTGATTCCATTATCTTTGTAGTATAATTTCACTGAGCTAAATGTTTGTAATCCAAACCTGCTAATATCCCAGTGGGCGTGGTCATGAACCAGGATGTAGAGCGTGTAGGAGTTGCTCAGTGCTTCCTGGATGAGTCTATCGATACGTGACTGAGCGCTTTGGTCCATCTTTACCACATAACGCTCTGCGTCTCTCTGAGACACAACTTCTTCCTCTGAACTACCGAGCTCCTGAAGAACACCTGGGAAATACAAAGCTGTATTAATTTAAAACAGCCATTTTGGGTGCCAATTTATGCTGAAGTGTTGTCTTTAGATTTTCTTGCCAGCCAAGAGCTTTAAGTGCACCCAGATTTCAAATAGTAATGAGAACTACAAACATCCAGTGACTTCTAGTAAATGAGGACATAAAATATAAACAAACATACAATGTTATAAAAACTTCATAACATTTATTAAATTTAGCCAAATAAAGTGAAATCTACAAAAAGAAGATTATCCCCAATGTTTAATGGACAAACCTACAAGCCATTCCAATATAAATGAGTTACAGAACACTTTTCTAGAGAAATGAGCATACTTTTTTGTTAAATACAATTTAATGTCTTAGTTTTTTTCAAACAGACAAAAAAAATATATAAAAAGGAAATCCAAATTTTGTGGCACTTTGGATACTCTTAACTGAACAGCTTTTGGCTATGTTGCAAAAATGAAACAAAAAAGTACAATGTTTTAAACACTTTATAATTTTTTCAAATATTACAGTAAAAAGTAGTCTAGCACATCAAATTAAAGACAAAGATTTTACTAACCAGAGCTCCAGAGGTGAAGAACCGTCTGCTGAAAGGAGACTTCAGAAGGTGGAACAAGGATGAGAAAACTGACCCTGTTAAAGGAACCGAGGTCCAGGTTCTGTGTGCTGGAGTCTGCAATGGCACAAACATGGGACAGCAGCTTTCTAGCTACTGCCAGCTGGATGGGACGAACCTCACACCAATTTACTCTATATTCTGCAAAAACAAATAAGATAAAGGCAGATAAAGGAGGGTGCTGCTCAAGCAGATATCATGAAAGGAGGACTTTTAAATTCAAAATAGTTAATATAACTAAATTATTAGATATAATCATCTTCATATTCAATCTAAGATCTTTTTTTTTTATCTGTCAGTTTTCTAACATAACTGTATACAGAAAATTAGTATATCACAGCACTCTAAGCCTCTAATAAGACTGTTACTTTAAAAGAGTAACTAGCAAAATAGTTTTCTAATAATAACGATATAATTATGTTTAGAAAAGAAAACACTGATACATGATTGTAAATGTTTATGTACCACAAATATCCTTCTAAGACACACTACTAAAACTCGTAATAGCCTGTTTTTTTTAAATCAGGGTTGCTAAATAAAAATAAAGGTGTTATGGCAAAGGGTCAAGTTCCATCTACTTACCTAAACAAGTTTCTTTGGGGTTTGATATGGTCTCTTTAGCGCTCGGTGTGTCTTTGGGGCTATGTGGGATCTTTGGAGTCTTCCCTTCAGCTAATATCTGGCTACTGGATCGAGGTGATACCTCACTGTGCTCCACACTGGCACAGTCCAGGAGGGAATCCATATTACCATCTGAGAACCAGAAAGCCACACAAACAGCTTAGCAAATTCTGAGGAAAATTTTAATAAACAAGCCAAAGAGAGATAGACTTACCTTGTCCAAGGGAATTGCAATAGTGGATAAGTTCCTGAGCAGCATCAGTGTGGAGCTGGTGGCTGATTTCTCTCAGTTCCTCATTGGGAGAAAACATGCTCTCTGCTAAGGCACGGCACTGATGTTTACCTAAAACAATTAAACTGTTTCAATATCAGCTCTTTGACTTCAGATTGAGTCACCAGCCCAAACTAACTAAAAATCTCACCTGTTACAACCACACAGGACTGAGTTTCTTGTCCTGGTGAAGTGACAATGATGACCACATAGTTTGTGTTTTTAAGCCGTCCATCCATCAGTCTGCTGAACATTTGCTGAAGTCCCTGAGCCAAGGTTTTCACATCTTCTTCCATCACCACCACACTCTCCCCACAGGACGAGGCAGCGAGCTGGGCGAGCCAGGGAAGCTGACTAGGGGTGAGGGGCTGCTGACTCTGGGGAGGTAAAGAGAGAAGCTGGGGGAACCCATGCAAGGTAGGAGGTACCTGAGAAAAATCAAAGTTTATCATTTGTTCATGTATATTCTTTTAATCAATGTTATTTAAATATAAATGCATCTTAAAAAAATGTCACAATGCTGATGTGTTTCTTGGAATGTCTGACCTCTATGCCATAGTTCCTCCCTTGAGTCCCTTGTGTTTGAGACTGCTGAAACTGTCGGATCTCAGTGAGGTGAGATTCCCGCCATGATCTCATGAATATCTGCTCCAAGTCCTCAATGAGTGGCACCTGCTCGGGGCCTAGGAGAGAAAGTCAAATCTGCTCTCTTTACCCACTCTTTACTATCTTACCTTACATGTTTACACATAAAATGTGTTACATGGGTTTATACCTGAGGAAATTAACTGTAGTCTCTTTGAAATATAGGTGTTGTTTATTGTATGGACCTGTTTTGTATAGGGCATGTATAAAAGGTGCAGAATCCAGTGTTTTTCATCATGAGGACTTGATATTATGCTTTGGCTGTGTTATTACCGTCTTATTGTTGTTATTTATTTCTTTCGGACCAATCTACACCCATACAATACACCCAATACACCGTTATGATACAATAGTAGGTCAAGTATGCTATTCAGCGTTATGCTGATTCTATTGAACTGGATAATGTGTGTAATGTGAATATAGTGTCAAAAAAGGCAGGACCATAGGTAACAGTATAGTAAAAGCCAGATTACTATCAGAGTAATATTTTTTTTTCTTTTTAGTTTGCAAGTTTCACTTAAGGTTGGTCTAGAAAAAGTTTTAATTCAAACAGGATTTAAGAAGAAAAAATCCCCACCAATACTACAAGCATTAAAAATTATGCTTTTTCAAAGCAGGGAAACATTTTGCACTAACCCAGCTGAACGAGATAATAAATGGTGAGCAGAATCTGCATCTCAGCAGAGAGAGGTTGAATAGGGGATGGTCCATAATGCTGGTAGACTCTGGGGAGGGTTTGTGAACTCAGGTAACAACTCCGAAGAAGAGAACTGACGAGTACATCACTTGTGTTGCCTGTGAGCTGAGGAAGAGGGCCGTGACCTGTACAAATAGGAAATAAATGAAAATTTGACCATTATTTCTAAAGTCTTCTACCTTGGAGAAAATAAAATTGTCTAGATATTATATGTAGGCGTGGAAAGTTAATAGAAAGAGGGAAGAAACTGAGATGCGGAAATACCTAACACTTCAAGTGTTAGGTACAACCAGTAGATGGCATGTCAAGAGCTTTTTGAAATATTGGATTCTAAAAATTTCTTCTATCAGTTTACATCAATGACTGATCCTCTCACCTTTAAATATAACAGGCTGCAGCCTGCAGGTGTGTAGCAGCTGATCAGGCACTGCTACAGACACCTCAGGGGTTGAAAGTTGACTTGAAGACCCCCGCGATGAGCTCTGCAGGGATGTAACTTCTGGCACAAAAGAAGACCATCACAGAAAGGTGTTTACATCCATCACATAGTTTGGTTGGGACTATTAAGCTCTATAAAAAAGAAACAGTAACTCTGCAAACACAGAGTGTTTGAACACATATTTGTACCTGATCTCGCTCCATTTGTGATGACAGAGGTCGCTGATAATTTTGATGAGGCCACTGACGTCTGGGCAGACTTAACAGCACTCTCTGTCAGGCTATTAGCAGATGAATCAGGTGACCAGCCTTTGTGTCTCTTTTTTGGGGGGCCAGCATTGGCATGAGGACCTATCAGGTTAAAAAAAAAGGAAACACAACAAACTTAAATAAGGTTAAAATTGCACATACAAGTTTCTTTTTATCCTTATTTATATTTTAGATGTTTATATGTGTCATTTTTCAATCAACTGGCCCTGGCACTGATGACCTGAGACTCCGGGAGTCACTTTTCTCATTTTAACACCTTACGAATTAACACATTTACTACAAAATGAGCCGAAGAGACTTTTGTGGATACTGTAATGCAAAACAGTTGTATTTTAGTCATGCATTTATCTCCCTTTGTCTCTCAAGTATGTGTTGAAATTCTGTAATAATGGAGACACATAAAAGATGTGCTTGTTAAAAGGGCAATGACAACACCACCAGGAAGGAAGTGTTTCATTCAGAGACAATGCAGGGAGAGAAAAAGATGAGACAGAGAGAGGGAATTTTATAACCCTGGTTTATGGAGGAGGCAGACTGAGAAAGAGGGAGGGAGAAGGACAGAGCAGGAAAATAGAGGAGAAAGGAGAGGGAGGCAGAAGTTTAGTGCTCTGAGGGGCTGGCATAAAAGAAGGAAAAACAAAGGGAGACCACCCTGTCATAAAAAGTAGCTGCTGGGCTCCTGTGAAGCAGACAGGCACAAAGGGGAGGGGCTTAAAGATAACCAACACAAACTCGTCATTTTTATATGCAAACAAAAAGAGGTCAATTTTAACAAAGGAAACGGAAATTTGTATATAAGTATACAATAATAACAAAATCTCAACACAATGACAGAAATTATACCAGTAAACCAAAAGTGTATTTTAACACCAGTAAAATATTGTTTCTTACAATCTCTTTACACTTTTTCTATTTCCTTAAAATTGTTAACATAAAAATGTGGTATGTACAGATGCACCACATTTCCAATAAAGGAATTATATGTAATCGTAGAAGATTTTTAATTTTACTACTTCTACCTTTTCTAAAAACAATACAAATAAAAACAAAAAAGCATTGTTGAACTATGTTAAAAAGCTTTTATTTTCCTGCTTTGTGTCTTTTACTGGAAATCCTCAAATATTCAAGGTATTTGACTGAAACCAGAAAAACTGAAGAACAAGCAAAATAGCTATTCCCTTAAAAAAACTTTCTTTGACTTTATGTTTATATAAATAACAGACATTACAGTTGGCCACAATCTACTTCATGTCCATGCTGGACAACAATGGAGCAACTGATGCATGCCTTGTCCCATTTCTAAGGGAACATGCATGTTCTGAGATCATGGCATATTCTTAGGAATTAGCTTTATTCAAATATTAATAATGGCACTGCAACAAAACAATTTCACCAGGTTCAGCAAATATCAAAATGCAGATGCAGCAACATCAAAACTAAAATTTTAAACATTAAAAGCAATTTGGAAAAAGTAATTCAACTTAGGAGAAATAAAAATGTTTTAGTATAAATGTACTGTTAAACCTTAATGTTAAAAACATACATCCCCATATATAACCCAAATAAATATAACAAAAACTGGTCCTAGAAGTAAATATTGTTGATTTCTACATGTTCAATGAACAGAAGCTTTCTTAACTACAGTTTTTTTTTCTTCATGTTGATAACTGTTATACACACAGACATTGCCTGTATTGATCCCAAAAAGGCTAAGGCATGTCACTTTTGAAACTACATGTATACCATATGTCATTTTAACCCCAAGACGTAAGGAACCGAATGGAAAAGGCAGGAAGGAGAATCTGTACCTGTAGCAGAGGGTCTACTAGGTCCTGATTGATTTAAAGGTGGATGGGAAATGGAGGAAGCTCCTGTGTGGTTCCCATTTATCAACGTAGTGGGGACATCAGCTGTCTGAGCCTCTACATGTGATCCTTAAAAGTGTATAATATGAAGAAAAGCCGAAAGGTGACAATGACATTTCAGAAATAAAAACAAATTACTGAATCTGTGAAATGACTGTGTGTTAACCTGTGACACTGCCTGGCGTGTGGGTTAAAGCCAGGTTTGACGGTCGTTCATCTGGTGTCAGGTGGCCCTCAGAGAGACTGGATCTTATCTGTCTTATCCTGCCATCTGAAAGACATGAAACCTGCTGTCAACTAATACAAAAAAAGCAGAACCTCTTTATGTAATTTCTTAGAAAAAGGGCATACTTGTGAGAAGGACTTTAACCAAGTTTAGTGCTAAACTTTGCTTACTTAAAGACCTATCAAAGAGTCTTATTAGTCTGACGTATCTGTATAAGATTACAACCGAGAGAGACCACTTACTCACATGGAAGGAATTCCGGACTGTTTGCGAACACTGGTTGCTGTTTTTACTCAATTTTTAAAAACCATAACAATTTTTTTCCTAAATAGTTTTTTGTTTGTAGATAGGTCTTAAACACGGAAATATTAATGGAGCAAAAAGTTGACAAGAATCACAAACACCCTTTTAAAGAGGATTCCCCTCCAGGTAAGTTTGTATTTTGGGTTGTGCTAAGTCCAGCAGCATTATTATGTAAACAAACCTTTTTTCTGAGGACCTAAAAAAAGCTTTATACTTCTAATTGCAAAATTGCAGCCTTTCAACACATTAACTTAAAAAGAAGAGAATCTGAGCCATTCTGGTCTAGAATCAGCCAATAGCTTGCCCAAATCTTCGACATTTATCAACAAATGTCCTTTCTCCAGGGAATGTCCTCTATCACCATAACCTCGAGGCTGTGGCACCTGTGTATACTCAACCATCTCACCTTTGACCCCTGTATGAGCCTGTCCTGTCGATGCATTTCATTACATTCAAAATATGTCATTTTAAAAATTAGAAATACATCTTTATCCCCCTTAGATCAGAGGTCTTCAACAGGGGGTCCGTGACCCCTAGGGGGTCCGCGGAGGCACTGCAAGGGGGTCGCGAAACTTTTGGTTGATTAATTTTTTATTTTTTTTATATTCCCTCCTGAATTGAAATGTCTTTAAATCCACATTAAAATGAATTCAACAGACTGCAGTAAACAGATAAATGGAGGGAGAAGATGTCTTTCATTCATCAATGCACACATTCAGTGACACACAGGAGCTCTTTCAAGCTGGGCACCGTTTCATTCACAACACCTGTCCCATCAACCAGGAATCAGAATCAGAAATACTTTAATAATCCCACGGAGAAATTACTTTCCTTACATTACTCCATCTGTAATAGAGTGACTATGGGACCAGGTTGATAGAACACTATTTCATACAATGTATATAATTAGGGGGTCCCCGCTCCATCTTGTCATCAGTTTGGGGGTCCTTGGCCTGGAAAACGTTGAAGACCCCTGCCTTACAGTGTATGAATAACATCTGATGTGAGGTTTGGGAATATTAGTTACCTTTTTGTGTCTGAAGAATTGATAATATATGTTGAAAATATTATAATGACAAGCCAAAGGGCAATTTTACAAGCAACTCTGTTGATTCTTTTGACAATCTTCATGCTCATTTTAACTGCCTCGGGTAAAAAGTCTATTAATTCCACTCGCCTGCCAAGAACGAGAGAAAATTCAGCCGCATCGCTGATAAGCCAACAGGTTTAACAGACAACTTAGATCATTCTGAGCAATTCAAGCATCTGGCCAAAGCTTAACTTGCTTAGCATATGGAGCTAGGCAGCTATAGTGGCTAGGGGTGTTATAATTTTTTTTAAGAACAAAAACAAATACAAAACCAAGCTTTACCCAGTACTGAAGTTTAAAACACAGCTTCGTATAACATGTGGGACTCGGTATGCGCTGTGTTTGCCTGGGAAACATTAGTAAGGCATTTTTTTTTAATTGGTCACTTTTTATCTCTGGTTATTTAGACATATTATATAGGGGAAAAAAAACAACAAAAAAACACTCATAATCTGACAACGAATATTTCTTATTTTACCAATTTCTTAAAATTAATCTAAAGTGTAAAAATGTGACAGAGTATTGGGGGACATTCTATAAAACATAATTCTCTTTTGTAAATTATGAAAATAAAGTCATAATATTACAGGAATAAAATCATGATATTAGCAATACGGAATTAAAGTAATATAATTACAAGGATAAAGTTGCGATATTAGGTAAATAAAGTCACGAGTAGCATCTGTAATGGTAACACTTATAAGGATGCCGCCCCTTAGTTTAAAGGCTCTGGCCACAGCTTGGCTGAAAACACTATCAAAGCAATCATCTTATTAGAAAGAACTTTCTTGTCTCATAATATTACATCTTTAACATTTAATTATTATGACTTCTCATATTTTCATATTTTGACTTTATTCTAATGTTACAACTTTATTATAAAAAACAGTCTTAGAAAAAGTTAAATAAATTTTATCTCATTGGATATGCCTTGTGACAGCAGTAGTTTAACTTCTTACCATTTCCCCTCCAGCAGATGAGAGCGCCCTTGACCAGTATGCCCTGGTTATTGCGGTACAACTGGTATTTTAAGTGCTTCTGTTTCTTGGGCTGGGTGCTGAGCTTCAGGTTAATGTGGTTGGAAAACTCTGTGAAGTAACGGAAACCTTTTTCTCCGCAGCCCATACAGTTTCCCGAGAAACCTGGAAGAGGACAAAGCATAAGGATCACATTATTTATTAAAATGATGTGGATCATATCAGAAATGCACTCAGACACAAAAGCAAGCCCAAGATTTTTGGGCTGGAAGTTATTCATATTTTCTGATCTTGAAAACAGAATGTCAAGTCATATTTTCCTGTAAGTCCTCTGCCTCACCAAGCAGGGCGTTTCGACCCCGTTCGTCTGGCAGGAAGCGGTGGTCCACAGCACAGACCAGCAGGTTGTCAGGGAGGGAGGGGGATTTTACCCCAACTAGCATGAACCCAGGAGGAACATCCAAGTTCACTGATGCAAGCGAGGACAAACGCAGATCTTTGCCAGCCTGACAAAAGCCTGTAGGGAGGGCAAAGTATTCCAGAAAACATTAGATAAAAAACAGAGAGGCCTTTTATTTATTCATCATTTGAAAAAAAAAAAAGAATTTTCCTCCTTTGGATTTTTTTTTTATTATAATTTTTATTTCTTCTCTGTCGCCACAGCAACATGTTTCAGAACATCAGTTTGATCAGAAAAAAACTAGGTAAATATAATTGGCGGTTTTTAAATGCTGCTTTGATTTATTAATGAAGAAAGCTAACCCAACCCATCTGGACCTAAACTTAATATGTGGCTGTGCTACCCTTGGCAACGACTGCCATAAAGTATTTTTCAAAACTGGAAAAGAGTATTTCACATTGCTGTGGTAGCTTTTCTTTAAGAATTGTTTAACCACCTATTTAAATTTTTTATTATTTTTTAAAAAAAATTCTTAAATATAAAAAAATAAACAAACAAAATAAAAAAAAGACTAAGCTTCTCTAACCCTTCTCTCTCCTTAAATCATTGAGAGGTGGACTCTCTTTATGTCCTTATAGGTAATCAGGCCTGAGGGTGGCTAGCCAAAGTAAATCAGTTCAAGATTTAAAATCATGCACATTTTAATTTTCACAAACAACCATAATTATTTGGATAGATTTATTTCCTCCAATTAATAAAACACTGCAGAATTGGAATTTATTAAGGTTAAATTTTTATGAAAATAAAATGTGTTTGATGATCGGAGACATGTCTGACAAAAATCACTAAGCAAAATAAATCTGTGAGGAGGTGAATCCTTTATTTCTAATTGCTGGCAAAGGAGGATAAGATTAAAATGATTGAATTTCATTGTGTTAGGGCACACTTTACACACAGCAGATATAACGCAACACTTCAAAAATGCTTTTCTGTGACTTATGTCATTGAATGGTGATAAATGTACATGCCGTCTGTGGTGCAGCATCCCTCTGGTGGAGGTTTCATCTGGTAGGGTATTGGTGGACTGTTAGACTCCGAGTCATCTTCATCATCTTCATCATCATTGAATGCACGGCCTATTCAGGGTATAAATAGTGTTTTATGCATGGGCAAATAAAGATTTAGCTAAAAGCATTTAAATTGTTTTAAACTTCAAGTTTCTGACTCAAAATGACTCTAAACTACAAGTTCTAAAGCTCCTAATCCCTAGTTCATTGCTGCTTCACCTGCGTATTTCATCAACTCACCATCCTGCATAAACAGCTGCTCTGTCTCAAGATAAAGCTGAGAGAAGACAGGCCGAGGAACCACAGTGTTTGACCTCAGGGACGCCTCGATGGAGTTGTGGAGGACCTCCTCGAAGCGCGTGGACCGCAGCTGGCCTGCGTAAGAGTTTCCCATTGGCGTCCTGTAAGAACACAGCAACCCTGTATTGGAGGCTTAAAGGTATTCCTGCTGTTTGGGTTGCTTTAAAATGTTCACATAAAAAAGGAAGGCTGACCAAAAACAGATATAGTTTTATCTATTTTTTAAAAGTTTTTTCTATCATTTCTTTAAAAGCTCTCTAGTATCAATAGAAAACGTCTTAGTAATGTGTATGGACTCACAGACACATTTACATTTAGGTAAAATCATTTAAAATCAGAGGCGCATCTCTTCTCACTCACACACACAGATATCCACACATTCTTAAATTGTGGCTAGGGGTTGCATGGCTTTTATCCAAACAACGTAATATAAAATCAGCTGCACTGACAGAGTCAGGTCATCATGACCCAGACACAACTCCCTCCCTGTTTTCCTACTTTTTCTCCAAGAGCATCTCCCTCACTGCGTTTTTTTTCTCAATAGTTCAGTTAATCTTAAACAGATCTAAAAAGAATATAAATAAATCTAGCAAAGAGATTTATTTCCAAAAAGGACAAATATGTCGAGGAGTGAACAAACTTGTTAACAGAGAAATAAAATTGTACTGTGAGCATGAACCTGATCCCACTGCTTCTAATCCTGGTGGGACCAAACTGGTTTCCAAGCTCACACAGCTGACTGATATAACACCACCACCCCCCCGCCCTGTCTGTGTGACATTAACTAATGGGAAGTGTCAGCTTGCTGAAAAGCAGGGATGTCCTGATACAACTTATAGATTTACAATACAATCCTGACATTGCCAATATGAGTATTGACTGATAGTGATAATGACCCGATATAATATCAGCACTACTCTTATATATATTCATACATATTTTGTGTGTATTGGACATTAGAAAAGGCTTGATCAAGTGATAATATTTAAAAAGAGAACAAAAACCAACAACATCAGGTCTGACAAAAACAGATCCATTCATCAATAACCGATGGGTTACATAACTGTTTAGCAGAAGGAGACAGAAGAAGAGTGTTTCTATCCACTTTCTAATATCAGAAACTTTAGATGCAGGCAAATACATACAGATATTATTTATTTATGGCTAATATCAGAATGATTTCATCAATATCAGTTTGGGGCATCCCTAATAAAAATGCATCTTTAATACATTTTAAAGCATTTTTGCCATATATTCAATAAAGAATCACATCTAGTAATGGCCTATAATGGTTTGTTTCTTTGCAAACTTTGTTCTGTGTTATGACAAAAAAAAAAAAAAACAATAAAAACTAAATGAAAATAATCTGCATTCCCACAAAGTAAGTATTTAAGCAACATTTCAAAGCCTCACAATCCACCTTCTAGTACATCAGCTGTGTCACAGAAAAACAGTCATGCATCTATACCATTGGGTAATATAGACTAGATTCCTATGCTACAAAGGTCTATGCTTCTTATAGGAAAAACGACAAGCATTGCTTAAAAATAATAATGCAATTCAAAAGAATTACAGTTTTTAAAAAAAGAGTTATTTATTATTATTATTTTAAATTCCTCACTAACTTCCTCACTATGATCTTTAAGAATTCCTATTCCAGTCAAAAGAAATATGTCAATAAAATTAAATGAATCATTTAAACCTTGATCTGCCAGGGTGGGTTAATGACTTCTTATACATATGTATGTATATATCTATGGATGGATGTACAGAATGCAAGGATGGATGCGAAGGCCAATAAAACAGTATTTTTAAAAGAACACTGTAACTTTTAGCTACTAAGGGTGCTACATCTGTGACTTATAGGTTTAACTCCCCTCAAAGCAAACTGGCATCACTGGACTGTCACAAAAGTAAACACTCTCCCTCCATGTTTTGGAATCTGATAATGGACTCATTTAGACTAGAAGACTCATAAGGGATGGAACTACTTGAGGAGCCACATTCGTCTCACAGATGAAATCCAACATCAGAGATCCAAATAATCTCTGATGACATAAATGTCTTTTCTGTTTTGTTTTGCTACAACATATTTCAGCTAAGTTAGCTCTGTTTTTTTTAGGCAAGCAAAGACTGTTATAGGTTATAACGGTCTTTGCTATAGGTTATAGGTCACCTGACTCATTCAGGGATGGATCCGACCCTCCCAAAGGACAAAGGTGAGTGTTTTAAGAAGGGAGGCCCACAATATGCACCAGGTCCTTTAAAATAACTTGAAAAAATCCTTTAAAATACTTCAATGAAACTTGGGTTTAGTATATTGTCTCTCTTTAAATTAAACAAACAAATCCCTGCCAGTTGCTATTAGGAAATAAGTTATAGAAGAACAAAATAACAACATTGTTACTAGGGACACTCAAACATCAGAATTAGCCATTTTATTCCATTTAATTGCCTTTCTTATTAAACTCATTAATATGTTCTATAATTTATCTCTAAACACAGCAGCCAAAAGTTTGAAATAAGATTCAGTTTTTGCAGTCAGACAATTAGTAAGGACATGTAGCTCACTAAAATCCAGATAAGTGCATCTTAAATTAATATGTATATATTACATTCCTTTCACACATTTAGGTTGAAGAGATGAGCATAAAAGCTCACAAGCTTTTAGGTTCTTGCACCACCTCACAGAGGGATGAAGTGAAGGAGGGACAAAAATCACGGGAACAACACAGCCAGTGCTAAAAGGAAGGAATTACACCTTTTACCAAAAAGGATGCTGATCATTTTAGAACCAGGGGGGAGAACTGAGAAATTGACCTTTACTGGATTAGAACTACAAAAGCCTAGTCTAATTTATCCATACTATGTGAGTGAAACATAATAAAATAATTGGGGAAAAACTTCATAAAATAACCTAAAAAAAAAAAAAAAAACAATAATTAGATTGTGTTCAATCACCTTTTTTTTCCTTGAAAAAATGTTCATGAATTTCACATAACGAAACCGTCAACAGGATGAGACACATCTTTTAACCATTTTCCCTCACCTTGTTGCTCTGTCATCGATTCTGTATCTATTTGAACAAAAACCCCTCTGTCGTTTTGGCCAAAGGCACAACTAAAAAAGATCCAAAAGACCCCCAACCCACAAAAGGAGGGCACGCAGCAAAGATGACAGCAATAAGCCGTAAGTAAAACTCTTAAGTCTGCTTTGTTGATCTGTTCTCCTCCCACCTCCCCCTTCTTTCCTCTTTCCTTGACATGGAAGTGGGAGATCCTTTTATCTCTCTTGCTCCCCCCTTCGGCCTCTCTTTCACCCTAGGGAGAGAGACACTATTGTGGTTTTTTATGACCCCTTGAACCCTATTCTCATCACTAGCTCCCCCCCCCCCCCCCCCCCCCCCCCCACACACACACACACACAGTTTGTTGTCAGTATTCTTTAAAGGAAAATGCAAACACTTTATCACCAATCCAGGAGCTTTCAAGGGGTCTCATTATCAGCATCAAATGGTTTGAAAGAAGGATGTGTTTTATATGTTTATAGTGTATTTTCAATTTAAATTCTGAAGAGAAAACCTTTGTTTGCAATGTCGAAGCTTAATATCGACTATCATATTAGCCAGAGCTATATTTCTGTTGTGAAGAAGTCATCTAACATATGCAAACACACATAGATCATCTGTGCCATCAGGGAATGGCTGAATTAGTTTGAGGGATGTCTCATGACCACAAGGTCAAAGGTGACCCAAGATAACAATGTTTAAGTTAGACTTTGATGTGGCCTATACGTCTTACACACATACACTCACACCTTTATGTGTGCACACACAAACACACACACACACATATACACCAATACAGGGACTCCACCACCTCCAACCCCAGACACGCTCTCCCAGGGTCTCATGCTCGGGGGACACAAAAGGCTTGTCTTAGGGAGGGGTGAAGGGTCATGATGGGAGAGGTCAGATAAAGACCCCTGGCTCTTTTCTCTCACAGCCCAGCTTGCATACCAGTTATTCACGCACATACACACCCACACACACACAAACCTATGGAGCTGCACCAAGGCTTCTGTTCACTCCGACACGTGGGATCTCCTCATACTCACTGAAGATAAAGGTACCACTGTGGGGAAGAAGATTTATGCAACCAATTACTACTATAAATTGTACCAAGCTAGCATGTGTCTTAGTCATGTGGTAGGAACATCAAGTAGGTGTTTGTTTTAAGTCAGATTAAGTTAATTTAGGGTAACTTTGCTGAAGTCAGACCAGACGAATCTTTTTACGGTTTTTCTTTGAAGTGTTTGTGAGAAACTGTTTTAGAAAACAGATACAATATCATGCAGCTGGGGAATGTGTAGCATCTATCTCTGGCCTGAGTAACAGAATTTAAGCATTTACAACAATTCCAGCTATAAATACACTCTGACACTGAAAGATAAGATTCAGATCGCTTCATTTCCACTGGTTTGCTCCCTGGACAGTGGATGGACTGCAATTCAGCTAAGCATTCACTTACTTTTCCATACTTTGCAATAACCAGCAAATCAGCTTACAATAACTACAAAACAATACTATAATCTGTAAAAGCTTTTCCTACTTAAGCATTGCCTTGTATGCACAGAAGAAATCATTTGCAATGTCCAGCTACAGAGCAGATTACAATACAAAACAGTCCATGCATTCAGGATGCAGGAAGCACCACCTGCTACACTAAAACTGAACAATAAAAAAAAACTACCTCTGCTTGAGTTTACTTAAAAAATCTGCATCTTACTGAATGTTTGGTGGCTGTACTTCCTGTCGCTTTAGTGTCTCAGAAAATGTCCTTGAGCAGATTTTGTTTCTTCTGCTCTGTCCTGCTTACATAACTGTAGGGATACTTGTATTGTCTAGATGCATGCACATCTATCTTCTACAGTATGTGCATCGGCAAGCCTTTAAACTTCTGTGATGCTAAATGTCCCGAAGATTTTAAAACTTCAGGTAGCCATCATAAGAACTAAATGCAAACATAACAGATATGATAAATGTTATTAAGACAAATTTGTATCATGAAATTACAACCTCTGTATAGAATAAGGTAAAAAATAACAGACCCCAGAGAAATAAATAAAACGTACTACTTTTTATTTAGTGACAATGGACACTAGACAGCCTGTGTCACCATGGCAGGAGAAGAAACTATAATAAGCTTTGTTGTGCATTGCATTTTTCTTCAAAAAGTTTTAATAATATTTGATAAAATACAAATAAAGGTAGAAAATGAATCAATGATAATAAGAAAACACTTAAAATACTAATGGAGATCGGGGTTAAAATAGGCAAATCTTTTTTTTTTACTTTATGAGTTGCGTGCATCTTGTTATTAAACAGCATTAATAAGAATCAAGCTTTCAATTTGATGTTTTTTATTTATTTTTTAATGAAAATTATTATTAAGCTTTTACGGAAAAAAAAAAACCAAACAGATGCAAAATGACAGTCGGTGGACTACTTACCTCTGCGGTCCAGAGTCCGAAAACAGTTTTTCTCACAAAGCGGACAGACTGATTCTGTCACCATGCCACCGGCGCGAGACCTGTTTCCAGAATGCCTTTGGTGTCGCGTGTGTCATCACCTCTGATCCGCTGAGATGTCCCTCCCTCTTCCTCCGGAACTCTGTCGGACCCTGAATACACAAATTAGATTTTTTTTAAAGCCGAGGCCATGAAGGAATGACGCAGGGAAATAAACAGATAGACTACAATGGGATATGAGAAGAAAAAATACAAAACAAACATATAAACCTGGAAAAAAAAAAAAAAAAAAAAAGAATTAAAGAAAAGGATTTAGATTTCGATAGCTTAAAACAGATAACTACTCTAGGCTAAATGAAAACGTTAAATATGTCATATTTTTAAACATCCCGATGACACACTTCTGATATAATGATAGTGTAATGATATTGGCTGTAAAACTGGAGAAACTGTTTTCTTTTCAGTGTTTGATCTTTCAAAGTAGCCTATATTACATTGGTAAGACAGAATATAATACAAATGTACCCGTCCAACTATTTTTCTTTTTGTCTTGGCTGAAATATATATCTGTGTATCTGAGCTAATATAACACTTTCTCATCACATTCCAGTCAAATTGTGAAAGTGTTATAAACAATTTTGAAGTAAAACAGGATTAAAAAGGGATAATCCTTTATCAGGAAACCAGTTATACTGATAACTAATAGCGTTGTCATTCAAAATCGAAACTTTAATTAAACTACTAATTATATGAGTTGTCAAAACACGACCTTACCGCTTTTTTCTTTCCTTTTTTTCCCTACAAATTTTGATAAATTTGACTAAGCACACACTCTTGAATAAGTCAGAAAATAGGGTTTTGGTCATTAAAACGGATTATAAATAGACTTCTGTCGCCCTCTTCTGGACAAAAAATTGTCTTACAGCGAGAACAAGGGGAAGAAACTAAACCCATTCAAGGGTACGATGAAGCTTAAAAGATGTTAGGAGTGCTTTTACAAACACAAATTGTGGGAAAGTTAATCCAGGCCTGTGTATTGAGGGAGGCTCACTTCTTAACAGCGTTTGCAAAATTTAGTATAAAAAAATTTAAAAAATGTGAAAAATATTTTTCAACACTTTGAATAGCAATAGGCTACACAGAAAAAATACAAATCGGCTCAACCACTTGCCTTTGCAAAGCCAATTTTACAGAGTTAAAAAGAACAGTAATTTTTTTTTTTTTTTTTTTTACATTTTTTCCTGCAATTTGAATGAACAAGCAGCTTTATGAAGAACAAACAACACATCAGAGAGATCAGAGGTAAATTTGTGGAAAAGTTTAAAGCAGGGAAACGTTGTATCACGAACTCTGAAAAACTCACAGAAAGCTGTTCAATTCATCATGTTAAAAGAAACAATAATGGCCCAACATCAAATCTGCAGGAGCAGCAGAGATTCACACCTACATAAATATAGAAATACCCATGTAAACACCCTGTGCAATAACCCGGTATAATGATACTAATATATAAAAAAAAAACGCTGTCATATGTGGACGCACTGTTTATACTGTATATATATATCCATGTACCTTTTTCTTCCTTTGGCACATTCTTCTTGAGATCGATCAATCAATCAATCAATCAATCAATCAATCAATCAATCAATCAATCAATCAATCAATCAATCAATCAACGTTTGGTGTGAGAAACAGTTTACAGTATGACCAGTTTGAACCTTACATCTCTTTCATGGGGACAGTAAAGCTGATGATATCCAATGCAAATAGATAGAACTAAATGCAAAGCAATTTGTCTTTCAACCACTCTCACTAAAGATAAGTGAATGAAAATCCTGTATATTCACTTATCTTTAGTTAGACAAAGTAGTTAATGACATGTCTGTCTGAATATCAAGTACAGACAGACACATTATTCATATATGTGTAAATATAACATTAAATTTGTCAAAAGAAAATTTTCAGCTATTGTCAAGATACATTTGATTTCATGAAAGTCAATGGAAATCTTTAATTACCGCATTTAATAATGTCTAACCATTAATCCTTTTTTACTCTTGGGTGCATCTGGAACTTCAAAATTTGCCCAAACTCAAGCAAACTGCATGGTGTCAGATACACTGATACTAATGATATTAAAGAATGAAATACCTTTATTATTTACATTGGGCCTAACCATTTTTGACTCTTGCACTTCCTCCTAATTACAGCTAACATTTTGTCACTGGGATTCTCATACTTCATCCTTTCCTCTGTCCCAACTGGGCAGTGCCAATCTATACAGTGGCAAAGCCTTGCCTCGCCAACACAACATCCCCTGATGGGAGAACAGGTGTTGGACAGGGTCCAGTGGAGCAGAGAGGAGTGGGCTGCCATGATATATCAGATGAACTGGCCAGCACCGACTCCCCTAGCCCGAGGGAGGGGGACCCAGCCATTTATTAAGTGAGTGTGTGTGTCTGTGAATATGTGTGCGTATGGTTCTGGGGGTGTTTTTTTTTTTTTTAGGCAGGGGGATGGCTGAACAACAGTAAATCCTAACAAAACTGATTGTAACTCAAGGACCCAACAGGGAAGTGAGTTTATCTGAGAAATCCCCAAACAAAAACTACATATGCTCGCTGGAAGCAAACATAAACCCAACAACAACAAAACATCTGTTCTGATATCTTTTTTGAAAGGGACATGCAGAAAAAGGAGCTTGAGTTTTTTTTTCTCCGATTTTAAATGGCCTCAAAGCAAGTTTTTAAAGACTTGCTCTCATTTTGTAACTGAGTTGAAAAGAGACAATAATAAAAAATCTCAAAAATAGTTTCTCGAGCCTCTTTACTGCTAATTTTACAGGCAAATGACATTGAATATGATGATTTTCTAAGCCACTGTGGAGACATATTGGCATAGGCAATGCTTGTAATTCCTGTTAATGGCTTGAGTATAATATTTTATGTCCCGTTGCTATAGCCACGGTGCTTAACTTGGGATGTAAAAATAGTCCGGCCCATTCATTTTAGTATAAATACCTCACTTCAGTTCAAGACAAGACTGAGGTGTATGTAAAACATGTCTATTTGAATGTGCCCGGGCAGAGGGAAAGGTATTGCTACTTTAAACATAATGACGGGCCAGGTCGTTTGGCTGAGAATAATGGTGGTTTCGCTTTAAAGCATATCACTCTCATTAGGTTTTTACACACTGGTCATTCATAACTAAAGATGCATGTGTCTGCACACACACACACACACACACACACACAGACATTGTACTTACTGACACACACAAACACACCCCTACACCCATATCCACCTCTAAAGTCGTTAAGGCCCTTTGAAAAGAGGCCTCATTTGAGAGAAGCAATAAAATTTTTAATCATTTTATTACCAAAAGAGTATTTAACAAGTGGATAATGAAACGCCAAAGGCAGGTTAGCTGAGTTTAACCTTCATAGAGGAAGCCATGTATCACATGCTGCCCCCAGGCATGGTGGGACAGAAATGTCATCCTCCATTATCCACCATACCTGAAGTGTGGTGTTGTTCGGCTGGCTGGCAGGCAGGCAGGCAGGCAGGCAGGCAGGCAGGCAGGCAGGCGTCTCGCTCTGCAAGGCCAGGCTGATGAGAAATTAGGGGGGAATTCAATTAATGGACGTTTTTTACGCACCATGGAGAGGGCACTGCTGCACACACACCTCAACGTGTGATGCATGCACTGGGTAAAGAATGTAACATGCACGTACCTCAAAGCATATCCTCCACATCTCATACTGCGCCGGGCTGCTGATGGGACAAGAGATCAGGAGGAACACATGTTCTTTCCCCTGTTAACAGCCATTGTCTCGCTTCTCCTTGCCTTTTCCACTGTACAACCAGCTTAGTTGATTCCTCTGCCCCTAAATAATTATCCCTGATATGATAGTTTAACAGGGTTGATCTGCTTCTTCTCCTCGGTTGGTCAATTAAGGAGAAAATGAGACAGAAAGGGGCACTCTGAGCATGCCACCATGAAAAAACCCTAGCTAACTGCCTGCTTTCCAGTCGCTCATTTAATATCGCTTTATATCGAAATGTAGAGTACTGCACATTGACATGTGGTGGACGTAATAAGAACTGAGGAAACCAAAGTAAAGGGAAACAAAAGGACCTGGAGATGGAAGGATACAAGTGGTTTCATAGAAAAGCAATCACCAAGTTTTCAGCAGATGAGAATTACACCCGCCACGTCTGGCATCACCAAACACAAGTCCATACATTATATCCTGCAATTTCTTTGTCACAGACAGCAATAATTTATGCCTAATAACAAAAAATACTTTATTTTCAATAACAAGGTCCTGTGGTACTTAGAGGGACTGGCCCCCAAAGTTAATTGAAAAGTGTCCTGGCTCTCATTTGCATAAGAAACACATTTAAAGGTGAAAAATTATAAATAAATACGCAGCCACCTGTGAAATATGGCTTTTGGCCTGCTGGTCATTTATAACTTTGCCTTTAATTACGTGACAGGCTGGGCTTCTACAGCTGTAATGAGAGGCTAGAGTGATGGAGAGGAATGTGTGAGAGACAGAGGACTATAGGTCATTTACTGTAAGATCAGACAAACATGCTTAAAGATGCTTCCTGATGCAGTGAAGAGACATACTCACAGAAAACATAGTTTTGGAAATTTATGAACATTCAATCCTACCACATATGGATCTAAGTGAACACAGACAGTACTTTCACATGGTCCCTTTAAAAACTTTACTTATGCTTCACACTATGCTTTACATTTTTTTTTTTAATCTGACATCTACTTCCAAGTCGAATCTGTGTTTCTTAAAAAGAGGTTGGTACGTTCTAATAAGCAATTCAATGTTGCAACCGAAGCACCAAGATAAAAAAAAAATAATTTGTTAAAAAATTTGTTCATTTGGATGTGAACTTTGTTTGTCAGTTAAAGAACAAATGCAATGACTTAACAATTCAATTCAGTTCATTTTTACAGATTCAATTCATAACACATGTCATCTAAAGGCACTTTACAGAGACACTGCAGTCAGATCGTGTGTAAAGTGCCTTCATTTAACAGATCGGTTAAATGAATATGAACGGAAGACTCACATTTCCAATAAGGAATTTGTGAATAATGTAAGAGCAAGCAGTATTTCACTTGCAGTGAAAGAATCTTTGGAAGAAATTTGAATAAATAGAAATAAGTTTGAACTTCACGGATGAGAAAGGAGCTAGTCGAAGGGTCATGAGGCAGACTTCAGAGACCCTAACTGGGATTGTGCCTTAAGGCTTTCATAACAAGCCATTCAAAAGCTATTTTACGCACATTGGCATTACTAGCACATTCTATGGAATACCACTAGTCATTGACATATAGGAGTTTGCCTCCAGGTATATTAACCAATTTCTGCCTGCTCTGCTTTTTCAAAATAAATGCGGTTTATAGGGTCCGATCCATCGCTAGTGATTAATTGGGTAATAAAATGTTGAAACTTTTGCAAATGTTGAAGCTTTCACAGGTGTTGACACGCTGTATGTTGCTTAAAAATACAGCTAATTATGAAAAAACAGACCCTTTTCTTTCATTGTGCTTTTAGTCTAACTAAAAAACTTAACAGATTTCTTTTCCTTTGCAGGTGCATTTTGACTGGATTGAGACTTCTCGTTTCTTTATCTCCAGTTAAGTTTCTACATATTTGACAATGTGTTTATGCTGACATTTAATTCATCTGTACATAAATAATCAAAGCTTAATTATTTCACCTCTTTTCATCCTGGATGTTTAAATTTAATACATAGAATTGTTGGGATCCAGAGGTTTGCCCTCCAGAGGGCGATGTGGATCCCTTCCTGTGGGCTTCTGTTTCTGTTGGGATCCAGGGGTTTGCCCTCCTGAGGGCGATGTGGATCCCTTTTCTGTGGGTTTCTGTTTTCTCTGTTGGGATCCAGAGGCTTGCCCACCAGAGGGCGCCGTGGATCCATTCCTGGGAGCTGCTGCTCAGCGCTCACAGCTGACCCCCATCAGCTGATTAAGAGCTCTCACTTTATAAGCTGTAGAGGAGCTCCATACTGCGCCGGATTGTTTTGTTTAGCAAGCCCAAGCCACCCTGCCTCTCTGTTTTCTGGAAACCTGTACCGGTACCTGAACCTGACCTGTTTGTTCTCTCTGCCTTCCAGAACCCTGTTTTTAACCAATGAATCTTTGGACTTTACATCTGCCTCCATGTGTGTGCTCTGCATCTGGGCTAGTAATCCTGCAGATCATGACAAGAATTCCTTAACTAATGATTAAGTCTTGCGGTCTTTGTCACTTTAAGCATCAGGGGTGTCAAGATGAGTTAATCTTTGTCATTGCCCACAAATCATTTACATAGAGTAGTAGCATTAATCATAATGCTGTATTAATCAGTATCATTATCAGTTTCTTATATTGCCCTTTCTAATCCAAATAAGGAAACCAAAGAATTTGAAATTAATATATAGAGACAGAAAAGATATATTGTTTAAAACATTACTTTGCAAAAATAAGATGAAAGAAAGAAAAATAAACTGCCACTACCTTTAGTATTAAAACCCAGCCTTGAAAATAACAATTCTGCCTTAGTGTCAGCTGTGGGCTTCACTTTCTATTAACGGATTTCAAAGATATTCTTCCCTTCAGTGTTCCATTTGAGTAGTAGGCCCATTTGCAACTGCAAAGATCAGTGTAGATGAATTAAACTATATGGATATATGGATGCTTGGATTATTTAGTTTTACATTGCATAGGACAGAATAGACTAATTCTTTATTGTTTCAGACTCAAACATTAATTTCTTTTGAAGAATGAGGGGAAAGTTGACAAGGAGGATAAAAATACCCCCAGTTCGCTAGATTGCAGCTGGTTTGTTAAAAAATATTTTTCTTTGATTGACACGAGAGGCAGCACATATACCAGCAGAGCTTGGACCATGGTTAGTGAACTATGGTACTAGAGAATCAAATGCATAAAAAAGTGATGCTGGAGTATTACTTACTTCAAACAGAAGATCTATATTGAAATACAAGGAAAGTATGCAAGAGTGTGATGTAGTATTGGATAAAAAATGTAAATATGCTGTTTCGTATATTTTTTCCACAATCTGCAAGAATAAAACACTAAATTAGGAACAAATCAGAACTCTTAAGTGTTACCATTTGACATGTTTTAAAAATGTCATCCATTCTACTTTAGAGAAAAGTTGGTCTCAGAGGCAGGTGTTACAGAACGGGGTACCAGAATGCTTAAACAAAAGAAGGGCTGGTGCATATACAGAATGTAGCCCCCCTGATCTCAGTCTTTTCCCTTCTCTCCTTTTTTCCCCACCCTGCCGTCCTTCCATTCCTTTTATGCATAAGGAAAACATCTTGCTTTGCCCTGCAGGTGCTACCACAGAGCTTTGGTGGCTCAAACCGCCTTCCCTTTCACCTTCACTCTTTTCTGTTTGGTCACATCCCAGAAGAACTTGAGTTGCAGCAGGCGTGCTTGCAGCGGTGGTCTTCCTCTGTTTCCACTTCTATTCCTGTAAAACAAAAAAAAAACAAAAGCACTTTCTTTCTCTGTGGAAAAGGATGGAGGAAAAATGAGGGAGTAGGGTAAGGAAGCGTTACCCAGTCCAGCCATGAAAGTCCCATATTAAGGAAGAGTAGGCCACATTTTTACCATCCCTCCCTCCAGAAATATTACAAGATAGACAACCAAGTAGGGGCTAATCCCCAGGATGAAATTAGCAGCAGAGGGGTTGGTGGCAGGATGGAGGTATAATAGAATGGGAGGGTATTGTGGAGGGGGGAGGGGCCTAGGGTGGGTAACTGAGCCCTGCTAGAGGCAACTCGTCCACAGGGATAATTACAAGATGCTCCTGGGGTTTGTCTGTGTCTGTCGGCAGGACTGGGCCGGCCTTCATTTTTGATGGCTCTATTTTCAACAAGGGGAACCGGTTCTTTCTGTCAGTGTGTGTTGGCTTGTGTGGGTGTGTGAGGGTGGGTTTTTGTGTGTTGCCCTTTCTTTAGGTGTCTCCAGTGCTTTAGATACATAGTAAAAGCTATTAAAATTGAAATTGTTCTAGGGGCAGTGAGCGAATGAAGGAGCGGGGCAACACTCTCAACCCCCCTGACAGACTGTTTAATAATGGCTGTACAGTATTGTGTGTGTGAATGTGTGTTAGAGAGAAACTAAGGTCTCGGACAAAGATATCTTTTTATTCTAACAAAAAAAAAATGCAGGGACCATCTAAAATCTGCATCTTCAGTTTCATTTCACGTTTTTTTCTGCTTATTCAATTAGTTTTTTGACTACTCCCAGATTTTAACTTAATTATAGACTCAGTGATAATTAGATTAACTTATTTTTCATCACTAAATATCACAATTATCAGTGATTTAACGTCAACCAAAAGTAAGAAAAGATTTCATTCTATAGCGATTTAATTCCCGCAATTTAAAAATGTCCCCTCCGTCCTCCCTCCCTTCTGGTCAGTAGTGGAAGCTGGGAGGTGAACATGGCAGCAGAAATCTTTGACCAGTACACTGACCCCTCTCCAGGGAAACAATGACTTTGAAAATGCTGGACCCTACGCACATGCACACACACAGAAAATGAAGGATGGAAAGGGCTAACTCGTTTATCACTTTAACAAATATAACAGGCTATTATAGGAGCACACAAAAGGGAAGACAAACGCTAAAACAGCTGCACTTAGGCCAATGGCTCCATTCACTCATGCACATATACCATGACAGTGCAAGATACACACCAAAATACAATTCTTTATGCACCAGCAAAGGAAAGATTTTCCACTCAAATTTAAAGTATATACAAACTGAATGAAAGCCAGCAACTGTTTCCACATCAAAAACTGTTTTCAGTTACTTGTTTAATACTAACCATTTCAACCTGATACCTAACAGAGTTTTCCTTTTTTTTAATCTCATGCAATCAGGTATATTGCATGCAAACTTGCTGACATCCACCAAGCGACTCAGTGAATAAAGCCTTTAAGCATGTTACTGTATCTAAAAATGTTTGTCTTCTGTGGGGAAAACCGCATTTGGAGAGCCGAGACAAGAGAAGGAGCGAAGGTGTTGCTGATAAGACCTGTAGATGGAGCTCCATACCAGGAAATAATACTGACTGGTACCAGAATGTGGAACCAAGCTCAAAGCACAGGCGCACACAGGTATACCTACTGAGGCTGTGATGGAGTGTGTGGAGGTCTGCCTGTGTGAGAGTCAAAAAGAGAAAAATAGAACAAGAAAGATGTGTGTAAGAAGAGAAGAGAGAAAGCTTTACAGAGCCTGGTGTTACAGAATAGTCTAATGACCGTCCTTCTTTGTCTTTGAGCTGGGGAGACAGAGTCATTCAGCACATTCAGCACCAGAATAGCCACAGAACAACAAAACATAAAGTAAGGTTATAAACAAGAGAGAGCACACTAGATCACAGAGAGAGATGGGCCTAGTGTAACATTTTTCTTCTGATAAATGCAACCTCTCAAATAATTCACAAATTCACACAAATGCTATGACTGCTGGCTTCGGTGAATTTAAAAGCCCCTGTCTCAGCGTTCTAAAACTTTTATATAATTTAAGCAAAGTCCCTTATGCTACACATAATAGAGAAGTAAAAAAAAAATGGACAATTCCTACAGATAGTCTAAAAAGCCAAATTAAGCATTTACGTTTCAAAAATTACAAACTACTTTCCATTTGAATCATAAAGTGTAATACATGCATTTATAAAATATGTCACTCTTACAACACAATAACAGCAAGATTATGTTGCTTAATTATTTTAATAAATTTAAATATTTTAAAATAATTTTTATGGACAAAGTAACAGATCCCATGTTATGTTCTGAGACTGGAACACATTTGATGTCTTAATCTGGTTTTCCTTTTCCGTGAAGAATAACATATTAGAGTAAATCAGTAGTTCAAAAAATGCTTGTTTTTTTAAATCACAGAACACAAATTAGTGTCAGAAATATTGTTTTTAAATTATACTCTAAATTACAACATTGCATGGGAAAATCTAATATTGTGTGTTGTTGGTATTTTGAAAACTGAAATGCAGATGTGACCAACTAACTACTTATTTGATTGGATGTTTAGACCTAATTAAAGACAAGAAAAAATAAAACCGACACAAGTATTTTTTTGCACACAATTCTAAACTTCTATTACAAAAATTAAATATGACCAAGTTTTACTAGATAAATAATGTTAATCAATTGTAAAATACGTTTATAATAAACTCAATCAGTGTGCAGTTTTATGTTGTGGCAGAGAGAGAAGTAAATAAAAATCTGTATCAAACTGGGTTTAAATAAAACAAAATTGCAGGAAAACTAACCTTAAACATTTTTTTAAACAAAAAAAATCAGACAGATACAGAAGTTAGTTACTTGTTCTTGTAATTTTGTTTTTTTACAGATTTGAAATCATCTTTGGAGCATGTGCTGCAAACTTAAGCTGCAGATGCAGGAACGTCATACTTCATATTAACAGGAGACAGGGCGCCCTTTAGACTTAGTCTTCTTGTACTGGAGCTCAATGACATTATTTAGTTTTGACTGTTTTTTTTCTGCCTTTCATTTTTTCTTTGTTAATTTCACTATTTTTGTGAATAAATGGAAGGAAATAATTAAATGATTGTTCAAAGATTATTTAGATGTATTTTCTAAGTATTAGTAGTATTCTTTTCATATGACATAAAATATTACCCATCTGTTCTTGAAACTATAATTCCTTTATAAACGCAAGTTTTCTTTTAGCAGGACTCATGAAAATTGAGCATTTCAATCTTTCCTGCCTGTACGGTAATTTGCCTCATTTGGTGCCTTCAGGGAGGTCAGAGATAGAGGTTAACAGTAAAATGACCCTCATGGGAGCCGCCGAGGTTGAAGTCTCTTGCTCAAGCATTCTACAGCAGACAAAATGGTTACCAATAAAACATTTAGATATTTTGTAAAACTGAAAAAAAGAGCTTTATATTACCATCTGCATTATTTCCTTAGCTGCACCTTTTGTTAAAAAGCTTTTTTTTTTTTTTTTTTTTTTCATTGAAAAATGTTTTAAAGGTCAGAATTGGTCAGTTTACCTTTGGTAAAGAATCTCAAGATGTTACTAATAGTCACTTAGAAAAAATAAAGTGTTCTTTTAATTGATAATGTCTTGTAAGATACCTTTGTTTAAGCTCTTGTCAGCAATAATTATGACTTCCTTTATTTTGCATGCAATTAAGAGAGGCTTGGACTTAACCATCATCACCTCTGTTTACCCCCAAGGAGTCTCACACATACAGTATACGGACAGACAAACACACACACACACAAACTGGTGCCTCTTCAGCACACGACACTTCACTGTTCTGCATGTTCATCTCAGCAAAGGATGGAAATAAAGACTTCGCCCTTGACAATGACATTCCAATGTTAGAAGTCTATTTCTTAGATCTCCTTAAGAGGGCCTGTCTATATTTTTCATCTTTCCATAAAAGTAAATATATATAAAAACACAGAACTGTCATACAGTCATGGTGAAATGTATTAGAACATCTCATATATATATATATATATATATATATATATATATATATATATATATATATATGTGGTCAGTAACGATATTGAGATTTTATTTTATCCATTGCCAACCTTTAGTGGTTATGCGTTTCTAACAAGCCTAGGAAGGTCCATCTAAAGTCAGAATGCTTAAGCAGAAAGGGCCTCACTGTTCTGACTTACAGCTACAGAACTAGCAGCCTTGAGGAGGTATATATATATATATATATAAATTCATTAGCTTTAATAAAGATTGAAGGTATAAAATGGCTCTCTGTGGTATTCTACTGTACACTTTGTTATTCTTCCTGTCTTTTAATACTGTTTTTTTAGACATTCTGAAATATGTGTACAACTATTTTTAATTTAAGAAGAAAATATGATAACCGTTTTAATGCGATAAGCTAACATGAAACAGAGCCAAAGAATTACAGAGTACTTCCAGATTTAGTAAGAAAGTAGGTGGGAAAGAAGCAAAAGCAGTCAGATAAAGTTAGATGACTGTGTGTGTGTGTGTGTGTGTGTGTGTGTGTGAGCTCATTTGCTGCAGCCTAATCCTTTATTCAATTCTCAGCCTTTAAACATGACGAATTACATTCCTTGTCTTCAGCAAATGCTTTTAACACATCCCTGTAAGAGGCCTTAATCAGGTGAAAAAGGCCTCAGCGCTCCTTCCTATGCACTCACATGCAAAAACACACACATTTACATTTCAAATACACATCCACAGCTAAGCCGACAAAAAGTGCAAATACATAATTTACTAATTTCCCATCCGCACTCACACAGGCTCATACACTCGAGCTGATTAGCCTAGCTGTGGAGCTATCCACCCTGGATAAGTCACCAGGTGGATAATGTGCTGCTTTAGCGCCTTAATTACGCCATAATCTGTTCAGTGCCTCACCCCCCTGCGCAGAAGGACAGAGAGAAAGAGGGGGGAGGCAGGCGGCGGGTGGTAGACAGGACAAGAGAAGAGCAAGTGGAGGGAGGAAGCGGAGGGAGACAGAGAGCGAAGAGAAAAAGCCCCAAGGCTTGCTGCTTCTTAACCTGTACCTTTTCCCCCTGATCTCATCTCTCTTATGTCTCTCTGTTTCTTTTTGTGTTTCATTTGCTTCTTTCCTTCCCTTCTCTCCTCTGTGCTTACCTGCCTCCTGGATTTCTCGGTATACCTTCCCCAGGCCACCCGTTTCACTACCTAATACAGTTCAGCCTTACAGTTGGGCTCTTTTGTGTTATGCTTTCCATGCACCTTGTAGAACTCCTTTGTCTTACCCTTCTGTTGCCTTCCTTTTGCCTTCACTCATCTGGACTAACCAACAACCTTCCTTCGCTGAGCCACTATCCCTTTATGCATCTCTTTGTAAGTCAGTGTGTTTCTGCATCTTAGGCCCTGCTGAATCCTGTACCCGTCTCTGTGCACAGCTTTTTGACAAATCACATGAAGGACAGACTGAGTTTTGTAGGACAAGACAAAGCTTAAACATATGGCTACAGTGGCCCTAGATGCACTGTTGTGTCCTGAAGCAGGTCCCTGGGAATCCTTATATTAGCAACCAGGTTAGCATATATTCTGCATGTTTGGCTACTGAATATTTGTCTGTCCACATGGTTTTGACTAAAGGTCTTTGACAAATAAATGGTAAAGATTTCTTAACATTGTAGATTAGCAAATGCTTAAATGTAATTCTTTACAGTTAATTTACTCCAGAATAATTTGTTGATTGTTTAATACAACTGATTTTTAAGCAAAGTGTGTAACATAAAAAACTATTTTATGTTACACACTCATTCTAACAAATACCCTACAGTTGGACAGCTTTAATAAGTCATCTAAAATAAAAATTAAAAAAATGAACGGCAAAAACCCCACATAATTTTAGCTGGAAGTTCATTTTAAGACCGTAACGGAGAAAAATTATTTCAAAGCTCCAACAGAAACAGACAGTCATTACAGTAAAACTTTGCTTTTGGTTTGAAGAAGGAGTCCAGGGTTTCAATTTTGTTGAGGGGTTTGCATGTTATCTTATGTTATCCAGCCAGTTCCCCAAAAGTTGTGATTAGTTGTTAGTTTTTTTCTCCAAATTGTCCGTAGATATAAGGATGGATAATAACTGATTAATTGCCAACCTGACTACTGTGTGCATTTTGCCTAAGGCCCACAAAATGTAGCATGAGAGGTATTGAAGAACCTTAGTTTGTTTTAAATCCAAAATCACTCAATGTTTGACAACTTGAAGGTTTATGACCGTCTAAAATGTTTGATCCAAATCCTTGTTGTTAAACCAATTTTTTCTGCCTCTCTTTGCAAGTTAATCACTTGGTATTAAGTTTCTCAGTTCTTCCTTGTGTCCTGTGCTTTTGTTAGTCAGATTCTCTGTTTCCATTCAGTTTCTCCTGTGCACGTCTTTCAACCTTTCTTCAGTTTTCTAGTTCTGTTCTCCCAAGCTATTCCACAGTCTGCTGATTGTACTTAATTGATTTGTGTCTTATTTATCACATCTTCCCAGTAGTTAAGTCTCTCAGTCTTTGTCATTCTTTGCTGGATTTTATTGCTAATGTCACCCTGGTTTCCCTTGTTTTTTGTAGGTTTTAGTTTCATCATTCATAACCCTCTGTCCTTCTATTTGGGTTCTCAAGAACACACACCCAACATAACAAGAATAAGTTGTACTTTCTTTAAACAGGACTACCATAACTTTGAAATTTCTGTAAAACCAAATTGTTAACCTCAGGAATTTGAAAGGTCCTACCTAAGGTGTGTCTTGTTCTTTGTATACTAAGTTATGGTATATAGTGTAAACATTAGAACAAGGCTTCATCATCAAAGTGTTTGAAGTAGCCACACTGGTGCCATAGTAAGACTTAGCACTGTGGTTTCCTGTGCACATTTTCATCACTCATTGCTCTGAATGTAATAAAAGTATCTTACAAAGCGGTTAAAAACAAAAGTTTGTGCTGAAGCTCCTTGCTCACATACCTGATCTGCAAAAGTTCCAAAATGTTTGCTAAATTGTTGTGCAAAAAACGAGGTGGCTTTGTGGAGAGCCCAGGACACGCTGGAGGGACTATGTCTCTGAGCTGGCCTGGTGTCACCTTGGGATCCTCCAAAGTAGCTGGAGGAAGTGTATGTGGATCGGGAAGTCTGGGCATCTTTGCTTAGACTGCTGCCTCCGCGACTCGGCCCCATATAAGCGGAAATAAAATGGATGGATAAGTTATGATCTACAAAGATATTTTTTTCTGATATAATGGTTTACATGGTGGAAAGGTTAATTCACAACTACAAATTGTGATTTACAAGCACAAATAAAAATACCTGAAATTTGGGCCCAAATGTCCTCGGTCTCTTAAATTTTTTCGAAAATGTGCATTATATCCAGAGCAAAATAAAATAGAATAACTGATTTAAAACCATGGGACATTTTGGTTTGAACCCAGTCAAAGATTTTTTATTATTTCCTTCTGGTTACTCTTCTACCCATGAACACATATGGCCCAACAGTAAAGCATATCCCATTAGTTATTCCTGCTAATGATGATAAATTGATATATAAATGTTTTCTTGCAATGTTAATGCCAATTAAGTACCCCTTTCCATGCTAATTAGACACTGAACCACAATTTGCATCATGGTATATTTTCTTTTAAGTTTGTTTTTTCCTTCTTACCCTATAATTGAACAAGGAAAAGAGCTAGTGTTTATACTATTAATGACATAAAACAAGAAGTTAAATCTGAGAGCACACAAGCACCCTGGCTTACAGGGAAACACATAAACACTGTGTGGCACAATTATGCATGCAGTGAGGCAATAAATCAAATAACTAAAACGTAGGTTCCTTTCTTCTCAATTAGTCACTACTCAATAATGAGTGTTTGGGGATGTGAGTGGGTGATCTTTTATAGATTGCCAGCTTTTTTTAGACTCTCCATTAACTTTGTAAAACATAGTACAAGGTAAATTTAAAGAGTTTCAGATTTTCACGTTTTTACTTTATAACCTAACTGAAATCACAAAGTAACATTTCAAAAACATTTCACTGCCAGCTCTAAACCTTGTACTGTACCTAATATATGGTCATTTTATGCATTATCATGTGTTGGGAAAATAAAAGTATTCCATTATGTTACCTGTAGGAGGAAAAATAAAAATAAAAGCCAGCATCAAGAGAAACTGGGAGGTTAGGGGTGGTTGTGGTGGGGAGGTTTGGGTGTCCTACAACATTCAAATGTTCTTTCCTTTTTAAAACTTACGTTGTATTTTTCTGGTGTTCAGAATAATTTTGGGGTTTGCTCATCTCCAGGGCTATGGCCTCAGGGGCAAACCGGCCCCTGTGGGAAACAGGTGTCAGGCAGGTGAGTTCAGTAGTTTAGTGTGTGTGTGTGTGTCAGTGAGTAATGGCGCTATCAACTGGCCTACACGATCCATCATGCATGTCCCTGCCCCAGCACCTTTAAGGCCATGGTACAAATGCACAGACTCACATTTAAATTAGCCCATCTGCACACTCAGTTGCTTACACTCATACATACACGTCCACCAGGCACAGAAACATTTAACAAACCAATCAGAAGTTGGAACTCTCTGTTTCCATCTCTCCTTTACGGACAAAGACACACGCAAACAGGGTACAAAAAGCTGAACTCATTCTGTCACAGCTGTGTTGTTACATAAGAGGCAAAGATGAATAAATCTTTAGAGACTACTAAGGTTTGTTGGTTTTCAGTGACTTACTATAAGACACTGGAAATGTCATGTCTTCAGATAATGTCTTACCTTAAGAGTGCAATAGATTTAGCAAAAAACATCCACTAAAACTCTAATAATATTAATGAGTTCTATTAAACTGTGGTAATTTTCTAAAAAGTTTATAAGATATAAACCTTTGCCTCTAAACTCCAAAATATCTATTATTATCAGCATTACTCCTAAAGCTCCTAAAATCTGAACTCGTTGCTCAGTTCTATTATCATAGTCTTCAGCAGGGGAGGATAGTATTATAATTAACAGAACTATAAAAGTAAATTAATAAACATTAAAATGCAAAATAGCAGAAACAAAAAATGACCGCTGCTATCTATTAAAAGGAAGCAACTCCCTTGGTTTTTTTAAGTCTTAATTAGCAATCAGTTCATTAATGGGTTGAGTGTGTTTTAGCAGGAGGGTGCAAGGGAGGTTACAAAGGGACTTTGTACTAATAGATTGGGTAGTCTAGAGAGCACTAACACCACAGAAAAAGAGGAAACCATGCTTTGAAATTCAGTGTCTACTTCATATTTGCATCAACCACTTAACTAGTAATTTTTCTTGAACAAGGGTTCATTAAACTTCCTCTATATCATAATTTAACATTTCTATTGTGATCCAAATAGTGGTAACACAGAGTCAGAAGGGTAATTAATGTTAGATATTTCCATTATGTTTGAGTGATGAGTCATAGCGTTGATGTTTTTTATATAAAAAATAGAATTTGACTTCACTGTTCAGCTGTTTATAATAATTTTTGATAATTAATATAAAAATATTAAATCCATCCATCCATCCATCCATCCATCTATCCATCCATCCATCCATCCATCCATCCATCACACACATCTTTAAACATAAAAAAGAATAATGGTTTACCTGAGTACAATCAGGATGGATTTATTATATTTATTACTATTTTTTTCAAATCTCTGTTATCAAAGCCACAGATCATATAGAAAGTTTGTCCATTCAAAGCACACATGAGCTCTTTGGAGATTGGAAAATAAACATTTTGTCTTGGTGTCTGTGCAGATATGGGATTTTATTCTGTCAGGATAAGCATACGTTGCTTTATGTTCACTCTTAAATCTTAAACTTATTTCATTCATAAAACTTCATTCAATCTTGCCTTTCATGAATGCAAAATAGGTTCTTTTAAAAAATTTAAATACCCCAACTGTGTCATGCATTTGTATTCATCCCACTGACTCCCACTAACTCTGCAGAACCACATTTTGTCTTTTGGAGTGTTTCTCTAACACCTCACTTAGATTAGACAGAAATAGTCTGTAATCAACAACTTTCAGTTTAGTTTTGCCACAGATTAAAAACTGGATTAAGGTCTGCTCTTTGACTGTGCTATTCTAAATCTTTGAAGTAACCCCTCCATTCCATTTGAAGGTGACTGTCTGCCCAAGTATGAACTTTTGAAATCTTTTGCAAGTTTTCTTCTAAGATTTTAATGTGTTCAACTTCATCTTTCTTCCTTTAAATGATGGATATGGTGTCCTATTCATGATGTTCATTATTTATTTTCTTTCATGCTCAGCATTATGCTTGTTGTCCAATAGTTCAGTTAAAGTCTTATCCTGCTGGAGCACCCACTTCTTGTTTGTCTTGCAAAACCCTAAACTGAGTTTTTATTTGTTTATTCAAAGGGGACCTATTATATGAATTGTACTTTTTGCACATTTTATACTTCTATTTAGGTATCTACGGCTTCTAGAAACAATTCAGACACTAAAAAAAGGAAATCCGTTTTTGACAACAAGCAAAGGAGCAACAAGCAATAATTCATTATTTCAGAAAGCAAACAGAGCATTTCGCTCTCAATCTCCGGGTTTACTAGTGGTTCCTAGAATTTCTAAAAGAAGAATGGGAGGCAGATCTTTAGTTATCAGGCTCTTCTGTTGTGGAACCATCTACCAGTTTTAGTCTGTGAGGCAGACACCTTGTCTACTTTTAAGGCAAGGGTTAAAACTTTCCTTTTTGATAAAGCTTATAGCTAGAGTGACTCAGGTTATCCTGAGCTATCTCTATAGTTATGCTGCTATAGGCTTAGACTGCTGGAGGACATAGGGACTCTTTTTCATCATTCTGCTTTATTATATCTCTGTTTTCCCCATTCTAAAGTATTTGTTAATTAAATCCCTAACGTTATGTTCTCTCTGCTTTTTCTCAGAGTTGTTAAGAACTAAAGGTGTCTTTTTAGATGTAATATGGACACATTGTGTTGTTTTCAGATGTCATATTTACAAGCTAGGTCAGCTGAGCATGCATGTACTTCCATGTGAGTAGCTGTCACTCAAGACATAGCCACTTACTACTTAGAAAGGGCATAGAGTAGGCGCAAAATAGTTGAGTGCTTCAAGTGATTTGAAACGTTCTCCTGAAGCAGTTCATTTACCAAAATAAAAATTAGTTTTAAAAGTTGTTTTATATAAAAGTACAAACCAGAACCCTATGGCAACAACCATAACCAAATGTCACCTAGCTCAGGGAAATTGATTAAAAGAGATATAGTGGCAAAACAGCTTCCCCCTTCCCACACACACACCCCCACACCCACCCACACACACACATACAGTACTCGTTCTGCCAGTGAGGACCATGTGTTGAGTCCCATTGACTTCCATTGATTTTCAGACATTTTCAACCCATTTTATGCCCTAATCCTAAAACTACCCCTAAACCTAACCATAACCAATGCATACCTCACCCCAACCCTAACTTTTCCTTTCCTAATTATTGCTCTCCTTGCCAGAACCACAACAACCACCCCTTGGATTTTTTTTTTCCAGTTGTGCCATTTCTTGCCATTTTCAATTGATGGACTGAAAAATGTTCTGTGAGATTGTCAACACTGCACCTTTTAAACTTTTAGTAAATAATCACTCTTAAACTATCCATCAGTTTATCTCTGCTTTTTATTGGTAATAGCATTTCAATGCTTTCAGGTCTAAACGAAGTTTGACCAAGTGAAAAGGATATGAATACTTAAAAGATCTTATTATTATAGATTTGAAAAGTTTTGAGTTGAATTAGTGTATAACTGAAAAGTCAAGCCCCTTAAACTCACTCAGGCATCAGGCTGCCCTAAAAAGCTACATTTAACAGTAGATTTTCAACCGGTCATCAAAGACCTACCCTTTTCCACCTATACCTCTTGAATGACTACACACATATAGTCACACTTTTACACACATTTCTACACCTATACACAAATTAGCACATATACAACCCAACTCGATTTATAATAGTTGGCATGACCCTGCAACCCCTCTCAGGGAGGAACTAAGAGAGTTCAAGTCTTGGCCTAATTACACACCGCTCCGCTCCATTCCCTCTGTCTTTTCCTCTTGAAAGTAGAGCGCAAGGCTGCTGCACCCTCATAAGCACAAGCACACACACATGTTCTGCTTTGAGAACAGATGGCCTGTTTCAGACGGAGCTCTCCTGCTTCCTAACACATACATTAGTAGGTATATTATTTAACTGTTTTGTTTTTTTCTTTTGAAAGTCTTTAACAAATGTTGTCAGATGTTATTTCATACCATCTTAGATTGCTTTAAAGTAGCCTTTAAATCTATTAATCTAGATATTTTCTACAATATTAATCCAATAATTCCTTATTTGGAACTTTGGCATCAATCCCTGAACCTGTTTCAGTGTGAAATGAATCACCTATCTATGTCTATGTATATGTTTTTTTCTGAGCCGGGAGCAACAGGTTTCACAGGAAAGCTGCCATAATACATAACATTTTGAGTATCTGCCTGTGTTTCTAAAAAGCATGGGCTTCTGTGGCCTTTCTGAGGCCTATGTCAAAAAAACAAGATATCAAAATAAGCTGAGATTTTCTGGAAATGCTATCTTGATTTAGTCTTGACTCAGTTTCAATAAAGCAGTAAAAAAGTTACCGTGGGGATTTATCATGTTTAGCTAGCCCGCTCTAGACAAGCAGCCAGACTTCGGAATTCTGGTTTGAGTCAGCGTCACACCGATCATAAACCAATTTCTCAGATATTTTGTTTCTTATCTCTTTTAGTACTTTTTATCAGCATATATTAAAAACCACTGATAGGTATTTTTTTAATATATCATAAACTTTAAAGCTACAGTGTGTAATAATTACAGGGATATACAGTCAGAAATGTAATATATTATACATAACTATGTTATTTATCATCATCTACGAGCTCAACCTCTTAACCTTAATATTTGCGTTGCCTTAGAATTCGTTATTTATAATTACATAGGAGCGGGTCTCGCAGCCATGGAGGCAGACATCTTTGCATTACGGCAGCGCAGAGCCAACAAACTAGCGATTGCGAGAGCGCCCATTACACTCGAAAGTAACTACGGCAAGTTGAGAGAGATGAACTGAAATCTATACCCTACACAGACTAATGAAATACTATCTGTAAAATTATCTATGTAAACAAACCTCATCACTTGAGAAGGTAGGTGATGCGGACGTCGTGGAAGACATTTTGTCCCGTAACGCTCGCCGTACTGTTGGGGGGGAGAAGCGGTGGGGGGAGATGTTCATGTTGCTGCGGTCTGCAGTCTGGACGTTAGATGTCGCTGAAAATTACACACTGTAGCTTTAATTAAGTCAATATTATTATTATGGTAGCCTATGCTATTATTAACGTTATGATTTTCTATGTCAACATTATTACTGTTCACTTGTGTTTTTGAAGATGGCTGTTATTGTAAGTTTGGCAGAAATGCCTTTATTTAACCATTGTTGTGTTGAGGGGATTAGAGAAGTAGCTGATAAAGAAGCAAATATGTTGCCAATGATATCAAACTGTTAAAATAGCTCCAAACACATTTCTTCCTTTTAAAAAACACCCTTTAGAGGAGGTGAACAATTTTTTTCATTGTTTCATCCATCTTTTAATTAATCTGGGTGCGCTGGACTGCTCCTACATAATTAAGGGGTCAAAGAATGCAAAACAGAGTTTACATTGTCATAGATTAATAACGGCAGTTCAGTGGGTGAAATGGACGTACAGAGAAGTCCAAACCCCATCGACACCTCCTTCTTCTGCAAATCTCACAATTCTAAACTTCCACCATAAAATGGGGGAATCCAAACGAAGCCTCGAATTGATGTCAACTCATCTTACCTTATTTGGTTGTGGCCTGTACCTTTGTCACGCCCAGAAATTTACATACAGACCAGCCCACTGGTTCACTGGCCTAAGAACATGAAGAGAGGAAGATTTAAGACACCAGTTTAGCTGTTTAGCCCGCAGTTCGGTTTACTTCTACAAGAATTACAAAGCAGGCAGTTTCTCTATTGAAAATGAGAAATGAGCCAGAACCACGGGTGTAAATGCAGTGTTCCAGGCTTCACAGAGAAAGGGGAAAACTTTCAGTCTTCCCAAGGATCCGAAGTCATGAATTATTATTATCACAGGCATGAATAATTTTTTTTACATCAGAAGATCCCTGCAAAGTTTGATGCTCAGCTCTTCATTTGCTCTAAGCATTTTACCAAAGACAGCTTTCAAAATCTTGGACAGTTCAAAGCAGGATTAGCTTAACTTCTTTTACTCAAACGATGGGGCTGTTCCGACCGTAAGTCCATCACAGCCGCAAGCTGTAAGTATTATTTTTGTCGCTAAGCTGTTGATAGCAATGCTAGCATATCTATGGTGACCAAATTTGGGTTTCTTAAAAGGAGGACACCGGGCAGGTGGGGGGAAGCACAGGGTTGCCTGTTTCCAGGCTACCGTCACCGGGTCAGGTTCGGTCGTCCGTCCCCCGCTGGCTCCCTGCCCCCGTCCAGCCCTGGAGCTGACGGCTTGGTTCTGCTGCACTGTAGTCGACCAAAATTCCGGACGATCTTAAAATTCCCTGCGGACAATTTTTTAGGTATGAAAAGTAGGACACGTCTATGAAAAACAGGACGTCTGGTCACCCTAACATATCAACAATTTGATGTTTCAGTGAGTGATTATTTCTTGCTATGATCCGTCTTTGCTCAGCAGCTTTGCTTGTTGTAAACCAACTAATCAGCGCACAGCTCATCTTAATATTCATGAGCATACCATAAAAGGAAGAAAACCTATCGTTTCACTCTAGGGCTTTTAACCAGGCTTGTTTTAGGTCTCATAGAACAGCAAATATGCCACTTGCAGCCCAACCAATGTTACACACCCTATTCAGAGAACTTAAGGACCAGCACCAAATACCCTATACAATCATTCTATGACTCCTTTAAGATAAAACTTTAAGATAAAACTGAGTTATAGTTAGGTTTGTGAAATACATTAATGTATTATGTTAATTACCTTACCTTATGTATTTTACATCTTAAGGTGATCTGTGATGCCGACTGCAATATGGAAGCAAAGCGGACTGGATCAATTCATGACTCCAAAACCTGATTCCCCCTGGAACCCTTCTTAAACTGGCCACCCTTTGTTGAAGTTCAGGGCCAAAGCTTCTGCTGGTGAGAATTCTGTAGATGGTGAGCTAACACCTGTCCCAGACATGTGAACCTTAAATAGGTAAGAGGAGCAGACATGTGTGCAGACAACCTCTAAACTATTAGCGCAAGTCATTTGTACATCATAGTCAAATTGTATCCAGATTGCACCAATTTGTAAGATGCTATTATATTTCATCTTGACCTGCTCATATGTCATTTTTGGTCCAGTTATATTAGTTCTGAATGAACAAGCTATGTAACAGCCTGTCAGTTACAGCCTGGAATGAATGCCAGAACAAAAGACTCATCTAAATCTATTACCTTTGAGATTCACACATGCTGTAATAACAGCTTCCATAGTTAACATCCAAATTAAAAGTTGGTAATTGGAGGAAAACAGCAAGTAGTGTTGGGATCTGGAGAATCACCACCTGTCTCCAGCAGGGTGCGCTGTGGGTCTCCTGGGCTGGAGCCCTCCAGCACACCTGAAGCTCATCAGCCCATCAGGAGACCTTCCTATATAAGCAGCAGCCAGACCTTCCTTCAACGCCGCAGTGTTGACCAAGTTTGGTTAGCAAACCTGAGCCTCTGTCATTTTTAGAGAATCTTAGTTGGCTCTAGAGAGAAACTAGATTCTAACCTGCCTTTGACTTCTTTGCTCACAGGAAACCCAGAAGCTCTGGATGAGCTTTGCCTGGAAACCTGCCTGCTGGCCCAAGGAAGCCAAACCAGAAGATATCAGTCTGGATTCCTCCTACAGCTCTCAAGGAAGAGCTAGGAAACCAAGTCAAGGTCAGAAACCCAGAAACTCTGGATGAGCTTTGCCTGGAAACCTGCCTGCTTGCCCAAGGAAGCCAGACCATAAGATATCAGTCTGGATTCCTCCTACAGCTCTCAAGGAAGAGCTAGTAAACCAAGTCAAGGTCAGAAACTCACGAGTCAGAAGCTAGATGCTGCTGCTGCTGAGCTCCCTGCTGAATCCATAGTCTCTGGACCCAACCGGTTCCCCCCCTCTCAAAGGATCTGCCAGAACCTCTCCAAGGTACATTCTAAATTAACACACTCGACAAGCCATCTAAACTGCTTGGCTAATCAAACTATCCATCTCTGCAGATATCAGTGATTCCAGTCCCGGACCTGTACCAGAACCAGTTCATATTTCTCTGTGTGTGCCTTTAATAAACTTTTGAACTTTTACCCCTGACTCCGTGGTGTGTTCTGCATATGGGTTTATCAGAAAGCCATCATGACAAGTAGCTGTTATACCCCTATATTATTGGGTTTTAGGTTATAAGAAGTGGATAGGAAGTGCTGTTTTATGTGTATTTAAACATTAAGCCCATCTGCAATTGTTTGCCTGATCAATTGATCTATAATCATTTTTATCATCTCTTGGAGAAAGCTGCATACCTGCATTCAGCTTTTAATTTACAGCTGGGTTGACAAAGCTGCACCTGGTTGCGCCTGGCTTTGTCATGATCTTGACACTGATGACGTGCTTAATGGCTTATTCCATTCACCACTTTGTCACCTGCTCTAGACTTTGTTTAAACTGCTTGCTGCCAGTCATCAGTGCCAGATTATTCAAGCATTCAGTGAGAGTTCTCTAGCATATCTGTTTGTGTTCTGATTGCCTGATCCTGACCCATTTTGTCTTTGACCTTTGAGTCTGCCTATTCCTGTTCTGATCTGCTTGCCTGACCTGTCTTCAGACTCCTGCTGGATTCTGCTTGTGGACTAAACCTGGATCTAATTCCTGACTTTGACCTGGATTTCCCGTCAGTACCTCTATGGATGTTTGATCTTCTGTCCTGGACTCCTATGACCCTCTCCGACCAGCTTTGGCCTAGTCTTACAGAATGTCCCGCTTTCCTTTAATCTGGTTGGATCTGCTAAGGGATTCCACTCCTTCTTCTGGGCACAGACTGAACTCTAAGACCAGGTTAGTGACTCATGCATTCGTAATCATTCTCCGTCAGATTTACATGCTCACTAACCTGAATTTTCCCTCTGAAGAGATTCCAGCCTTAGATGTCCAAGCCACTGAATTTGAGAAGTTCACCTGTCAATTTGCTTTGAATTCTGGATCCTTTGTTCGGAGCCTTGACAGACTTGGCCTTTGTGAAATGGATGAAATCAGGGTGAACTGGTCATACTAGGACAGTGGTTTCCAAGCCTTTCTTACTGGACCAACCCCTCCCATTAACCTCCACCCCTCGACCAACCTTTGCAAAATAAAAAAAAAAGGAAAACCTCTTCAGTGAATAGTTTTAATAAACTGTAAAATAAAACAAATCAATCTCCTTTAAATCTCACAGCAAATTGTATTCTGCATTTTTTTTATGAGTTGCAACTGTTTTTTTTCAGGACATTGGTTAGTTGGCGGCTTTTTGTGTATGCTACAAGATTTAGCTATCTTGCACACACATTCCTTCTTTGTCGTCTTTTTTGATGATAATTCTAAAAAAACCCTGCAATCCTGGCATTTTTGAATTGAGCTTTTATGAAATAGACGACAACTCAAGTACTAGTATATAACAAAGTACTTAAAAGCTCATGACATTGGATTTAATATTTAAAATTATATTGAATAAAATTATGTGCAAATTCTAGTATGTTAACCTATAAGATAAAAAAAATTGAATCAAATAACAGGATTTTAAATTAAAAGGGCAGATTAACCACTTTTCAGCATAATGTTTTTTTTAGCATCAACTTAAAAGCATAACATAAAACAACATTAAAAAAAACAAAAACATAATCGATGGACCAATGGATTTACACATTGTTGCCAAAAGGTATTCTCTTAATTGCATTGACTCCCATATAAGCTTTTGTGACATCCCAGTCCTAATCCAAAGGGGTACAATTCAATTCAATTCAATTCAGTTTATTTATATAGCGCCAAATTCACAACACATGTCATCTCAAGGCACTTTACAGTTCAACTAGATCATACAGTCAAATTGATACAAAGTTTTCTATCTAAGGAAAACCAGTTGATTGCATTGACTCATTGACTCAAATACAATCCCTCACACTAAGCATGCTTGTAGCGACAGTGGAGAGGAAAAACTCCCTTTTAACAGGAAGAAACCTCCAGCAGAACCAGGCTCAGTGTGAGCGGCCATCTGCCAAGGCCGACTGGGGTTCAAGGAGACAGAAGCAGAGATACAAAAAGCAGCTGTGAAAGGCGGCCCCGTCCAGGAAACACACAGCCAGGCAGACGAGCTCCAAGGCAGCTCCCATGCCAGAGGATGAAGAGAGCACATCCACCCAGCCACGGCCAGAGAAACAGGACCACACTGGAAGACAGGCCGATCTCCAACATCTACAAACAAGGGTGTTGATGGAAGCAGCACAGCTGATGTTTCTTTCCTGGATGACGTCACAGCCAAACAGGAACAGACGAGGCAAAGCTACTCTGAGGAAAAGCAGAGAGAGCAGAAGGTTAGAGATTGAACAAACAGATTCTGCAGAATAGGAGAACAGAGAGAGAATGAAGCAGAATGATGAAATGGGGGTCCCTATGTCCTCCAAAAGTCTAAGCCTATAGCAGCATAACTATAGAGATAGCTCAGGATAACCTGAGCCGCCCTAACTATAAGCTTTATCAAAAAGGAAAGTTTTAAGCCTAGTCTTAAAAGTAGACAGAGTGTCTGCCTCACGGACTAAAACTGGTAGTTGGTTCCACAGGAGAGGAGCCTGATAACTAAAAGATCTGCCTCCCATTCTACTTTTAGAAATTCTAGGAACCACTAGTAAACCTGCAGATTGAGAGCGAAGTGCTCTGTTAGGAACATAAGGAACAATCAGATCTCTGATATAAGATGGAGCTTGGCCATTTAAGGCTTTATATGTGAGAAGGAGGATTTTAAATTCTATTCTTGATTTAACAGGAAGCCAATGAAGAGAAGCCAGGATAGGAGAGATATGATCTCTCTTTTTAATTTTCATCAGAACTCTGGCTGCAGCATTTTGGATCAGCTGAAGGCTTTTAACTACAGTTTGTGGACTTCCTGATAGTAAAGAATTACAATAGTCCAGCCTTGAAGTAACAAATGCATGGACTAGTTTCTCAGCATCACCCCTGGACAGGAGATTTCTAATTTTTGCAATGTTCCTCAGATGAAAGAAGGAAATTCTAGAAACCTCTTTGATCTGGGATTTAAATGATAGTTCCTGATCAAAAATAACACCAAGATTTTTTACTTTATTATCTGAAATCAGTTTAATCCCATCCAAATGAAGTGACTGGCTAATCAGCTTCTTTTTCAGAGACTCTGGTCCAAAGACTATAACTTCTGTTTTGTCTGCATTCAGAAGCAGAAAGTTAAGAGTCATCCAGGTTTTTATGTCTTCAAGACATGCTTGTAATCTATGTAATGGGTTAGCTTCATCTGGATTTATAGACTGATATAGCTGGGTATCATCAGCATAACAGTGGAAATTAATCCCATGCTGTCTAATAACTCTACCAATTGGGAGCATGTATAAAGTAAAGAGAATTGGTCCTAGCACTGATCCCTGTGGTACTCCACAGGTAACCTTTGAGTGTGTTGAAGATCTATCATTAACATAAACAAACTGAATTCGATCAGATAGATAGGATTTAAACCAGTCTAGTGCTGTTCCTTTAATTCCAACAAAATATTCAAGTCTTTCTAAAAGAATATTATGGTCAACTGTATCAAATGCAGCACTAAGATCCAACAGGACGAGCACAGATACAAGTCCATTATCTGAGGCCATGAGAATATCATTAGTGACTTTCACCAGAGCTGTTTCAGTGCTATGATGAGCTCTAAAGCCAGACTGAAACTCTTCAAAAAGTTCATTATGGTGTAAGTGGTCGCAAACTTGTTTGGCAACTACTTTCTCAAGAATTTTGGATAAGAAAGGAAGATTGGATATAGGTCTATAATTAACCAAGTCATCTGGGTCAAGAGACGGTTTCTTAAGCAGAGGTTTAATTACAGCAACCTTAAAAGCTTTAGGTACATATCCCTGTAACAGAGATAGATTAATCACATCTAAAATGGAGGAGGAGATCAAAGGGAATACCTCCTTAAATAACCTGGTTGGAACTGGATCTAACATACAAGTTGAAGGCTTAGATGAAGACAATAATTTTGCTAATTCAGAAAGTTCAACTGGATCAAAGCAGTCTAAACCCGGTTCAGATTCCATGACTACCTCAGGTACAATCGCGGATAGAGGAGTGCTTATGATCTTATTTTTAATAAGATCAATCTTATTTATAAAGAATCCCATAAAATCATTGCTGTTAAGAGCAGGTGGAATGGACGGTTCAACAGAGCTATGGCTCTGGGTGAGTTTGGCAACTGTATTAAAAAGAAATCTAGGATTATTCTTATTCTCCTCTATTAATGAGGAGAAGTATGCTGCTCTTGCTTTACAAAGGGTCCTCTTATACAGCAGTAAACCATTTTTCCAGACTAGGAAGGACTCCTGCAGGCCTGTGGAGCGATATTTTCTCTCCAGTTTCCTAGCATTTTGCTTCAAAGTACGCAGCTCTGCATTAAACCAAGGAGCAAGCTTTCTATTTTTAACGGTTTTCATTTTCAAAGGAGCTGCGTTGTCTAAGGCAGTACGCAGAGAACTAGCAACCCCATCAACAAAATCATCAACCTGTGAAGGGGAATAAGCTATACTTTTGCACTCTGCAGCACTGCTCAGCGACACAGACAATATTAGGTTTGGTTACCCTTTACAGCTAGAACAGTTTCAACTCTTCTGGAAAAGCTGTGCACAAGGTTTAGGAGCCAGCTCCATACTGTTCCCACAGAGTTGGGAGCATGGAGTTGTCCAAATTGTATTGGTATGCAGAAGCATTCAGACTCGTTCATTAAATTTGCAGATAGAGAAGTGGGATTTTTCACTCCAGAGAACACATTTTAACTGCTCTGGGTGCAGTGGTGGCATGCTTTACTCCACTCTATCTGATACTTTGAATTGGCGATGAACGGCTTGGATAGAGTTGCTCCACCACGGAGACCTCTTCCATGAAGGTTTCTGCACCCTGTTCTTAAGCAAATCTTAAGGCCACACGAAATTTAGAAATATGTAGAGTTCACCCCCCCCCCCACCCCTCTACTGGGCCATTCCTCTTTACTAGACACGTTCTCACTCAGTGTTCCTTTCCACCGGAGTAGAGACCTAGAAATCTCTCTACTGGGGAGAACTGGGCAAAAAACTCAGATCAGTTCTTGAGAAAAAGCACTGTAAGAGTGACACAAGCTAGAGCTGTTTTGCCACTTAGAAGTTCCCCAAAGCTTTGCTTTAACGGCCAATATTGGTATTATGTATGCTACATCAGCCCAATCAGTAGGCTACACAGAAGGCTAAAGCTTAAAATGAATCTCACATCTGGTGAGAAAAGCCCGACACTGATCAGGATTGCCTTTAAATAGTTCAGGAGGTGAAAGACCCTGCTCCTGACAAACCAGTCTGAGGTTACGTAGGCGCAGTAGCAGGTGACGTAGGAGCAGTAGCTGACGTAGGCGGAAATGTAGGAATGGCATAGCCTGACTGTGCAGCTAAATAAGAACTTATGCCTGACTTGAGCAGGGAAACAGAGTTTTCTACACCAGAACACCACTGTTTATCTGCCAAAGGATACATGTCCATCCAGATTATTCTGTAAAGGCTCAGAACAGTACGATCCAGTATTAAAGGTGAATGAACAGTTCAATTTATTAGAAACTAACTGAAGTGAGCAGCTTACTATTGTTCAGTCCGAGCCCAGAGGGTGAGGTTGGTTCCAGCCAACACAATGTGGCGGGCGCCACCCAGAGAGTTCCAGACGCTGATGTATTGGAGGTCAGAGGACAGACAGTAGATCAGAACCAAGCAAACGAAGAAAGGCAGGATGATCCAGAGGGCGATGCCAAAGCCGGTGTCAATGACATGCACGGTAGTCAGACCCAGGAGAACAGAGGTCTGAAGAGGAGCCGAAGGGAAATCAGGACGGGGTCGGGAAACAGTTCTAGGTTCAGTTCACAGACAGGCAGAGATCCGGCAGAGGTCTGAAAACAGGTCAGGGAAATGGATCAGAATGGGGACCAGCAGGCTCAAAGGTCCAGAGGCAAAAAAGGTTAGGATCAGGCAATCAGAAACACAGATAAGCTACAGAACTTTGGGTGGTTGCTCTAACATTATTTCATTAGTTTTCTCTGTTACTGTAGAAAATTCAGCAATTATGGCTAGATAGCAAGTGTAATGTTTAGCAAAATGTACTTTCTTGTTTGAGTTCTCTCGGCACGTTATATGTTAACCAGGTCAGATTATATGGGCTTTGTTATATATAGTCTGGTAGTTTAGAACGAAAGCCATAAGAATGGGGTAAGCAGATGTTTGTATTTCCCCGCACAGTCCCCATCTCAGATTACCTGTCCAAGCTAGTTATGAGTGGTTTTGATAATTAATGATTTTGATTTGTGAACACTGAGCTTCAGGCCTCAGAGTGTTTCTTCGCTATATTTGGACATATCTGAGTTCCTCATAAAAAACTAAAGAGGGAAACTGAATGTTAGGTTCAAAAATGTAGGTTCGTAAAAGAGGAACTGAGTACACACAGGAAAGAGATTTTCAACAGCTCCTGCAGGAGGAGAGAGCCGCAACCCAACATTCCAACTTTCTCTCTCTCACCGATGGCTTTCTGATAAACCCATCCCATTGTGTGTTTAAACACACAATGGGATGCTTTACATATACACTGTATGATCATATGTTATGGTACTTCCAGTTTTTAATGCAAACACTTTTTCCTTGTCAGGGTCATGGTGAGGCCGGTGCCTATCTGTCAATCTTCTGCGAGACGTGGGGTAAACCCTGGACAGGTCACCAGTCTGCCGCTGACAAATTTTTACAAAAGAAGTGTAAATAAGTCTACATTGCAAATCCTGGTTAACTTTACATTGTTTTACACTTTATTTCAGAATAGATGTGAGAGCAAAAAAATAAGCACCAGTTCAAAATGTCTAGGTATGCTGTATTCATAAAATTACAGCATGCCTTTTTAAATGATTGCAATGGATTGATTTTGCTTTTTTACTGGCCTAATGATGTAAGAAATACTTGTTAAGACGTTTTTTATTTAGGTGAAACTGTGTCAACTTTTTGTCCCTGTAACAAATATCTTCTTTGATTATAAATCACTCAGTTCTTCAAGAGGAGTCTATTGTCTGTCTATTTTAATCACAGTCAAATGTGGTTGAAGTCTGTCCCATTCAAAGTCCTCTCCAGCCCTAGATGTATCTGAAAATGCGGGATGTAACTTAGAATGGTTTTTACTTTCCTTCCACTTAAAGTTGTGCAATTCTTGTGGTTGGGTCAATTTGATAAAATACCAGTGTAACAAAATGTGAAACTGTTTAAATATGATTACTTCTGCAAGATACAGTAGATCTCGACATAAGATATTTTACTAAAAACCTATTTTATATATATATATGTTTTTTAAATAGATATTTCAGTACTGATACAGATTTAAAGGACAATGTGTTGGTGTAAAGATGGCAGGAACTAAGGAACTAGCTCCCTGCTTTTTGCAAATTGAAGTATGAGCATGTTATGACTTCAAGAGGCTTTCAATGTTCTGCCAATTTACACACACCAGAACGCCCATATATGCATAACAACTCAGACGTTTTAGCAACATTATCTTAAGGAGTATCAAATAATTATCATTACAGCTTCCTGAGATGATGTATACAGTACATCTAAGTCTCTTCGTATCATGCTGTGTTGTCAGTTGCCCTGCTGTCTGTATCTCCCTCTTTCTCAAATGCCAGCAGTAATGGCAGAGTCAGGCAGGTGATGGTGATGCCAAAGCGGTATGACACGCACACATACACAACCGTCTCCCTACAGACACCCTTAATTAGACTCCACGTGTCCCCCACGGTCTCTGTGGCAGGCGAGACAAAGGAAGCCTCATACGTTTGGACGTACACGCGTTTGTCCGCTTGTGTCTGTGTGCATTTGTATCTGAGGGGCCTATCTTTAGCAGATGCTCATACGTCTCCTGTCTCTCTCTCTGTGCAGAGCAGCAGTGCTATCATTAAAGTGTCATTGAGAAGTGGCACCACTTAATTTTAGCTACTCTCACTTGGGGCCCTGAAGGAGATCCTAGAGACTGAGGGGGAGAAAGAATAGGAGAGATGGAGACAGAGAACGGAAGTATTAAAAAGGTGCAAAGGTTAGATGTAAGGTATAGGAAGAGTCCAAAAAATGTAAAAAAGAAGAGTTTACTCATCTGAAAAAGATCAGGATAAATCTACTTCTAATTAGGTTAACTCAGCTTCTATGTACAGGTGTTCTCCACTCAGATCATTCTAATCAAGTTCTAATTGCACAAAGCAAGTTCATTACACTGAAAACAAATAATATATTAGCTAATAATTTTCAGGTCTACCATCAAATAGGATTAAACCATTCCTCCTCCTGCTTTATAAAAAATGCTAATAGAAAAGGAAATGAAACAGGAAAGTGATACATACTGTACATCCCCTTGTCATTCTCCAACCAGATAGTTGCCTTCAGGTGACTTGTGATAGGGACAGTCCTATAGCTTCCTGTTGGCGTCAGGCTTGGTAATGAATCCATGTCTCAGGGTCATCAGGTGAGAAGTGGCACTTCCTTCTAGAAACTCAAAATAACTAAATGGAGTGTCTGACAAAGACTGCAGACAAACAAAGGAACAGAGGCGGCCAGTGAAAGAAAAGACAAGTCAAAGACATTCTCAATGAAGAAAAGTGTGTATGACTGGAATACCACGGTTCACATAGTCTTCTTGACTTTTCTCATTGATACAATGACCTTAACCTTGGCATCGACTCTCTTTCTCTCCCTCCTCACATTAATCTGTCTTCCCGATGTGTCAGTACAACATTAACACACTGTCGCTGTCTTCAGCAGCAGGTACACACTTGTTAATCCTATCCCATCCCTCCACCCATATCTGCTATTTAGATTTTGTCTTGAAGGCTTCTGTGTCTCCAGAAGGCAGTTGCCAACTGTTTTTAAAAACTGTTACTTCTACTAGAGGGACTTTATACAGTAAAACATTGTTTTTAGTTGTCACAATATGACTCACAGATTATTTACTTTTTCACCTCTCAAACCTGCCATCACCTCATTCATTCTGTCTCAAACTACTGAAGGTCATTTGATTGCTGTTTTTGAAAAGAAGGCATGGTTAAAATAGCACCAGAAACCAAGTAATGTACATCGCGTGAATGTCCCTTTTGCTGCACAACTTTAGAGGTAATGTAAGTTTCTTTTCTAAAAGAAAATTATTGGTCCCTTCCCTTACCTTGTTGCACTGCTATGCTTAAACCACCTTTACTGTCTCCTTGTTCACACCCATACTGTGTTGGCATCTTTTCCCTGTACCACCTTGCTCATGTCTTCCTACCTCATTTCACCCTTTACTCCATATATTCATGCCTGGTTTACATCTCAATACTTTTTCATTTTCAAACCGTGCATACATGCTGTGTCCATGTCTTGTCACATAGCATGGAATGTGTTTGATAGGGCAGGTATTTCCATAGTCTTTATGAGTGTTATCTGTTCCTAGGTGGTACAGATTGGACTGCTTTTGGTGTTTTTGCCCCTGGTAACATTGTTTTCTCTCTGTGAGGAGTCTCCCAAATTTTTTTTTCTTAACCTTCGATGAGTCCGTCTTGTGTGTTGACTTTCAATACTGTGACAACTTTCACTTTTGGAGTTATGCTGTTATTGTCTGTTGGAAAGTTTAGGTGTATCTAAAATAATTACAGCATCATCAGTCAGTTTATTTATTTAACTAATTTGGTTATAAAAGGAAAACTCATATATAGTATTGATTTATTGAGGGAAAAGTCTTGTCAGCATGGAATAACCAGTGGGTCATTACTTATTCCTAAAACTAATACATTTGCAGTGATTTCATTAATTTAGCATTAATCAGTAAAAAAATAAAAACAATATTTTTCATCGCAATTACTGAATGGCCAATTTTGCCCAAATATAGTAACACCTCACTCCTGACATTTTCCGGCAGTAACGTCACAGTGTGGTAACCCTAGCGCCATTCTCCCCGTTTTACACCAAAATCAGTGGGAGCTACTAGACACCCCTGCAATCAACAATGATTATTTAAGTTTTCAATAGGACTTCACCATTGCAATTGGAGAGCTATAGTTAAACTGAAATGCCCATGTGCATGGCGGTTGTAATTTGTAACACATCGAGTAAAAGGGAAAAAAAAAAAGTTATTCCACCTCTGCGAATAATGATCCACAACGGACGGGTTACTGTGGTCCTGGTCGTTGGATTGCCAACTTGAAGTGGGAGGAATTGCGATTGAAGTTCTGGCCAGAGAAAAAACACGTCATTAATTGGTCGTAGCCAGCATGGATAATAGCGTATTTTGACAAATACCAGATATAGCACTGGGACTTGCTTAACAGCCGATACCGCACCATGACGTCACAAACCTGTAGGTGGCAGTAGTGCTCTTTGACAAACATGAATGTCTTAGACATAGACTTAGATAGACTTTATTCTAATTTTGTACACACAACGTGTAAAAAAAGGAAATTTCGTTCAGTACAGCTCTCAAGACATTTCCATTTCTAAAGTGCAGCACCGATAAAATGCAAACATGGTGATCAAATGTAAACATAAGACTGGTATATGATTTACAGTTTCCAACATTCAGTGCTTTTTTAACCCTATTATATACAAAATTCTGCACTCTAATGGCACTGAAGAAGCTGATCTGGAATCTACTGGACCTGCATCGGATGCTTCGAAGCCTCTTCCCAGAGCGCAGCAGGGAGAACAGTCCATAGTGAGGGTGTGAGGGGTCATTTATAGTGTTATGGGCTTGTGACATGCAGCACTAGGATGAAATGTCTTTTATTGATGGAAGAGGAGCCCCGATGATCTTCTCTGCAGTTCTCACTACTCTCCTCACCTTCTCCTAGTCTGCGGCTTTGCTAACTCCACAGGCTCCATGTTGCCAGGCTCACGTGAAGAGCAGAGGAGATGGCGTCCTCAGTGGAGCGGTTCGTCAGTAGGCGAACTGGAATTAGTCGAATGTTGGTGGCAGAGTGGAGATGATGTGTTCTTTAATCAGCCTTTTGAACCACTTCATCATGATGGGAGTCAGTGTGACAGGACGGTAGTCATTGAGTGAGGTGACCTGAGGCTTTTTTGGGACCGGAATGATGGTGGCAGACTTGAAGCATGCTGGTACTATGGATTGGTCTAGCGAGGTGATGAAAATGTCTGTAAGGACACCAGCCAGCTGACTTGCACTTTCCTTATACACCTGCCCAGGTATATTATTAGGCCCTGGGGCCTTTCTTAGGCTGACTCTCCTCAGAGATTTCCTCACTTCAGCTATGTCCAGGCTGAGTGCCTCCTCACCCTGGTGTGGAACGGCCTTCACTGCTGGAGTGCTGTTTAGTGCCTCAAACCTTCCAAAGAAGTTATTCGTTTCATTTAGGATGTCAGCATTTGCTGCATCTACAAGGGGGGAGGGTGTGTTCTAGTCTGTGATCGCCCATATCCTCCTGGTGTTGCTGGTGTCGTGGAAAAGAGCCTGGATTTTCTGGCTGTGGTTTTGCTTCTCTGATCTGATGGCCTGGTTTAAGTTGGCATGCATTGTTCTCATTGCCTCTTTATCACCAGATTTCAAAGCTGAGTTCCGTGCTTTTAGGGATTTCTGAACCTTCCCATTAGTTGGAAATCAGGTTTTGGAGTGTCTCCATGGCACCCTCAGACCACACTTAATAACGGAGTCGTTCTGCAGACCACTTCTCACTGATGTTTTGGTCACTTTTTAATGTTGGTGGCGCTTTCACGCATCATGAGTCGGACTCTACAATCCACACAGGTGGCCCAGGTAGTGCACCTCATTCAGGATGTCACATCAATGTGAGCAGGTAAAGTAAAAGAAAAGTAAAATAAAAAAAAGAAAACAAACAAAAAAGAAAACAATCCACTGAACTTTGTTTCCAAGTTTGAAGACACTTCCCATCCAGGAAACTCTTTGTAATCAAAATGTCAGAATTAGTCTTGAGTTTGAGGCTTTATAGAATGGACCAAAAGAAAGCCTTGTTTTGGCTTAGAAAGCATGCAAACTGAACCAGACGAACAGGTCCGCCCCTTAGGAATGGGGGTCGTTAGGTTCTTTGTTAGCCTGCAATATGTTACGTCATTGTTATGGGGAATTGTTGGCCTGGCTGATCAGACCGGGAATTATGGACCCCTTTATGGGGTTGGGGGTTGCAATTATAGCGGGAAGGAATCACCTCTATTGCTGCATTGTAGGTTTTTGATAGCTGAAACCTGAGTCCACCCCCTCTGTTTGAGGTTGGTTTTTCTTTCTTAACATAGATAGCTTCCTTGACACCCCTCTCAAACCACCAGTCTTCTTTGTCCATAATGTGAACATTCTGGTCCTCAAAAGAAAAAAAGAATGAGTGTACAGGAACCACTGAGTCTTGTCTAGAGAACTTAGCTGTGTTGGGCCATGCTTCTGTGGAGAGGTTTGTTTCTCCAATATAAAGACTAGAGCATTCCTCACTGCATTGAACTGCATACACCACTCTTACCCTAGTTGGTTTGGGGGATGCACTAGTCTAGGTCTTGTTTGGTTTGAAATGTCCTGGGATTTTGTGTTTGCAGAAAATCCTCTTGAGTTTTTCAGAGACTTCAGCAACATATGGATGACAACGTTTTTGCATTTATTTTCTCACCATTATGTTCGGCTGCCTGTATTTTTGATTTCCTTGCTGATTTGACAAACGGTCATTTTGGGTATCCACAGGCAAGAACGTTTGCTTTCTACAGGCAAGAAGATTTTCTTCACCAGCAGTGGCAAGAAGGTTTGCTGTGTCTGTCTGCGTAGTGTCCAGAGGCTGGAAGCTGGTAACAGAAGACAGGCCAGTACATCAGGAGACGTGAAGATGGCTGTAGTTGGGTAACAACACAGCAACAGGACAGCTACCTCCGCCTTTTTACTGTACAAGGAGGAACAGGAGCCCTGCCAGAGCCTGCAAATAAAAATAAAACAAGAGATATTTGTTTTGTTGAAGAATCCCAAAAAACTTGGGATGTAAAAGTATTCAAAATGAGGAGAAAAGTTAAGAGAGACACTTAAGATGAGAATAAAGCTCAGTGGAAAATAAAAGGTGGTGGGAGGTAAGGAAAGGGTCAAGCAAAGCCCTGAAGAATGGATGAGAAAGTAGAGAGTGAGGAGGAAAAAAGGAGTGAGACCCTCTTCATTTATTGCTCCACTGGAGAAGAACGTAGAGCTCTCTAATGGTGCTGTTATGGTAATAACAATAAAAACCTGGAGTACAAGAGAAAAAGAAAGGCAGCAAAATATTAAGAAAGGGAAAGAGATTTGGACACAAAGAAATACATAAAATGTGATTGTTGTCTTTCTACAGTTCTATGATTTCCGATCCGCTGTCCCTCTCATGCTCCCTAGTACCCTTCAACACAGCGACTACACCTTTGTTCTTCTCTGTGCTTCCGCTGTTGGCGCCGTGTGTCCTTGCTCTATGCTTTGTTAGGCAGGGTAGTGGCTCCGCTGTAGCTGCTGTGTCAGGGCTTTCTATTGGTGGTGATTAATGTATGGAGATGGACTGATCGTCACCAGCCACCAACATTATTCTCACTGCCGACACCGAGTAGGTGCATGTTGGATGCACAAATCTCAGGAGTGAACCGCTGGAAGCTGTCAGAGGAAAAATGAGTTGTATGTTTTTTTTTCCAACGCAAACATTATTACCAACTTTGAAAGTTAAAAGTTTAAATTAACTTTTATACTTTCTTTGTTTAAGTATTAGGAAAACAAGGAATACTTTCTTCTCACACTGATGATGCTTCTCATCACTTGAAATAGAACAAAAAAAAAGGGGAAAAAAATAGAACAATGAAGCCTATTTGCAAGAAAGAGAAAAAGACGGCAGGTTAGGATGCAAATCAGCAAATTTCTGAGACACATGAGGATCCCAGCCAACTGTAATTAAGTGTAAGGCTGTTTTCTATACATATTGCTGCTGACTAAAGATCTCAATATTGATATAATTGATGTTTTTTAATAAAATTTAGATGTTGGCAGAAAATGTACCACTGTGAAAAGAAAATGTCATAATTAATTTGCACAAATTACATTTCCAAAGGACTGCACTCATAAGAATGCATCCACATTTTAAATTTTTGTGAATGAGTGTTATTCATCAGCTCAGGACATTACTGTCCTCTTTAGGTATCATAAAGGTGGCCATTTAAATGCCTGATAGGGCATGTGAAGTTGTTTCTGAGTTAGTTTCATCACAGTTATTAAAGTAGACAAATATTTTAATTTGTTTAATGCAGAAATCCTCCTAAAAATTTCTAGATGATTCAGTTACTGTAAATGTAAATACTAATTGTGTGAAAATTATAAAACAAACTTGTAAATGATTCAGGTGATCACATGCTTGGGATTACAGGATGATGAATAAATCTGGAAATAGTTACTCTTATGATAGATAATTATGGCTAAATTGACATATCAAGTACTTTTGTATCAATAACACAAGTATTTATATTTTTAGATCAGCTTAGCATTTAATATGAAAACCCAATACAGTGATACGTAGTATACCCACAGAAGGGCAGGATTGAAACCTATTTTCCTTATGTCCCTATAATCCAAAGTAAGCATACTTTTGTTTTGCTATGTTGGTCAATGCTATTTTTTTTGTTTGTTTTTTCATCTCATTGAGCTCTCTTTTTGATCAGCCCTATTAAGCACATTTTTCAAAAGTATTTCTTCAGTAAATCTCTCTTCTGGACAGCAATATGCAATTAGTGCACATATTTTGTCGGCCATTTTTAGAAGTCCTCTGGTCTTTACTGTCCCTTGTATGTTAGGTTTTAATAAATGAATGGAAACAATTCTAGTGGCAAACAGCAGAGCTATAAAACAAGATGGAGCACCCCAAACAGTTGTTATCTACAAGTGTAATTACCAAATAAAATTTGTGCTGTATCAGAGCACCAAATGGTGCGCCAGCTTGGCATTTCTGCCCACGCTACATATGTGTGTGCTGTGATTAGACCATAGAGACAGTAGATAAATTAGCTTTGGGAGGAAAATGGAAGTGAAAGATATACTGGATTGCCCTGTGAGAGTTCATGTTGTAAGTAGCCACACACACCCACACACACACTCATCCATGCCAGAGCACACCAAAGCTTTCCTCCGTTTCTTCCTCCCCATCCACCTTCCCATCCATCAGGCCATCTCAGGGAGCTGCCCGAAGTTCCACTGGCTGGTTTAATTGTTAATGCTAATTGCTATTTATTGGCTCAGATGCAAATGATAGGCTGGCCAAAGTGAAATTTTATGAGGAGTGAACTCCCCCTCTCGCACAAATTGAAAAAAGTGAAACAAGAGGAAGAGGGAAATGAGGCGAAGTGAGAAGAGCTTAATGGCAGCGCTTTAATAGCAGAGAGCAAAAATTAAGACTGATTTAAGAGACGCCACTAAATCCCCCCCAAATCCTCTGTGATCCCCTCTCAGGGAGACACCCATTTGGCAGAGAAGGAGAGAGGGATTGAGGAGAGGAGACATTAGGAGAGGGATTTGTACCAAAAAGGCAATAATTTATTGCAACTTGTAAGCCTGTGTTTCAGTATTACTTTATATTACATTACTTTTATTTTTAAAAAACTAAATTGTTTGAAGCTCTTTCAGAAGTGTATCTAGGGTAAGATAGATAGAGCAGCTTCTCTCTATCTTCTCCTACATCTACTGAGTGTGAACTTAAACATCACACACTTTTAATACACTCTACAGGCAAAGTAGCATTTACACAACACATTACCTTAATGCAAGCCAGAATACTAATGTGTGTCTGCAACCAAGCTTTGCCGAAGTTCAGGGAAGGGGGGCAATCTTTGCATCCCTGTGTGAAATACCGATGTCCTCTTTTGATGCTTGCTCATTTGTTTCCCTTCTAACCATTACTCTCTATATCCACCTGATCCATCCATCACTCCATCACTCCATCTGATTGAAGGAGCTTCCCTCCATCCTCAAGGTACGATGGCCCTGCCAATTAAAGACCAATCCAATCGCTTCTGGGCTTTCGGTGTGTTTGTGGGGGAGAGCAGGTAGTGTCTAAATGTGCACACCTACTTGTATGAAACTAGATAGACGAGTGTGTGTGTGTGTGTGTTGGGAAGAGATCTAAGAGGTTAATGCAGTTAGGGTTATTTCACAGTCCATTAAGAAGCTTATGTTGACCTGATGACCCTAAAGTCAACAACATGGAGCCATTATCATGACAATAGGCTGCACATTCACATGCATGCATAAGTGTGACAGTGGTACTTTCAAGTACGGAAAAATATTATCACAAAGGTAGAAGGGTGGACATATAAAGGAATGTGCAACTTCTTCCATGTGTGTGCACTCAAGGTTTGGTCAGTTCACTCTTAGCTGTGGAGTAATTTGTGCCGTTATAGTTAGTCTATAGAGAGGAGCATGAAGGACAATCAATGGCCATGCAAAACGTAAGAGAAAATGCTGACACTTTTTTTTAGGTTGCTGGAGAGAATTTGATTCAATTATGTAGAGAGCAAAGCTCAGGACTGTGTGCCAGAGAGCATGCATGTGTGTGCTTGTAATGGTGTAAAAAGAAGAAACAGATTGTTAGTGTAATGACAGAAAACTTGGCACAATAAAAATTAGGTATTTATCAAGTTTTTGATGTTAGTTGCACTGCAAAATATCTTTAGAGTTTACAATTTAGACTTTTGAACTCTTGACTTAACACTGTTTCACTGTTTTCCTGAGTGTATACCTGTCATGCTCTTTTTGTCATGCTTTTATCCACTTATTTCCTTAACACTAGGTGAAGAAGTCTGACCCCCATCTAGGACCCTGTTCATCCACAGCTCTGGGCAAGTTATCGATCCACATGTGAACAGAGGGTTGGCCGCTGCATTCAGGGCTAATGAGACAGACATGGCCGGTCCGGGTCTTGATGGGTTACAGTGTGAGGACCCATAAATAAACGTAGAATGCCTGAGGGAGCCACAGGATTGAATTCATTACATTTTTAGTCACAGCTGAAAAAGATAAGATCGCTAAAGGGTAATATTAACGCCTAGAGGAGGGACAAACAAAGTGGCTTGTTCAGACCAGGTGAGTTTGTCAAAACTTGGAAAAAAAGAAAACTTTTACACTTTTTGCAAAATTACCTATACTTTACACATCGGGGGGAAAAAAAGGACAAAAGTAAATTCCTCTCTGTCAAACCTGTGCTCACACAAGCTCCAGCTTTAACCTTCACCCCTGCCCTCTTCTCTCCCCTCAGACAGTTTTAGGTTGATTGTGTGTGTATCTCTGCTAGAACCATGATGTTATTTTACACGTTGTTCCCTTTTTACTTGTCTACATTGTGCAATCGACAGCAGAAGTGGTTTTACATTGGGCAGTTGAAAATTGATATCCCTGGCCATTTCTTTTGGTCCCAGGTAATATGTTACCTTTTCAGGGACTTTTCAAACTGATGGATGAGAGGGGGCCACATTTCTTGCTGCCCCTGCTTTAATCAACCACACTCTTACAGCACGCCTGACCTAAGACACATGCATCACCAATTTGATCTTTAGAATATTATAGGTCTTTTATTCATGTGTGGGTGTGCCTGCAAAAACACTTTGATTAGTGTTTGACAGGATTCAAGATGGTATTAGTGTATCAAAAAGGGCTAAGCGAGAAATGTAGGCAAATGATGTTCACTTGGGAAGAAACAGAGCGAAAATGCACACACATGTCCAGACTTCAGCAATAAATTAAGAACTATGTGTTGTAGAATGATTGTCTCTAGCTTGAAGGGTCTGAATATGAAATGACTTTGAAAATATAAATGTATTTGGAATGGTCCACCAAAAGTCTTAAAAGAAAGAAGAAGAACAAATATAATTTTTTTTAAAAAATAGCAGTAGAATATGCTAAAAGTGGTCTGCAATTATAAGAATAGTTTGTCAGCTTTAAACATTGATTCATTCAATTGATTAATAAAAAATTATAATTAAAACATGAATTATTAAAAAGATCATAAATGAATAAGTGATATGCTATTTTCTGTAAAAATTTAGATTTTTTTAATGTAGTTTACAATCAGAAACTATCAGAGTGGTTAAGTGAAAACGGCAGAATAATTCTGTTTTAATGACTCTGGTATAGGTGTTTATCATTGAAGGGGGGAATGGCAGTCTGTTGTTGGTTTTCATGCGAGAGAAAACACCGTAGGACAAAGGACACACACTCACTCACATATAGATGATGATTCTCTGTAAATTGTCCTTCACACGGCTGTCCCTGCATATTGACCGTATGTCCTTTTTCTCAAGCTGACGTTATTGTCAAATTGTTTCTCAAATGGGATACAATTGAAAAGGCGGACAGTTGTTCAATGGCTGGAGTTTTACCATTGATTCCCAATAGGGCCCTTTATTCATCTGTCGGCTGGAGGAGTGGAGAACAACTCTGCTCGCTGCTCGCTCCTCCACTTCTCTAGTTCGTTTTAGTCATACCTGCATTCATGTGCACATAAAAATACTGGTAGATACTTACATATATGCATGTAGCCATTCCTCTACTTTCTATCAAGTATTGGCCATGTCCAAGAGCCCTCTGTTAGTTGATGCAGTATGTTCCCCAACAAATCAATGGGAGCCAAGGAGACACACGAACACACACAAACAAACCCCCACACACACCCTTACCAAAACCGGTCTCTGTGTAGCCCTCAGGCAGAAGGTAACTGCTTTAGATGCTTGTTATTCTCAACAACTCTGATATGGAGATCATTTACTGAAGAAAAACACCAAGACACATGAAGGCACCTCAAGCCCATTCATAAGATAAAACTTTACTGATCACCATATTTATTCAGCACCATGAGGGATTTTATTTGAGTCTATAATATTGTTTTTAGTATGTGAATACAAGCAACAAAATAAATTGAGATGTGATTTCATTGTGTCCATTTTTATGTTGAATATTAAAATAAAAAAATCCAAAAGATAAAAGATTAAATTAAATTATTTTTTATTTTTTATTACTCTGTAAACTATTATGTAAGAGCTGAAAAGTACATGTCCTGTATTAGGGCCAGCAAATTGAAAACATGCAGAGGTCGAATAAAATGCATTTCCTGGAATACATTTTTTTTCTTCTTCCTATTGAACACATGTGGCTCGTGCTCCATCTTGATTTGTAGCAAATGCAGGTTTTACAACTCATTATTGCATCCTGTGGGAATTTCCAGGAAGAATCTCTTTCAATTAGAGTAGAAAAATGCTCTTGTGGATTTTTTTTTATGAAAAAGCTTTGTTAGGAAATTAACCTTCTTATATTTCTAACTTTTTGTTAGGTTGTACTGGAATTTATGATAAAAACAATCTAATAAAAATATGATAATCAAAACAAAAAAACAAATGCTAATAGTGTAAGAAAGAGAAATTTATTTGAGCTAAAACCAATATGTGAGGTTCTTCTATTCACTGGAATACTTTTTAAAAGAAAAGTATTATCTAGCACATTTAGCAACATCCTCAACATCAAAACAAATATTTCAAATAGATTTCAGATTAAATAAAATATGATTCTTTCAACATTATGGTAGATTAATCAGAAGGAAAGTTAAAATGCAGATATAAAATAGTAAAACTGACAGGAATGTTACAGATTAGGAAGTATCTGTTTGTGTGTGTGACGGGGAAACAGGCAAAGTAATAACACAGGAACAGAAGAGCAGCAGCACATAGAAGTGTTTGAGGCCCGTGTAGGTAGATATATGTTTATACTTGGAGTAAAAACCTGTGTTGCTCTGTGCTGCTCCTTCCTCTCCATCTGTTTGTATGTATGCATGTGTCGAGAGGGAGAGCGGAAAGGAGGCTGTGTCTGAGGGAGAATGCAGCACTAGATTGATGTGTACCGCCGGCATGGCGGTTTCTACTGAGAACGGCCACACTCCTCTGCCTAATGATGCCACATCCATCCTGGGGCGCAGAGTGCTGCTCGCTTAAGTGTGTTGTGTGTGCATGTGTGTGTCCACAAGCCGTCTATCCTGTAGCAGCTTCCAGAGCCTCTGATCACCTTTTATTTGGCACTAATACGCTTGTATGTCTATAGGTGCGTATGGGCCTAAAACAGAAGGGTCCTATGTGACCATTGATAATAAATATAGATATCCTTGTCAGTGAATTACAGCCTTTGATCTCGTATCCTCCACTTAGGGAGAAGAGGTATGGAGAATAAGAGCTTTATTGAAGAGAAAAAGTTGAACGCAGAAATGTAGACTGATGATGGAAGGCTGAAAATGAAAAGGTGAGGAAGTGTATGGAAGAATTAGATTAAGATATGATTAAAAGTTTGAAATATTTAGAAAGATTCATAAAACAATGTAAGATGATGTTTTTAAAAAAATATATATAATTTTTCCGTATATTTTTGTTTGGCTTAGATTTGGCAGTAATCCTAAAGTTGAGACAAGCAGTGAAGGTTATACTGAAAAACAGGCCAGTGGTGCTGAACTATAAGCCTACTTTGCTTCTCAGCGTCGCTTTCAATTACGATATCTTTATGATGAAAAGGTCAATATGTAATAATGAATAATTTACGTATTTAGTGCAAATATTTATAAGAGTAGAACATTTTGATAATTATTACTGTAAAAATAATTGCATAGGAAACTCTATAAAAGACTGGAATTCAGAAAGTCGCCTTCTTTTTATTTGGAGTTTGAATAAAAAAACATTTTTAAACTGTTTTGTTGTGAGTTCTCTGAATATCCGGTGTACAGATTCACAGATGCGGCTGTGATTACAAATATTAATGATCATGATCATCAATTAATGATCATTTAACAGAACAACTTATTATGAAGGGATTTTGTTGCCGTATACTGCTGTTTTTTTAGCCAAAGATTTACATCCATAAAAGAGTTAACAGTTGAGTTTACAGAAGTAGATTTTACATAAGTAGCCCTTTGAATCTAACAAAATCTTCTCAAGACCACTGTGCCACCAATCTCCACGTTTGTCTCACAAGTCTGTGTCTACTCAGAAGCCCTGTAGCATTATACTAATATAGGCACAAAACAACAGTTCTGAGCCTTGTCTGGCCATCCTAGAAATTTAGGTAGAGCTTAGAGTAAGGGCAGAAAAGGTAAAACAGTTCAGCAGACAGTGCCTTTTTTCTAATATTTTAAATACCACATCTAATTTTTAAATAAAAGTGTCCTGAATCAGAAAATATCAGTACCTCGAGTAATCTACATTCAGATCCTGTTTTGGGACATCTCTGCTTATAATGATGCTTTAACACAATAAAACAAAAAAGGGCACAGGTTAAAATGAGATGAAAGGGGGGATGAGATCAAGCTAAGGGTTAGAAAAGAAGAATTACAATGGAAAAAGAAAAAAAAAGGCAGTGGGGCTACTGCAAGGTGCAGAACAGCAGGCAGGGAAAGAGGTGGAGGAAATCTATGGAAAGAGGGATGACAAAGGGGACTAAGGGGTTTAGGGATGTATGGATGGAGGGACAAGGGGTCCTGGCTGATTGATTGTGCTGAGTGTTAGAGACTTGTGGAAAGAGGGATGACAAGAGGGGGAAAGGGAAAAGAAAACAGAGGACTGAATCTATCACTCCTACAGAAGAAGTGAAAGGAAGATGTCACTAAGAGGATGTATAGAAGATCATGAGAGGAGGGGCTTCGGCAAACATAGTGAAAAACTTGAGCAGAAGAGAAACAGAATGATGCAGATAAAGGAAGATATCAGCAGAAGCAGAGATTTATTGAATGAAGACATCCAAAAGTGAAAAGTGATTGAGCAATGACGGGAAAAGGAAAAACAATGGAGTGAACGGCAGCAGCTTTGACCTGTCATCTGTCTGTAATAAAGGAGAGAAGGGAGGAAGAGAGGAAAGGAGGAGTGACAGTTTTATTTTCCTAGCCAGGCGTTCATTCCCATATTCCCTGGCAACCTCGCACCTGATGGAAAGATGGCAGAAAATCAATAGTCCATGTGCGTAATGGAGTAATGACTCTGAGTGTATGTGTATGTGTGGATAATGATAAGTGTGTGTGTATCGGCCCGATTCCTAAGCAATCACACACAGCTTAAGCCAGTCCCATGGGGTGGGGGCCACTTTAACTAACAACTTCATTATGGCAGTGACACACATACACCATCTCTCTCACACACACTCTGTTGATCATCGAGTAAAGACTTTTCTCAGATATCATCCAGCTATAAAACTTTACAATGTCACTTATCTAGTTTGAGCTTACTTTGGACCTGCTTCATTAGTATTTGGTTTGAAAATCTTCATTAAAGGTTAATTTAATATTTTGTTGAAAAGAAATGGATTTAAAGACCAAAAAGAATGATATACAATACATATTGATAGTGTGGAAGATAATCAAATAACAATTCACCTTTAAATCGTAATATGGCATTTTTACCCACGACAAAATCTAAGATTTGAAGGGCATGTATGCATCAAGGACTGAGCGACCCTAGCAGTCTTTTCCATTGGAAACTTATTACAGTAAAATTACAATACAACTTAATTCATATCACAGTCAGAACATAAAGCTTGTGTTTATCACCAGCCCACAAATAAGCCAGCTGCTGTTTGTGAGTACGCAGTTTATAAACAGAAACTCAGTTGTCACTTTTTTGTGTCCTAAATTAGGGCAAAACATCTGATGATGGCATGACAGACAGTTTCTTTAGAATGCTGTGTTGAACTCGGCATCCCTTGTGTAAAGCGAAAAAAGCAGAATATGTGGAGAAAAGTAAAACTTGCATAACCAATCAATGCATCATTAGTATCTGGTGACAGTGAGTGTTGGAAGGAACATGCAGATGCATACTCTCATTTCAAAATACCAATGCTAAATGTTAGTCTTGCAAATTGGTTCACTGGAGTCATTTACTTCTGCTGTAAATTACAAGCACACTGGGCTACCCACAGAATGCCTTTAAACTCCTTCACAAGGGAATCCCTGTTATGCAAAATGGTTCTCCAGAGTACAGTAGGTCCAAAGTATAGAAAGGTAGGTGGAGGAAGCACAATGGGCTAAACATGATGATGTTTATTTAAAAATAAGGGGGAATATACAGCCAGGAACCACAAGGAGAGCAGGATTGGATAAAGAAACTGACTTGGCATATAAGTTAACCAGGCATGGCAAATGTTGTGCTTTTTCAGGCTTGGAAGCTGTCAGAAATGGCATTGAATGTAAAGTACTATTTACCCGTGGAGGGTGAAAGCAAAATGATGAGTATAAAAAGGATGGCACTGATAGTAAAGCAAAAAGTTAAAAAACTGCACTTAGATAAAAAACCTGACCTATATGAGCATGGAGATGCAAACTATATGGTGTAACCCAAACAGCAAAAACCTTTAAGTTCCAAAGGACAAAAAACAGAAACTCCAGTAAAGAACCTAAACCTAATGAGGAAAACTCCAGGCAAAAACGATGAGCTCTAAAAGAAACTAAACTAACCAGTACTTAAAGGCCACGATTAAACAACAGGCATGAAAGGGAAACATAATATACAAAAACACCATACACATTAAAGAACGTTAAGTCATGGCAATCCCTTAAATCCTGCTCTGTTACATCCCAACATTTTTTTACAGAGTATTTCTTTGCAGAATAGCAATAAAGAAATTACTTCACTGTATTATTAGCAGCCAAAGTAGCAGTTTTTTCCAACATCTTCTTGAAAAGTCATCTTGAAAAAAAAACAAGAGATTTTTTTTGTTTGTTTGAACTCTGAATATTATTTTATATAATGCTGCTGAGGAGGGCCCCCAGGGAACTTCCTAGAACTTTAGCCCTTTCATTCTTGTGAAGCAGGCCAGAAAGAACATTGTTCTTACTATTGCAACCCTAAATAACTTTTATCCTGACTTTCTGCCTGTGGATAAACCGGCATGACAATATTTACTTTGTTCGCAATGAATTGACAACCTGTCGAGGGTGGGTGTTTGGATGGATGGATGGATGGATGGATGGATGGATGGATGGATGGATGGATGGATGGATGGATGGATGGATGGATGCATATTCACTTTGTGAATGGACCCCCACGTTCAATGTTCTGAATGGATTGTCCATATCCTTTAACTGAAATCTTATCTGCCTTTTTCTCACTTTGTCTTGCTATTTAATAAGGAATGATACATGGCATTTAAAACAACTAGAGTTTATTTGAAGGATAAAAGTAAAAGCCAAATGTATCAATATGTTGTGCTTTTGCTTGTTTATTCACACAACTCTCAAAGTGGTCCCAGTGTCTGCCAAGTTATGCCGGGGCTGTGAAAACATTCTCAGCACTGGGAATGCTCAAGCCCTGGCACATTTCCCTCCACACACACATGCAGAGATGCACCTCAATCAACCAATTAGGTCATCAAGGGGATTTCTCATCACAAAGACAGGCCCACTGCCATGCCCAAATGATTGGGTGTTGGCGTTCAAATAGACACACACTCCCTGTCTCCGACTCAAGAAACATGCTGCCCCATTGAAACACAAATGGACACATGCACAACTCAGACTCACACCGTGGCCCCCAACTCATTACAGGTCCTGATCAAAAAGAATGATGCTCGGTTTAAGTGTCTACCAGAGGAGGATGGTGGGAAAAAAGAAATTTGGACAAAGGGTTATTCGTTGCAGCTCAGCGTCGGCACAGACCAGCAGCTCACGGCAGCGGCCCCCTCTGTTTACTAGCAGCTAATTAATTCGCCACATATGCTGAGAACATCTGTCGCTAGTGACCTGCAGAGGACGCACTGCTGCGACAGCCTGCTCCCCCCAACTCTCATTAGCACACACACATGTACAGTGGCGTACACACTAAGACAATCAGACACATGCGCGACTCGTGGGTGACCTTTCATACATATGTGAAGAGAGACATACCTTTGCACATCAAAATTGAACTGGACATATGCTGGACACAGATATACTTTGATCTACCTTTAAACTGCGTCTTGTAGAAGATTTACAGTATTTTAAAACCCACAACTGTTTTTCTTTCATAGATGTCCTGCAGAAAGGATTAAACATTTGTTAAATATCAGTTTTTCAAAAATAACAAAAAAAAGCAACACTTTTTTCTTAAGCAGAATGTCCTTCATGCTGCACTGTGTCAAAGCTAAACTTGGTGAAATAGAAAAGCAAAGCTCTCTGAAAGTGTAAACCGCAGAACCAGCAGAAAAACTCCCACCAGCCAATCAGATTCATTAACCTCCACCATCCCAAAATCCCTCAGGGGGGACTAACAGAGACAAAGACAAACTCTCTTCCCCTTGTGTCCTGTGTCTCCCCTTCTCTTCCTCAGTTTTCCTCCTCCTGCACCCAGTTAAAAAGATTCAGACAGCCCACCTTCCCTCAAACAGCAACCCAGCAGTCACGTTTCTACTCTGGGATAATAAATAAGTGCCAATAACTAGCTTTGCTGCTCTTAGAGCATTATGACATAAATAGTTTTAATTTTTTAAAAAAAGTCACATTAATTACAGGTTTACTCTTTACCTCAGCAATAAATCAGATATCAATTACTTGATGATTATTGTTTCAAAAGTCAAACCTTTCAGAATTTGTTTAATATTGATAATAATACTTCATAAAAAAACAACTTACATTATTTCATCTCTTTTAACTAAAACTCTTTTTAGAAAAATAAAAGTAGTTAAATGTTTAGAAAGTTAATCAAATAAAATAAAATATATAAGCTCAATTGTTTATGTATTTAGGTACTGTATTTACTCTACTTCATATATAAAAGATAAACCGTAATTTTAAAGTGCAAAACAACAAATTGAATTAAACGAAATATCCAGTTATTGTATGAGTGAAGTTCTTACACCACTTTAAGACACCATAGATGACCAGTGTTTCACTTTTTACAGGTGTTTTAATTCATTTTCCTGTACCTATAAGTAGGGAAAAAAATTATATTAATACAAAAATGCTCTGCTTTACTAGAAATAAAACATTTTCTGTTCAAATAAAGTTATTTAGTTTCAGATGTAGTTTTGTTATTTTCTTTTTCTTTTATTTGAAATTATTCCCTTGAATGTTTATATTGTGTTTTACAATTAAATTCCAAATTTTCAAAAAGAAAATTACAAAAATCTTAAAACAAAACCAATCAATTTTCACATAGTTAGCACGTACTTCATGGTGTCACTGCAACTGCCTTTTCTAATGTTCAGTTAGCAAAACATTGGTGTTACCTTTGGCTCCTCATAAGGTCCCTGAAACAACTAAATGATGACCACTCAGTCAACTTATCATGCCATAACTAAGCTAAATGACCAGGGAAAAAGTAAACAAGTCACCCACTCGCTGAAGCATCCAACCACGCATCCAGTCAGTCAAGAAGCCACCCAGCCATTGAACCCCCCACCTGTCCCTGCTAATTTGGTGAGGAATCAATTAAGGCTGTGTTTGCTGAGTTCTCCTTGCCTTCAGCTCATCTGCTCCTCTCTAATGCAATTGTCCTGTGTGCTGCGTGCAGAGCGGCATAATAAAGTGATAAGGCTAATCAGGTTGGCTGCTCCTCTTCTCTCCCCATACGCACACTACACTTATTCTATTAGATGTGTAATGAGATTCTGCACTCCATCAACACGATGCCGCTATGTGTGCATGAAAAAGCGTGCAATTCTTAGTGTGTGTGTATGTGGGACTATGAAAGTATGTGTGTGAGAATGTGTTTGGGCTAGGGAGAGCTTATGCTCTTGCAGAGGAAATTTGCTCCATTTACATTCTATCATTAGCTTGAAACAAATGTGCCCTTGAGCTTAGTGCCCCGTCTCTGTCGGCTGCAAACACTTTACTTTGGCAGACGATCATAGTATCATGCACAGGCATACAGACATGCACTTTTCAATAAGAGACTTGAGCATACAATCAAAGACACAAACACTCACTTAAACATAACTAAAAACAGCATACATTTCTCAATGGATATTTAAAGTCACAGAAGCTGGTGAGATAATCTGTTTAAGAATCCTCTTACTTTTTATGGTGTCACACACACACACACACACACACACACACACACACACATATTCACACATATACCCATCCCAGCGACCAACTAGACAAGCAAAGAAAGTGATGGTTGAGTAGATGTAGAGGACACAGGGTTCTATGATGTGTAGAACAGTTCTGGTCAATGGGGCAGATAATGAGTTACCATAAACAGCAGCAGTCTTGCAATGTCCAGCTCAGCTCATTACCATGGCTAGCATATGTAATCAGTGTGTTGCTGGGGCGTGTCTTAATGTACTCTGCTATTCCTCAAAGACAGGCCTGGGCCCACGGGGTGGGTCATGAGAAGGTAAGAATGGATCAGTAGATCAACCTCAGGAAACATTTGTAATTAGCACTCATCAGTTGTAAAGTCTTCTTAGTATCTAATGATGCAGTATGTACATATATATAGTAGTCTTACATTAGAAATGGCCAGTGTTCTGCATGTTGAAAGCATAACTGTCCTGAAACTGCCAAGGACTATTGATATATTTTTGTTTATGTTTCTAACAATGACAAAAATAAAATAACATTAAACCTTAGAAAATTCACACATAAGCACGTTTTTATAAAGCATTTAAATTATGCATTTCTCTAAAATAACAAATACGCATTTATTATGGCATTATTTATGTAGTGCAGAATGATCATTTGTAGTAAATAAAGTAAAACTTTCCACAGGCTTGCACTGTTACTCTGACCTGCAAAGCCATCAGCTGTCCCTTTTCTTTTAAACAACTTTGTTTTCAAAATACCTAGTGCTGTGTTTGCATGAAAAAGCAACTAAAAGTTACGGTTTTAAGATGTAATCATCCTATGTTTATTCTGTCAAATATAGGTTCTGATTTAAAGAAATTCTGTGGAACACATTTTTTACAATAGCAATAATTTTGTCGGAGTACAATTTTATTTTCTCGACCTAACTTTCTCAAATCACACTCATGTTCTGGTATAGAGCATCTCTGGGATAGAGTGCCGACTGTATTGCCTATATGTTGTCATACAATTTAGCGTACCTATATTGAAACGATGTAGTTTTGTAAAACAAAACAACTATGCAAGTATTAGCCATTTTTTCCTACCCAGTCATGTAGAGCAGTGTTTCCCAACATTTTTTGACTTGTGTAACCCTTTACGAGTTTCAATCAAAAGTATTGATGATTGTCCAAACTTTTATTTATTGTCCACAATAGCTGATTATAAAATTAGAACTACTTTACATAAATTTTTTATTTGAGCATTTAATTCTTAGTTATTTTGTGCTTTCCATCTCAGGTTAAAAAAACAACAACAATAATAATATGTTGCCTGGAAGTTATTAAAGAATCAAAATAAATAGAACATAAAATGATATAAGCTGTAATTATAAAATAGTAGCTCCTGTCAGTAACTCGCTTATCCATCCATCAATAATGAATTGGGAACAAAATACAAAACAAAAATTATGGTCAGACTGACTTAATTAGTTTTACTTTGTTTTCATCAAAACACAGGAGCTGCTTTGATGAGCTCCATTGCTCAGTGTGAAAAACAGCTGACCCTAGGCTGGTTTCGACATCCAGTCTGTTCCTCTGCTTGGTTTCGATGTGTCAAAGCTGAAGATGAACTTAAACATAAAAAAAAAGTACTTTTTGGTTGATAAAAGCTTGTTTATTTTTTCAATTTGGTCCTCAGAAAGCAAAACAGATCCCCGCCCTATTTTATTTGACTACCTAAGAAAAAATATATATTTTCATGTACCCCTTGCAATGCACTTGCGGACCATTAGGGGTACACGAACAAATATTAAACATAAAGGCATTTATTGAGAAACACTCATATATTGTTGAATGTAATTTTTATTTAAAATTCTTGAATTAGAAGCAAATGTTATTTTAATGCAGCTGAGCAAATTATTGGTCCTTTGGAATTTTGAAAAACAATGCTGATATTATATGCCTTTGATGATATATTCTTGCCATCCTAAATATGATTTCATGTTGTGGTTTCATCATTTGCTCTTCATTGCAAATTGCTTTTCTTCAGTTTTAATTGTTTGGTTATATTTATTGATTCTTTCACTGTGGTCTGAATTTATATTAAATGCTCCTATGGCCAAATATGTAAACAAAAAAAGGGTTTTTTATTTTTTTTATTTTTCACAAAACAGTATACAGTATAACACGATACTTTCTCTTTAAGGTGTCAGAAAAATCCATTTTTAAATAATTTTTCTACTTCAAAAGCTATGGAAAGGCACACTGTGATTTATTTTTGTTTAAAATATTGCTCTTCAATTTTCTCTTCAAAACCCTTTCAAGCATCATGGTCACAATATGTGTATTTTACAATCTTTAAAATTGTTTAAACTTATTCTTGTTTCTGTTCATTTATATAAAACAGTGGGAAAACAAAACAACAGAGGGAATAAAGTGCTTCGGTACTTTAGAGGCCAGGAAACTGCCACCGAGATGTAATTAGAAAACATGCAGGCACTCACACACATACAAACATAACATCAAGCTGTGCACATCCTCATTAACTTCATCAGTATGATAAAACACGATTCTCTCTCATCCCACCCAAGATTGTATAAAGAGGAGATGGTATTTCAAGCTGCAGACACCAAATCTCTAATTATAACCTTATTTGAAGAAAACAAGGGAGCACTTAATAAGCAAATGAAAGTGATAATAAATCAGAATATGGATTGGACCTAACAGACTAGATTATATGGGTGAACTCCTGCTGTGAGCTCGAGACAAAGTAAGAGGCAAGTGAGAGAGAGTTATTAATAATATGACAAAATGAGTATATTACAAGGCTAAATACTCAAAGATGTAATTATGTCCGTCTTTAAATAGGCCAAGATGAGTGGACGTGGGGATGATCGGATTGAAAGAAGTTAACTGCTTTTCTAATTATTCCTCTCCCCTATTTGGTTTACTTAATGATGTATTTCTTTAGTCTGCATCTGTGTTTTTCTTCTCACTGTTCAATGTGGCCGGGCTTTCAATCAAGTATGTTCAACAGTAAGAGAATAACATATATACAAACATATAACAAATATATTCATCAAAACTGAGTACAACAAAAAAGATTTAAAAAATATTCCTGCAAGTACAGATTGCAGGAATTTCCCTAAAAATTGTAGCCTAAAATGCATCTGGGCTCTCCCTTAGAGATAGGGTGAAGAGCTCAGTCATCCGGGGAGAATTCAGAGTAGAGCCGCTGCTCCTCCACATCGAGAGGAGCCAGTTGAGGTGGTTCAGGCATCTTGTGAGGATGCCATCTGGAAGCCTCGCCGGTGAGGTTTTCTGGGCTCATCTTGTCGGGAGGAGACCCAGAGGGAGACCCAGGACACACTGGGGAAAGGAATGTCTGGGCCCCCATACTGAAGCTGCTACCCCTGCAACCCGACCTTGGATAAGCGGAAGAGGGATGGATGGATGGATGGATAGATGGATGGATGATGTGAAAGGTTCAAGCTTTATTAATAATCACTTAAGGCTTTGACCCATACCTAGGTGAATTAATTAACAAAAACAGTTAGTCAGTTTAAACCCTTTGTGCAGATTTATGAACTTGCTTAACTTTTTGATGTTTACTTATCAATGCATTCTTGCTATTTAAAAAACAAAACAAAAAACAAATGCAGTTTTGGTTGCTCAAAATGTCATGGTCCAAACCTTACTTTTGCAGTTTGGTTAATAATTCACTGTAGACATGCCAGGTATGTCTACTGTGAATCAGTATCTTAACAAGGTCTATTGGATAGGCAGTCTGGAGATGAAAGCAAACGAGAGAAGAAGCACCTGCAACTGATACATTAACATTAACACTGACACTAAACCACAGTACCGTTTCTTGGAGAGGTCACTTCAGGCTGCATATTTACCTGTGTCTACCTGTAGAGCATTTCGTACTTAACTGTGGAGCAACTGCATAAACTATAGCCCATTCTGGAGTAAACTATAGTTCTGGAGTAAAACTACTACTAAATTATTTCTCCAAATAAATTTATGAAAAAATGAATGACCCATATTTTATCAGTAGGAAGCCTTAGCTTCAGTGAAATGGCGGGCTAACAATGCTGTTAGTACTCAATAGAGTAGCAACGCAGCTTCACATTAAAGCTGAAATGTACCATACCATATAACAAATGGCAATGGCACCTCGAACACCTGGATCCTTCACTAATCTGGTCATACAGTCATCTTCTCCAACAGGTTTTGGCTTAAAAAAAATGTCCTTTTCTTCTGTTTTAACAGTCAAAGGCTGGTTATACTCCCGCAGCAGTGTGTCACAGTGAGCTTGTCACAGATACTTTTCATTAATGCACAATTTTGAAGTGTGGTCTGCGCGTATGTTATTCCACACCACAACGCAAGAGGGTCTAGATACGGCAGAGGCGTTGAAGAAGTGGGGGCAAGTATATGTGATAACGGAGGGACATGAGGGCGAAAAAGAGCGAGGATCCAAGTGGAAAAAGGGTCAGAGTGTTCTTGCGCACCTCACTCTTCTAGCTGGTCAAACCTCACGAGTGTTTTTCTACAATGGCAGTCATACAAACAAGCCAGTAAGGTACCAAACAGGAAATACTAATAGTGTAGAGCAGATGTAGATTTGACCAATTAGATGCCTCCTGTCTGTGGCACTGTCTGCGGTCACCTACAATTTTGGAGAGGTGCACCAGAGTGGCATATTTGCATTCACTGTGACACACACGCAGATGACCTGGTTTCGAAGTATAAATCAGCCTTTAGAGTGTCACGGTACATAAACAAGATGTTCATTTTCTACTTCCAACAGCACCACATGCTGACAAATACAGGAACAACAAACAGTCAGTGAAATTAAAGCAAAACACGGTTTACATTTTTGGCATTCACCCATTTTGCACCTGCTTACATTCCTCATACGACTTGAACACCAATCATCTGAAACTAGCTACATTTTTAGGGTGAATAGACAAAGTAAACGGCCAATGGGACTAAAAATGCATTTTGTAAATGTGTTGGTTTGTAGTTTTTTGACCCACATGCAGAATCACGCAGAGAACCATTGCATTTTAACATTTTAATTACAAAAAGCAACAATAATCAGGAAGTTTAATTCTCAGTTCAACTCTTGCTGGTTTGAGAGGAGAAAGCAGAATGATCAGGAAGGAGTAGGTTGATGATAACTGACAATTGATTGATTGATTGATTTGAGTGATGAAGGGGAGGTAGCATGGATCTGTGGGGGTTTGATTCAGCGGGCTTTGCAGACCCCAGAGGTCCAGGAAAATGTGAGTGAGATAGCATTGGTACTTGTAAGAAACATTGTTCTTCATAGCAGGCAGGTGATAAAGACTGAGAACTGCTGCACACAGTAAAGATAGAAATAGAAAGTTTCTATGAAGATCCAAGACCAACTAAGATTCACTGGTTGTCTGGAACAATAATAAGGTCCACATTAAAAGAGATTCACAATAAGACAAATTTCAACAAGAAGGATATTCCTGGTTTAGGACTTTGGCTGGAATACCATCAGGGATAATCATCCGGCAAAGAGATATTGTCCTTTGCCTCCTTATATACATATTGGTCATCTTAACTGAGAAATGTTCTCAGGTGTGCAGCAACACAGGTCGGCCCAGCCATCAGCAAAGATCCTCTCTGTGACAGGAAGCTCACTCACACCAGAAAAACAACAAAAACCCAGAGACCCTAACAGAACATGGCAATCAGAATATTCTGATCAAATTCTGCAGAATTAGAATGAAATTTTAATCCAACTGAGAGGGGTGGTTTATTCCGATTGAAAATCCAATCGTTATGCTTGTAAATAATTTTTTAAGCATAAATTATTCTAATTTTGGCATGGTGACTTGAGTGACACATTTCTATTTTTAGTGGCTAGATGCTAGAAGAATATTTAAACTGGAATGTTTACATGACACATTCTGAGTCTTATCAGCTGTTTCAATTTGATTTTCATTGCATTCCCAGTCAAGACATATTGTGCATGTAAGCATAGCTATATTCACAAACTTGTGTTAAAGACACCTAAATACTTACCCACATTTTTGTCTTTTTATGGAATCCATTATGACACAGTTCTTATCAGTTGATCTAATTTTAGCATCAACAGTCTCCTTGACCAAACAGGGTCAATTGCCTGCATCCTGTTGGTGGACCGAGCCTTCAACACCATCAATCAAGACATCAGCCCACAATAATCATTGTTACAGATTGTATCCTGAAGACTCCCCATTGATTCTGACAGCCAGAATTCCATGTCATCACTCTTGTCAGATGTTTTAACTCACACAAGTCTTTAATAATAAAGTAAAAATCTAATCAGGTACATGAGCAATGTAAATTGTATGAATATGTGAGGCTGTTAAGCTTTCCAAGCTGCAGTTGAACTTACAATCCCAGTTATAATTGACCTACCCCTCTACCTACTTGACTATAACATTATTTCAGTTCCTTTATTTTCTTCCAGTAACCTTTTCATATGCCCCCCATCTTCTGTCTAGTTCTCCACCATTCCCAAATCTCTTTAGGTCTGTCTTGCGCTACAGGATATGAAATTGACTTGTAAAGAGGAGACAAGTATTCACAGAGGATTCTGCTATTCAAGGTTGATTTCATTTTATTTGCTATCAGGCCTGTCTGTCTCTTTGCATGTTAAAGATATGAGGTGGTTGCGCACACAGATGCATGTATGTGTGTTGCTCTGCTTTGTATCTGCCACTCAACAGCTGTACAGATGTCACACAATCTCACTTTCTGTGCATAGTGATATTTGACATATGCTTAACGGGGTCCACAGGGATCACTTGTACCATTGTGTGTTGAGGTAGGTGTGTGCTTTTTTGTGTCTGCGTGCCCCTCAACACCAGTACCATTCCAATACATTTCTTTAGTTATGACATCTTTATTATGTTGTATACAGATGAACAAAATTTTTCTTGTCTTTGCATCAGAATAGACAACTGAGAAATCAGCAACCTAGACAGATTGTAACATAGACACTCTGGGATTCCTACCCTTTCTCCTTCTTCGAAATTTCCCATTAAATGTATAGCGCTATCATTATTGTTATATTGATGTGTCTGTGGGTACTTTGCTGGTGCATGTGTGTGCGTGTCGGTAGGAGGGGAGATTAAACATAATTAGAATTATGTTTAAACACCATTTAGTGGGGGAAGCTTTGTTGTTCTTCAAATACTTTGTGCAAGAGATACAAGTTTGTTTAAATTCGCTCCTCTGGGGATTTACAGGCAGATGTCAGACAGTTGAGGCCCCACATAGACCCACTGACAACTTTCTCAGTAACTGAGAACCTTTGGGAACACAAGACAAGTATTGTGTGTGCATGTGTGAAAAGGAGAGGAAGGAAAAGGCAACAGACGTGACCTACCACCTTTATACCATCCCATCTGCATCCTGACATCTGACAGGGACATCACATTCAGCCATTATATGGAAGTGTATGTGTGTGCATCTCTCATCTAGTAGAAAGGTAATGTTATGTAAATGGACCCACATATGTCATCTATGAGAAGATGGGGATGGACACACACTTATGCATACACACACTTTTACCTCTCTATATTGCATGCACTTGATCGCCCTTAGGGTTGGGGGGTCTCGGCCCCTGTCTCATTTCTTTGGGTCAGTTTCTCACACTTGTGACAGGGTCACACACCTCTCCTCTCATTGTTAACCTGCAGTAAAAAGCCACACAGCCAGACACTCAAAAGTCAGCATATAGGTGTATGTGAGTGATTAACTGAGGAAAGTGTGCTGTGCTACGTATGTGTGTAGTGTGCGGGGTGGGGCACGCAACAAAATTTTGAAAGAGAACCAGAGATTTGAACATACATGGGGAAGATTGGGAGTATAACCTGCATTAGTCCTCCAGGCATTACCTGCCAAATTAACAATATGCCAGTCTCCAAGCTTTCAGTGTTTCACTCAAGCATTTTCTGCAACCTTCGTCTACAGTGGGGTCAGGCTAGAGCCCTTTTTTGGCGTTTCAAAACGATGAAAGAAATTTACATATTTTTATTTTAATAAGGCTTTTTTTAGTTTATCAGTAACTATTAAAATAAAATAAAAAAAAAAAAACAATTTCACAGCATTATAAAATACTGTAGAAATGATGACCTATCTGATACTAATCTGAGTTTTGGATCAGTTATATTATATGATTATAAAATGAGGATAACTTTAGTGCTGAAACTCAAACTTATAAACAAACTGTCAAACAACAGCTAAAAGTAAGCTTTTCATCCTGTCCTGACATACAAGCCCAATTTAGCTTAGAGTTGGTAACTGACACAAGACACATTTCCTCCATTGAGGAGGCAGATCATGTGGCATATATATACATAAATAAATATAAATATAAATATATATATATATATATATATATATATATATATATATATATATATATATAGATATGTATAGAGAGAGAAAGAGAGAGAGAGAAGAGAGAGAAAGAGAGAGAGAGAAGGTGAACCTGAATTAGACCTTAGCTCTCCCACAGCAGAGCTCGAATCCTGATCCCAAGACACTTTGCATCCCCAGTCTTTGTTACATTGCTTTTGATTTTTGTTTTCTTTTTTTGTTTTTGCAACTTACTTTTAATGAATATGAATGTATGAAAACGATCATTTGAAAGTTTAGATTTCTAATGCTTTTGTTTATCTGTTGAAATAAAGACAGTGTGATCAATGAAAGCTTACCATTTTGGATGTGCATATCTCACCGCTGGCATTAGTTTCTTGGTTTTCAATATATAACTATATCTATATCTATATATATATATATCTATATATATATATATATATATATATATATATAGATATATATATATAGTATATATATATAGTATATATATATATATATATATTTTTTTTTTTTACACATATGTATATACATATATATGGCATTCCGTATACATAAATACACATATATATATATATATATATATATATACACATATACGTATATATATATATATATATACACATATACGTATATATATATATATATATATATATATATATATATATATATATATATATATATATATATAGAGAGAGAGAGAGAGAGAGAGAGAGAGAGAGACACAGAGAAAGAGAGAGAGCGAAAGATATTCATTTTAGACAAAACAAGATTCTTACTGACTAAAATCTGAGTAATTCTTAATTTAGGGAAGTTCTGGAGTAAAACTATGTTTAAGAAATCTGGGACAGAAGTATTTAATACAATCTTCACTAACATCATTTAACATTTTCATGAAAAAAACTAATATTAACACTTATTCAAATACCTGTGTAAATTCTAACACACGGTAACAACAAAACAGGCTCATACTGGAGGTAACCAATTCTTGCTTGTTTTTTACTGAAACTATTTCAACAGTAATCCAAGAGCATCTTTCAGTTCAGTTTGCTCACACAAAAGTAATCTATACTTGAAGCTCTGACGTTTTTAAGCAGCATGGAGGTCCATCCTCCTAAGCACATTCAACATCAGATAAAAATCAGTGACCAAACCATAGTAAAATGGTTTGTTGAAATCTTTTGTTGTACATGGGCTATTTGTTAGGCCATTGGAATCATGATGTGTTCTCTGGAAGAGTTCCATGGCCATATTGTAGATCTTAGTGAGCTGAAACTGCAACCTTTCACGTCTGTTCATTAATGACTTTCCTTTTTAACAAAGATGGCTTCCTTCACCCCTCTTTCAAATCATCCTTTCTCTGTACAAAATACGAACATTTATTCAGATGAACTTTGATCTTGAGGTGCAAGAGTACAGCTGAATCTTGTCCAGAGTTGCTGGCTCTCCTGTGTTGAGCCATGCGTTTGTGTAATTGATCAGTTTCTCCAATGTAAGAGTTCAAACAGTCCTTGCTGTACTGGACTGCATAAACAATGTTGCTCAGCTTCGGTTGGGGTGTTGTGTCTTTGGCATGAACCATTCCCACTGAACAAAAATTGATTGAAAAGACACTGAAAAGAGAAAATTATTTACATCTAAACAATGTCTATATGTGGTTAAAAAATGGAAGATAAAGCCATAATTTTTAGACCTAAACGTGGGAAAAAATCACACCGACCAAACAGCCCAATTTTGAACAACTATTTTTGGACTAAATCAAGACTATTGCCCCATTTACACTACCCTTTTTAAACCATGTCAAGAGTGATCTGAGCACAGTAACCCAAATTACTGTTGAGTGTAAATGGCATGCAAAATGAACTGGACAACGCGAGACACAACCAAACCACACTAAACTAGAACTAGTTCAACCGTAGGGCACGGTGCGGTTCATTTGCTTCGGTGTTGAGGGTGCTTCAATTGCAAAAACATACACACACACAAAAAAAAAACAAAAAAACACAAAACAAACATCCACCAAACGTTTTTCTGGCTTCAATGGCTGATAATAAATGGAGAAACTAAGACTTCCTGCACAAAGACAGAAGGATGGATTTGGTTTATAAATAATCAGCATCTCTGGTGCGTGTCATATATTTTATTTTTATATATTATGCTCTGGAAATTGCATGCAAATTGAATCTGAACGCTTACTGATGATGTAAATGTGGCAGAGCTGTGGTCATAGAGTAGAGGTTTGCAGTTGTCTTTACTGGGCTTCTTCCTTACATAATTGAGCTGATGTATTCACCCTCACACTAATCTTCCCCTTGGTTATAACTGCACTTGATGCATTTAACACATGAATAATATTGGTGCTTTCTTTAATTAAAATATGAAAGTAGTGATATTATCCCATTAACACCCATCGTTGCAAATATGAAACAAAGCCTTTGTAGTACCAAGATAGCATGTGCATTCCATCAGTGCCAATTATCATCAGTGCCCCTATTGGTGTATGTTATCATACATACACACACAAACACACACACATATATATATATGGCTATATATCTGAAAGGGGGTCGACCCCCCTTTCAGAGACATAGACAAATATGGGGTATTGCAGGTTAACAAAGACGCCAAACAAACCCTCATTCCAAAGGGGTGGCCGTGTTCTTCCGTTTTAATTTGCATGTTTTCTAAGCCAAAACAATGCTTTGTTTGGCTACTGTAGAAAGCTTAGACTCAACAGTATTTCTGCCTTTTTTATTTGAGAAAGCTTCCAGGATGGGAAGTAAAACAAATTCCAGTGGATTGTTTTTAAACTTTTTTGGAATGACTATGATCTGGATGACTGAGAATCTTCACCAGAGATGGTAATGATGAATTGTACTAACTAAATATTATGAGTGTTGGGATTCTGTATACAGTATGGTGCCTTATCATTTACAAGGACCTTACTTTTTTCTCCTTTAGACTCACAGGGTGGCGTTAGTGATCTCTATAGTATATATATGAAAACTCAGTTCCATCACAGTTACTGACAGGATTACAGTGTATTGTGAGTATATGTGAATGTGTGTTTGTGGTTCTGTGTGCATGAGGTAACAGATGATAAAGTCTGCCGAATGGTCACAGACACCAAACAGGATTATGACCAACACCTATCTGTTAGTATTTGTGTTAGAGGAGAGCACTGACCACTGCAAGGACCTCCTGAATACTAAACAGTGGATTGTCACTCTTGGTAACACAAACAAAACACATGCACGAGAAAAATAAATAAAAAACAATCATTGTGGATTTTACTCTAATTAAAGCAAGTTAATTTGTTTAAAACATTTCAGTAACATGACAACCCAACGTGCTGTGAATAAACAGTGCAAAACAAAACAAAAAGGAATGTGCCTTGCAGTATGATAGCAGAGAGGTAAAGACAAGTTGGACTAAAAGTAAAACTAAAGGTGTTTTAGTTAATAGATTAGACAGAAAATTCAAAGGCAAATCTAAACCTGTAAATATATACAGCTAAGCTAGATATCCCCTTAGTCCTGGCATTAAATATCAAAAAAAGACACAAACAGAAAAAGGTGAAGCTTACAGTGTTTCCACAACAGACCTTTTGAATGTTTTTTGTTTTCCAGAATCCAGTTCCATGAGGGCATCATGTCATTATCATCATGAACCTGATGTGGACTGGAGAACCATAGCTTGGTACTGTTACAACAGTTGGCCTCGGCACTGTTTATCCAAACCTTGAAAATATTTCTACTCTTTTTACTTTTTGTACCATATAAACATGTCAGATGATAAAACAATTTTAATGCAACATAAAGATAAACCTTGTAAAGATTCAAATGTCACTTATTCAGACAAAATGTTAGGTGGTGTAGCTTCTTGTGAAAAGTAACTGCCCCCTAAACCCATAGTGTGGCAAAACGAAAAAAAAAAAAAATTAAAATTCTTAAGCATTTCTGATAACTCACAATGAATCCCTTTCATTGCTGGAAAGGATTTCTGGCCATTTGTAATTGTAGAAATGTTTCCATCATTCTAAATCAGAGAATTGTTGAGTATGAATAACCTGTTTAAGGTTTGGACTTTGAATTGTTTGCTCCATACACTTTTGATCACCATTCACCATTGGTGATCCTCTCATAACTTAAGTGCACCCGAGTTTAAGGTCACAAAATAACAAATAGACATTTTTAGGGTTTCCTTGCAGAGAGACGAATTCATGGTATCCAGATCCTAAAGCAGGGAAGCAGCTCTTTAAAATCAGATAATAACCACTATGTCTGACTAATGGTTTGATTTTTAGATTTATTTATTTATTAATCCTTTGTAAACCTGGTTGACTAGCAAATCTTGGCCGATGGGTTGAAAGATTCATGAGATTTAAAGCTGCATGCTGTTCCATTTCAAAAATGAACAATTTAATCTAATTGCCCATTTGAAAAGGATTATCACTGAAAAAGCAAGGCGGACAATCCAGGTGTGTAACAACAGTGTAGATTTGGGGATTGACCATATAGTAAAATATAAAGTAAAAGAGAATAAAATATTTTCAGATGAAAGGTTTCAAAAGGTCTTTCGAGCTAACGGAGCTAACAACTTGTGATCCAAACCCTGGTAACTGTCACTTCTTTGCCATACCATAACCTTGTAAAAAGTTCCATGGATCCCAGTTTCACACTACTCTTCTTTTCTCCTCTTTCTCCTCACTTTCTCCTCTGTGCCCCCTTTACAATTGGTGCTCTGTTTCCTTTTGTTTTGTTCTCCATCTCTCTGTCAGCAGGTCCCTTCCATCAATACAAAGCTGTCAGTCACAGGAGTGACAATTGGCAGCTGTCGATGCATTGTAGAGGGTTGCCACTCTCTATAGAGGCTTCAACTCCTAAAATGCTATCAGCTGCCAATACAAACACACACACAGACTCACACACATACCCACAAAGTGATCTCCACATGTTCAGAGATACCATTTTCCATTTGCATCCTCATCACACTTCATCATCGCTGACATAGCGAAATTTGGTTTGGTAGCAACAAGATCAGATCAGATGAGAAAACAAAAAAACACCTTCTGAGTATTCATTCTTTAGCAGACTGTGTTCAAACCAACACACACAACTCACACTACAAAAAAGGTCTTTGACAACAGCAAAAGTCACTGACACATGGCTCCCCCTACTGGAAACCTACAGGACCTTAGCATGACATTTGGTTCATTCATTCTAATGAATTCCTTCCTTGATTCATGTACTTTACCTGTATGCATCTCCTTCTTATATGCATCATATATATAAGAGCTTGACTATATGTTATTGAGTCCAGGGCCTCAATAATTAGAAAATATTGAGGCAAGCATCAAAATCCAAGTTTTTTCCTATGTTGGAGGTTTTAAATCATGATTTATTTTTAATCAAAGCATGTTTGACCAGAAAAGTTCTGCTTTTGAAGATGGTTAAGTAGATAGGAAAAAAAGAATACTCTGATACCAACCGGAGGCATACATTCCTCCTCTTTTCACACATGGTGTCTATCCGTATGAGAAATGTGATTACAAATGAAAGTGTGAATGAGAGTGCGGAGTTCCACAGCTGGTATGGCATCTGGCTTGGCATATCGTTGCCCAGCCTCGCCCACTGCCTGCATGCTCTAATGTGGCTGTCGACAAGCCCATTAAGAAGTCATTACTAAATGCTCTGTCTCAGCTCCTGTTCCGTGCTTTACAGCACAGACCCAAAGGAAAATCAGTAAATTGAACGGAGAATGAAGAGAAAGAATGTTTGACATTACATTTTTGCTATCACTTTTTTTCCCAATGGATTGGATTACAGGTCCTCATAGAAAGATAGCATGATGGGAACTTTGTGTCAGAAGTGTAGCAATTTTTTTTTAAAGATTTTTTTTTTGGGGTCAATTTTGAGACATAGACAAGCTCAGAACTCACTTTTCATTTTACCATCAGAGCAAAACAGCAGTTGAATGAGTGTAGCCTAAGGGGCAGAGGGTTCTGATGTGACATTTGAACTTCCTTTGAAAGTTCGGGGGGCTGAACTAAATAATTAAGGTCTGAATTTCACAAAAAACTGAGATAGTTTCTGGAAAGTTTTAGATCTGGAAATCTTGATATAAAAGGTATTTTAAAACAATGCATATCAGCTAAAATGAGAAGATACAGCGACTTTTGACATATTAAACTCTCTTTTAAACAATGTTTTTTTTAAAACAAAATGTTTTTTTGTTGAATCTTCACCAACTTCTCTCAGCTCCCTTTGACTGTCAGAGTCCTAGGTGTGCTGATGACAACCAGTAGTGATGGTGCAAGGACTTTGCAGGGAGAGGCATGTACATTATGAATATATGTAGACTCTGGATTCTGCTTAACACAGTAACTCTTACCTGCGGTGGCAAAGTTTAGCTTAAGGTTACTTGTTTGGGTATTTTTACAGGTGTGGCAGGGTTTAGTTGGCTACTAGTGGATACTAAGAGTTGACTTCTGTAGCTACTTATTAGGCAGTCACTTTTTTGATTATATCTGCAGTGATGAAATAGTGAAGAGAACGACTTATGGTTTTTGAAAGGGGTGGGGAATAATATCAATATATCATTACATTGCAATTAATCTTTGCAATGCAATGATTGCTTATTTCATACATTTTAATGTATGAATTGGTTGATAGATAATACATTAACATTTTAATTGGTACTACAGTTAATTATTTGCATGCAATTTATCATGAAATAAGTGTCGATGCATTCAAGTGAATCCTAACTAAACTGAATTCTAAGTTCACAATAATACCGAGTCCTAGTTTTTTTAGCTTCTTTAGTGCTGCTCTGTGTGGACTATTGTATCGCCTGTTCTTCAGATGGGGTTCGTCAACTTCTGAGGGGATGAGCTGTCTATTAGCATTCTTCAAAATAGCAGTTTGATGAAACTTTTTTAGGTTGGTTCTGGTTGAGAATGTTGAAAATCTGTTTAAAGGTATAGAGGACGATCTTTTATTTCCAGGCGGATCATCTAAGTAGTCCTCCTAATTGTCAACCATTCTGATGATATGTTTACGTAAAGCCATATCCTACATGCTCGTCTCGCTGGCTATATTTCTCTGCGCATGCACACCATGCTGGTACTCTCAACTCCCAGGTAGACGCGCAGTAAAAATGCCAACATGTGTAGCATTTGGCTGCACAAACAAGCAGTTTGTCGGCTGTGGGAATAGGAACTTGATGCTGCCTGGTATTTTACTAATTTAAGTGATTTTGCTAGTGTAGAAACTGAAGCTCTGTGGATTTATTAAATTGGTTTATTAATTTAGGCTAATGCACAGACACAGCATAAAACTATATGGCATCATGCATTCACAATTTGAAAATAGAAAAATACTACAGCATTAGCAGACATGCGCTTTTAATTCAGTCTTTATGTAAAATCTTAAAGTCATTTGTAAGACGTAATTACCATAACAATCTAATAAATACATGTATATTACATGTACATCATCAATTTAGCACTTTCGGTACATCTGTGTTATTATGCTACGTTAACACATTAATTCTATTGTGATTGATTTGTATTATATGTTATATTACATGATTTAGACTTTGACTTCATAATGACTATGCAATGTGATGTGCTTATTTTTTATTACAAGTTAAAGTAGTTTATTTATGAAATGAATTTGTGATTAATGTATCTTTATTTTAAAAGTCTTAAGTCCCCTTGAAAATGAGAACATCATCGTTGTTTGATGCTGTACTACACGTATTGTGGACATTGCGACTGGTCTAACTAGGGAGTACCAATATGGCGGCCGATGGCTTCCCCGATGGCTTCCCCGTACTACCAATGAACAATCAGCAATCTAGTGAATAAATAGAGGCCAGTGGTTTCTACAAAGTGTATAAGAAGAAAAGAAAGGCCTCAGAAGAGGCAGATATATCCTAGAATGCTTTGCACAGAGAGCTCTCCGCACAAAGCATTATGGGATTTGCTGTCACAGCGGCCATCTTTGTAACCGCTGTCAGGTAGGGACAGCGTGGCAAGGCAAAGCAAATTTATTTGTATAGCACAATTCAGTACAAAGACAATGCAAAGTGCTTTACATGATTAAAATACAGGAAGATAAAACAGAATCAAAGCAAGTAGGAAAAAAATAAATAAATAAAATAAAAAATGCAGAAACAAAAAAGAATATTAAAAACAGTTGGACTAAAGAAAATATGTTTTAGTTGAACTGTTTAACTAGAACAGTCAAAGGCAATCCTAAACAAATGTGTTTTTAGTCTTGATTTAAAGGAACTCAGGCTTTCCGCACTTTTACAGTTTTCTGGAAGTTTGTTCCAGATAAGTGGAGCATATGAACTAAATGCTGCTTCTCCATGTTTAGTTCTGGTTCTAGGTATGCAGAGCAGGCTGGAGCCAGAAGACCTGAGTGGTCTGGAGGGTTGATACACTGATAGCAAGTCTGTGATGTATTTAGGTGCTAAGCCATTCAGAGATTTATAGACTAACAGAAGTATTTTAAAGTCTACTTTCTGAAATACAGGGAGCCAGTGTAAGGACTTTAGAACTGGGGTGATGTGCTCTACTTTCTTAGTCTTAGTGAGGACACGGGCAGCAGCGTTCTGGATCAGCTGCAGCTGTCTGATCCACCTTTTAGGCAGACCTGTGAAAACACCGTTGCAGTAATCAATTCGACTAAAAATAAACGCATGGATTAGTTTTTCCAGATCATGCTGAGACATTAGTCCTTTAATCCTGGAAATGTTCTTCAGGTGATAGAAAGCCGACCTTGTAATTGTCTTTAAATGCTTTTGGAGGTTCAAGTCTGAATCCAGTACTACACCTAGATTTCGGGCCTGATCAGTGGTTACTAGCTGAAGTGACTGAAGCTGTGTGCTAACTTTAGATCTCTCCTCTATTGGTCCAAAGATTATTACTTCAGTTTTGTTTTTATTCAGTTGAAGAAAATTATGGCACATCCAGGCACTGATTTCTTCTAAGCATTTCCTCATTGCTTGAATTGGTTCATAGTCACCTGGTGACATGGTGATGTAAAGCTGTGTGTCGTCTGCATAGTTATGGAAGCTGATGTTGTTTTTTATTAACTGAGCAAGAGGGAGCATGTAGATATTGAATAAGAGGGGACCCAGGATGGACCCTTGGGGAACCCCACATGTGATTTTTGCCATCTCTGATGACAGCGGGTAACAAAGATGGCGCAGGCACTGTGCAGGGAAGGAGGAGTTACGTCACCAACGGAGCAAAAAGCAGTGATCATCTGTCCAAACAGTCAGTTAACTGAGTTCCCTATAAAGTCCATTATCTAGTCCCCGCTCTATATGGTGATTAAGGGATTTAGGGGTTAGAGAGGACGTTTGGACACAGTAAGCTTGTATGAGCTATGAGAACAGCAACTTTTAAACAGAACATGCACGAAATGGTCTCGTACATGCTCTTGCATGCACATTTTTTTTATGTGGAGAGGGTGGGTATTTTAAGGAATTTCTGAAAGTCCTCCACAATACCTTTAAGGTAATCTGCAGCACTCCTGGTGTTTTGCTATCAGTCATGGTTTGCAATATACATATTTTGCTTTCAGAAACCACACATATAGAACACACACAATTAAAACACTTTGTCCATGAAATAGCTTATTTTTGAAAGTCCTTAGAAAGCAAAATATGAAATACACAACTAAACTAAAGATTGTAATCCTTCCTGGGGAGAACTTTTGTGCATTGAAGATTGTGTTGTGTGTTGATGAGAAGAAGGGAAAATGACTTGTTACTAACGCCGTTACCTTGTTTTAGTAACGAGTAATCTAACTAATTACTTTGACTGTAACTATAACGCAGTTACCATTGCAGACACCCCGTTACTGCGCGTTACTCAGGTCGCACAATGAACCTTTTTTCATGATAGGACTCGTGCGCAGCTGCGTGAAGCTGACACCCCACCCACGTCAAAAAACTCTGCAAATAGACTGAATGGTTAGTGCAACGTTAGTGCATATTTGTGCAGAAAAAAATATTGTTTGTGCTACTTTTGTTTAAGAGATATTAAAGATTATTTTTTTAGGTCATCCAGAGGTGCGCGCCTTGTCATGAGAGAGGGGAGGATGAGAATGGCTGATGTATAGTGAGATTCCGTCTGTCAGTTGGGTAGGTGGGTGTTTCTGCTGGTGGGTGTTAACGTACAGCACACACAGAGAGATGAAGAGTGAGGAGGATCCAGCAGCAAAACAGCGTTTTCCTGATGGAAATACCGGTGTTACGTCGAGCTGCGTTTCCCCACCACATACGGTTTCCTCTGCATCTCCGCACAGCGCAGGCGGCACGAGTCACCGCGCAAGCGACAGGAAACGCGCATGCTCGCTAAAGGCGCGCAACAGTCGCCCTGTGCTCGCGCCACATGAGAACTATGGAGGGCGTGAACGATCAAATGAAAGGGAGAAATCTGGATGGATGGATGGATGGATACTCTGCCTTTTCAACCTACTGTATTTTTTATTTTAAACATTATTTGATGGCCTTTGTAGCAGGGATGGAGATCCATATGTTATGTCACACGCAGAGTATACATCTAGATAGATAGATAGATAGATAGATAGATAGATAGATAGATAGATAGATAGATAGATAGATAGATAGATAGATAGATAGATAGATAGATGTTGCAGTATCTATAACAACCCACACACACAGGATTTCAGAATTAGACATCCCCAGTTATTAATTTCACCAGATCTGAATGCCCTGTTTAAAAACTTCACATCGCGTTCCCCCCTGATGTTTTTTACGTTGAGTTGCAATAAATGCTAAACTCTCTGCAGGTTCTTGTCTTTGTCATCCACTCTATTCAGCTGGCTTTGGAAACACACGGTGAGAAGGTGGGGGCTGGGTGGTGAAGGTTACCGGGGCGAGAAACGCAAAAGTAACGCAATAGTTACTTTTACTAGTAACTAGTTACTTTTACTGTGGAGTAACTCAGTTAGTAACTCAGTTACTTTTTGGGAGAAGTAACTAGTAACTATAACTAATTACTTTTTCAAAGTAATGTGCCCAACACTGGTGATAATCACAGTTTTACTGTCGTAGAGAAGACACATTATTGGTATGGCCAGCATCACTCCTTCAAGACCACTGTCTGAACGTAAAAGTAAATTGAAAAGAATATGCCATTGCTGAAACAAAGCCTTTATTTATATATTCTATTACATCTTTATTTTATCATTGAGTTTTATAATCTCTCTTACAAGGATGTGCTGTTCAAGCACAATGTGCAGAGCGCAAACAAGTCATTTCATTTATAAAGAGGGATTGACATTATTTAATATTGTTAGGTCTATCCCTTAATATTATGAACCATAATAAAATGTGTAGTCTCGCTTCTGTACAGGCATTGGAAGCAACAGATTCTTCTTTTTATAAGTGACTGCGATAGATTTTCTTTAAGGCCTGAAGTCTTCTGTAAATAAGGACACACTTATTGAGCAGCGAACATGCGCACATTTACATCAGTACTTGCTGTACGGTGTAGGGATTGACTTTCCGTAAAAATCTGTCCATCTGCACTGGCTGCTGGAACTAAGCTGGGCTCTTAATCATGGCTGTAACCGGCAACATTACCAGTAGCAGCAGCAGGCTAATGATAAATGCCTGAGCCTCTGTGAAAACCCTGACCTCTTTTTCTGCTGTGATGCACAAAAAGCTCCTGTTTTCTCACACAAGGAAATAAATGCACATGCATTAAAACACACTTGAATAAGTGGTCATCTATCTAAATCTTAAAATAAAACATATCAGGGCTATAGAAACATAAATTAAAAGCTGTGTGATACAAATGCACCTTGTGTTTGAATCCATGACTTTATAGCTGACCTAATTTTTTAGGGAAACCTATTGTGCAATTATGAGAGTTATGTGGGTAAAAGAAGCTATTGTTACCATTTTAACAGTCATACAATTAGTTGTTTAACCTTTTTTTTTCTATTATTCATATTATATAGTTTTGAATGTTATGTTAAACAGTTTTGTGAATCTTGACTGTTGAACAATAGATTGTATTTCAAATTTATTTCACTTGGAGAACGGAACAGTCTTAAGAAAGATTGCATAAAATAGTAATCTTCGAACAGGAGGATATCAGGAAGATGATAATTTTGGGATAAATACGAGAAATACTAAAAAGAACTGACCTAACATAAAATGTAAATTAGACGAAACAAACTGTTTTAATACAAATAAAAGTAAAGGAAAATACCTGCGACAAGAAGCAGATGTTGAAAAAAAAAAAAAGATATTTCCAACCAAGAGAGCAAGTAGTTATAAATGACTATAAAGTTTTGATGAAGGACAAACTAATGTCAGAGACTGGGGCGGTTCGGGCTTCCTGCTCCGCGGCTACTACATGTGATCCCGCCTGTCACTCACGCTCTATCGCCATGACAATCATCATAATGCTGATGCCTGGAGGTGGGGACAAGCCTGTCCTTGTAATAAACAGAACCCTTCCTCGATCTGACGCCAACAACTCCTGAGAAAGTATCACACACACACAGATTCACACACAGACAAACACCCTGTACTGCTTTGAATTGAAATCATAAATAAAAACTCCGGCAGGGAACGATGAAAGAATGTTCCTGTTATGATAAAAAAAATGAAAACTATGTTTATCAGTACCAATAAAAGGACTTTTTCTTTGCATGCATTGTCAAACATATTCATTGTTCAATAAGCATCATGAGGTCTTTACATGTGGAAAGAATAAATGTGCGTGTACTGATGTCATTCTACTCAGTCTGCACAATCCAATAATTCCTATTCACATGCCATAGATGTGTGATAGACAAATGATAGAGAGACAGAGACATTGTGTGCGCAGTAAGGCTTGTGTGGGTTTGTGGTGGCCAAAGGGAAGAGAGTAGGGACTTGTCAAACCAGGGAAGACATGGCAAACTGGATGGTGATGCCAGCCTTGTGTGACAGCTCACTCTTGTACACACGTATGCACACATGCTGTTGCCCCCCCAAACCTGCCCTGGCTTACACTTTGGAGCTGTGAAAGCTGGGACGCAAAGAGAAAATGAGACTGGTGGAATCTCCTCTAACTGGAGGCTAACTGGTCGCTACGTGCGTGTTTGTGTGCTATTGTGGTGGAGTGGGGTTCAAAGTGTCACATCAATTTGTGGCTGGGTTGTTTCTGCAAGAGGCTAACCCCACTGCCACGTAAGCTTAACCTAACGGTGAACAGCACACTGACAGACAGGATACATACATAAAGCAGCAGACACAGGCCGACCCTGATCTGCAAACATTTGGAGTAAAGATTCTGGTGAGTAATTAGTTAGCCGATTTTTAAAATCAGTAAAATATTTAAGGAGTGCTTGGGCTATTCAAGTCTTTTAAGTAGAACAATAATTTATAGTATAAACATATCTTTGTTTATTAAAAAGTTTTAGAAAGAGAGTGTAATAGTACACCAAAACACTCTTTGAAAAAGTACTATTAATCACTAAAGGTTAAGATTGTTTCAGAACAAATCTTGTAACAACATGGGCTACACTTTTAAAATCACCTGAAATTAGAATTTTTGTTCAGGACGTAAACATTTTCTATGTTGGAGATACTCTAGAAAAGTTGTTCAAAGATCTTAAAGTTATGATTTACAGGTGTATATAAAAATACCTTTAATGAGGCTATGATTTGTAACACTTTTAAAGCTTTTAACTTTACACAGCAAAGTAGTGGGTGAAGTTTAATCTAAATTTGAAAAGTATCACACCACTTGCTTAAAAAAACATTTCTCAATACTTTACTATTTCCCATGAGCCCTCAGACGGGGTGGTTGGCTAAGATGCACTTGCTGGTTAGACAACCCCAGGGGTGACCTGGCCTAGGACCCGGACCGCTTTAACCACTCGTCTCGATTAAGAGGCTCCCAAATATTATTATGCTCCCATGGGACCCGGCATGATCTAACCAACCAATTACCCTCTCCTTCTCTTTTCTCTCTACCTCTCTCGTGTCTCCCTCTCTGTGCCACAATGTTACTCTATGAAAAAAGACAGCAGGGAGAAAAATATGAGATTGATTTATTTGGTTCAGTGTTCTTTGCGATAGAGTCCTCTCCCACTCCTCTCCTGCATTCTCTCTCTCTTTTTCTCTGCAAATTGAAACCAATTAGCAGACAGAGCACTTGTAGTGGGGAATGTAGGGCAAGCGTGGAGTAATAAAAAAGTATTGACTTTTCTGTGACTGTATGCAGCGTGAAAGGGGTGCCGCGGCCTTGTCCGACATGAAAGGAGCTCCATTAATTTCACTTATTTCACCCAGGCCCCTGTCAGAAGGCCCTAATGCATCGCAGACGCACTTCTCACATGCAGGCACTCAGACAGCACAACACAGCTCCTGCCTAGTTACCAAATGAGTGTTGTTATATATGTGAGTGACAAAGAGAGAGAGAGAGGTGGAGGATAAAAGAGTGGTTTCTAATTCTCTTATTGAGACACAAAGCAAAGTGTTTCAAATATTGTTAACAGCTACCACCTCACCAATCTTGTCCTTTTTGCAAATCAGGAGAAAATAAACAAAAAAAAGCATAGTATCAAAAAGTCCATGGATTGGGGAGTGTTGGCCTAGTGGTTAGGCCATTACGCTTGGGTTCCAGAGATGCTGAGTTCAAGCCCCACACCCACGGACTGCCACTCTGGATCCCTGAGTAAGACCTACACTGCCCTCCCGGGGGGCAGCACAATTGCAGCCCACTGCTCCCCAAGGGGATGGGTTAAATGCAGACAGTTCATTTTGTTGCTTTGTACTTGTGACAGTGTAATGACAATAAAGTTGAATTGTATGTATTTCAGTAAGTCCAATCGCTAAGTGACACAAATGCAAACATTAACTACACACAGATTGATATTCTCTGCAGGAGGGCTGGGCTCTCCCTTAGAGATAGAGTGAGGAGCTTGGTCATTCAGAAAAGGGTTGGAGTAGAGATGCTTCTCCACATCGAGAGGAGTCAGCTGAGTTGGCTCAAACATCTTCTTTAAAATTTCCCCTAGACCCGTGGACCTCGGCAGGCCAATAGGACGACCCAGGAAGAGTTGGTGGTAGTATTTCTCTTGCCCAGGGAGTGCCTGCATCCTCAGCAGAGCTGAAGAAGGTGTAAAAGGAGAGGGAAGTCTGGGAGTCTCTATTGAGACTTCTGCCCCTATCACCCGGTCCTGGATGAAGCAGAAAGTGAAGTATAAAGCACAGTATCAAGCATCTCTTTTAAAGCCTTTTTATTTACTAATGCATTTTTTGTTAATCATGTTGCTTTTCCACTGACAACAATTCAAAGCACTACATCCAAAATTAAAATATTACATAAACCAATTAATAAGATAAACATTTCTAACAAAAATTGGAACAGCTAAAAAGTATGTGCAATACCTGCTTACTTTTAATCTTAAAAATAAGCATTATTGAAAGCATATTTTATTGGCAGTTTGTAGCTGTAATTCAAAATATTAAATTCTGAATGGATGTCAATTGTTTCTATTCTCTTTTCAACATGTGATTGTTTTGCTATTGTCTTTGTGTTTAAGGATTGTCCCATCAAACATATTTTAATAACATTACCACAGAAAAATAATGTAAAATAAAATTAAATTGAATTTAAATATAAGCTAAAGTAAGTTTTGGAATTGATTGAATATATTTATTTCAATAAAATTCTATTATTTTCCTTTTTATTAAGTATGACCAAGTGGGAGATATGTGACACACAGAACTGTTTTCTGCAAATTAAAAGAAAATTCTTTAAGAATGGTTCATTTGTATGATGGGATGTCATCATAAGTCAAGTATCACATATTGTTTTTTTTAAATCATTTGTTTCATTTTCATTGGTGAACTGCTGCATTTAAACAAAATCTCAAAGAGCACTGGTATAAAATAAGAGTTACATAGCAAAAGAGTTAATGAATGATCTCTACAGCTAAATGTTATAATATCTAGTACCAACAAAAATGTTATAAAAATCAATATATTGGAAAACATTGGTTACTACTCAGTTTTCTCAGTTTGGAAATTTATTCCTAATTTTAAAAGTAAGACAAATAATCGAATGTTATTATCCATTCCTTTATAAGGAAAGTGTTATCTTCTAAATTAGTTTTGTTTGCAAATCTACTAACAGCAAATATGTTTGCTTTGGTTTGCTTTTGTATGTCTATTTATGCATGCATGCACATGATAGAAAGAGAAACCTCAGATGTCCGTCTGCAGGGATGCATGTTTAAAAGAGAAAGAGAGAAGAGGGAAAGGCTATCTGAAGACAGAAACTAATCAGAGTGTATAAGATAAGAAAGCAGCCTTTTACAGTGTATGGTAATCAGACACACACACACACACCCCATGGCCTGCCACCGCCATGCATAATCACCGAGACTTATTCACATGATTGATGAAATATGCGGCTGTGAAATCTAAGCCATGTTTGTTATCATCTTTTTTTCCAATTCTTCCCTCTCTCGTTCTTACTCTCTCAATCTTTTCTATCTCACTCAACCTCTCCACCCCTCTCTGTATCTGCTGGCTCTTCTGCTGTGGCCTAAGATGTTTGGAATCATGTACTAACAAGAAATTACACACACAGCATGGGGTCCCTCTCTACGAATCTGCGCTCGAATACTCTCACTTTCCGTTTGTCCAATAAAGAATTAATATGATTTATGGGAGATGCACGAGAAAAGCAATACCATTGGAAGAAAATTAAGAAGGAAAAGGGATGCAGGAAAAAGATGAGAGACCTTGAAGATGCATTAATTGTTCTGTTCTGCAGAGAGAAGCGTTTGCTGGATTAGAGCATGATGAGAAGAGAAAGCCAGGATGTGATAGATGGTGTTAGATAGATTTAAGTTTCAGAGAGTTTCTCTGACTGAGACTCTATCACATTAATAAGAGAAAAAATGCTGAATTTACAGCTGCAATATGACAAAAATATTAACAATCTAGATCAACTCCTAACTGGTTATATAATGACTGCCTACAGGAACCTAAAATGTACAACAAAACGTCCAAATTTCTGAACAAATCACAGCTGATTATATCTAGTGGGCCTTTTCTGAAATTACTGATTAAACATTCCCATGTTGTGAGCCATAAATCCACCATCCCCTTGTGTTTGACATTACTGTTATTGTAAAAAGTTGCTGCATAACAAGCAAAACTATGTTATCCATTCGACAATAAAATGAATATCAGAATGGAGATTCTATATTCTAATCATCCAGCACCAGCAATAGCACAAGAGACAAAAACTGGATGTCAAAAGCGACCCAACGGGACTTAGATGGGGGCTGAGAGTTTCGGAAGGTGGGGGCTGAGACTGAGTGCAAGATTAAGACTGGGGCTGGTGAATTAAGGCCCGCAGCCTCGGGGTGCTATTACACATTTATAATGAGAAACAGAGAAGAGGGAGGCTTGCCTTCACACCTCGACACACCTCAGATTAAATATGCACAATTCCCATGCAAAATGAGTCGCGAACAACCAGGACCTGCAGTGCTGTCTAATCCCCTATGCTGGAGTTGTTTCAGTCAGGGTTAACAGGCTCATCAGTCAACACAGGCTGCTTTGCACAGGACATCAGAACCATTTGCAGTTATAAATGTTTTTGATTGCTTCCTCTTCCAGGTCCCACCAAATACCACACCACAGCAGCCTGTTTCACATACTCCCAGACTGGCCCCTGGATATATGAACCTGCAATAAGATATCTAGGAAACACATATGAGCCATTGCAGAGATAAAAGCAGAACAGCACATCCAAGATAAAAGTGTGACTTTCACATACATATCAAGTAGCGTATCAAGTACAAAACCAAGGATACCAAACACACACGCGATAAACAAGACTGACACTCTGTAAAAACATTCTTTTACATACACGCAGCTGGTAATACTAAGACACAAACCCAGATTAAAAACACATCTTATATTTGCATTTAAAAGATGGTTTTTGGCAAGTTTGAATGCAAAAAGAAAAACTCATGGAAGTCCATAAAATGTATACTGTCTGCTTTATCCATGGTGTCCATCTACGCCTTAACGTAACCAATTTGCATTTCACAGCCTGGTTTGACTTCTATCACCAACACACTGCTGTATGAGAGGGCTGTCATGTTCCTCGAGTATGGGTGCACATGCACATATTGTGCACTCAGCTAGTTGATAGGAGTGTCGATGTGGGTCTGGGTGGGGGTGCTAAAACTAGATACTGCACATAAAGAAAACAGAGAACTAGTGTGAACACAAACAAGGCAGCAAAGCAAAGAAAGAGTGATGACAGGAGAGAGAGATAGAAAGTGATTATACAACACTACATGCAGTATGCTTCAGTGAAGCATATCTGCGCAGGGACAGACTGTCCATTAAAGAAAGGCATCCCTATTCAGCTCATCTGCCTGCCTTTTCATGCATTCATCTGCACATGAAGTTGAAAAATATGCATAGAGGAAAAAAGCCTCACTCTTTGATTCCACTTCAACGATAACTGTAAATGTTGTTTTTTTTTCAGTTTTAAACTTTTTTTTGACAAGCTACTGTTACAGCTAAGTTTCCCAGGTGTGGAGCAGTAAATAAATATTTTATTAATTCACCACAAAACAAAAATGTACACTTCATTTCTGTTTTATGATATTGGGCGCCAGGATATGGGTTCTCTAGGACATAAATGAATATGCACTGCAACTAAAGTTTTAAAACGATATCTCAATCACTCTTATTCACTTTACTGTATATCATGTTCCATTAGGTTGTGCATGATATCTTTACAACCATGTTAGATGACGAAAACATTGAAGACTATCATTCTGATTCAACCACAAATGTAAATTTCATTTTAATGTCAATCAATAATAACATTACGGTACTATTATTGATGTCCTGACAATAATAAATGTTAATAAAACTGGAAATCTGTACAATATGAACTAAAAAACAAATATCAGAATTAATTGGCCTGTATATACAAACTATAACATAACCATGCTAAAAGCAACACTATTTGCTTCTTTTTTAAAGTTTATGTAACCTATTGATAAGTAATATATGGTTAAGCTGTTCTCATATCTATGGTTGTTCTCTCTGTCTGAGTAATATTACTTGTTCAGGCTTTTCTAACATTATACAAAATTACTAGAAAATTATGAAGAGAGCTATTTTATTCATAACTAAAAAAATATGAATATACAATAATACCTAATAAATATTCCTTGAAATAAACATATATCCTCTTTAAATAAAACAAAAATATAATATTACTATATTTATATTTCAGTATTTATTAAATTATTTATTAACTTACATTTAATTCAATATAATTTTAAGATTAATATATTAAAAAACCTACAAATATTAAGATTTTTCTACTTACTTAAAGTTGTATTCTTTTATTTATTCATTGATATATTTATTAAAAATTTCATATATTTTTTCATCTTCTTTATATTTTGTCCCAAAGCAATTTTTTTTAATAATATATCTATCTATCTATCTATCTATCTATCTATCTATCTATCTATCTATCTATCTATCTATCTATCTATCTATCTATCTGTCTGTCTGTCTGTCTGTCTGTCTGTCTGTCTGTCTGTCTGTCTGTCTGTCTGTCTGTCTGTCTGTCTGTCTGTCTATATATATATATATATATATATATATATATATATATATATATATTTAAATATATATCTGATCCTATATTTGAATCCTCCAATCTTCCTCATCCCTGAACATACATCTCTGATATTGTGCTGCAGGAGCTTGCTTTGCAACTTCTTCTATCATGCCTCCTTACTTTCTTTTATGTTGATCTTAACTTGCTTCGGTATACTGCCCAATAAATCCCAATTCCCCTTCCTGAAGACTCCTGTTATCATTTAGCCTGTAGCTTTTATAATTGTCATACAACAAAAAAGCTAAACTAAAGCAGAGCAAATAGAAGAAATTCTGTGATATTAGCCATTTGAGAGCACAAGGTGACCGTGTTCAGTGTTAGTTGTACCACTGAAGACAGCAATATAGGTCCCCAATAGTTTGCGGATGTTTATCGGTACTTGTGTACAAAAAAGATTAGATATTTATGCAAATGTGTGTTTTGTATAACTATGGTTGGTTCTTATTAGACCCAGGAACGTTTTGATGGATCCAGTCTAATACAGTATGAGGGAAAAGGCTTGAAGCACATACAAACACAGACGTGACCACTTACTGCAGTGTACTTGATTAGCACAAAGTCCTCTAATTAGCTATCTTTTGTGGTTACAGGCAGATCCGTTGGTGACAACGCTAATAACAAGCACAAAATTAGAATAAACAGGAAGGCCTTTTTCTTAATTACAATTCAAATTAGTGAAACGAGATATATATTTTACAAAGTTTTATCTTGCAGTTATCATGTCACTGATAAAGTCATGTTTGGGTAGTGTTCATTCATAAACATAAAACTGTTACTTTATTTAAATCCAGTGGCGGCTGGTGGAGTTTTCTCAAGGGGGGCTATAAATTCAAAATAGGCATATACCAAAAAGCAATCAAACGTAGAATAAGTTATCACATCAGTATATTTATATGAATGCCAACAACAAAAAACATAAAAAAAGTTATAAAAACAAAACATAATTTCATGTACATGTTTACTCTTACTTTGTGAAGGCAAATGTGTGTTGCATGATCCAATATTGTCACAACCTTAAAAATAATGCACCAGTTTAATAATGGAGAAGCTATTAGTCAGCTTTATATTCTTTTAATATATAAAAAATATTTTCTTAGAATGTGTTTATTTAAGAGCAACTAAGCAAATTAAAAAACATCTAGGAAAAGTACACTATATATATCATTTTCCATGTGAATCCCAGATTGTTCATTCTTCTTTTCCTTTTATAAAAAGTGCTTTAAATCAGTCCTACATGTTTTTATCCATGCTGAGTCAGATCCTAACATTTGGAGGCTTGCTACATGCAGTTAGCCAAGCCTTCTATTTAAACCAGGTCCTGGAAAAGATGTTTCTTGCGCAATTTCTCTCTCTCTCCAATGCGTCTCTTACTCTCGTGACTCAACCTGTCAATCACTCCCAAAACGTCTGCGCTGTGGCAGGAGATGGTGAGCGAATACACTTCCTGTTAGCTCTGGGCGCAGGAGAGCTGCGTCCTCAATTGGCTAGACGCCACTGTTTAAATCTCTTCAAAAGGCTCTGAGAAAGCTTTTAGCTCTGAAAAGACGAGTTCAGCTTGCAGGAGGATGAAACAATGATTGAGGAACTTCAAACTCATGATGAGGGTTAGCCTACTTCTTTACATTTGGGCAAGTCAAATACCTGTCCTTGCACAGTCAACCCCAGCAGCAGACTGAGTGAATCTCAACATGAGATTCGCAGGTATGCCATTTCTAACCTAAAACAGAAAGTTTATCCAAATTTGAGGACAAACTCTATGATTTTTGGTGTTGAAAATCAGACTGATTGCAGTAGAGCCCTACAATCTCCCACTGGAGTGGACACCTACAATGAGTACAGGAACCCAACTCTGCTAATGCAGGTGGCCCAAGTAGGAGGAACCAGCAGATGTCCACCCTGACTTGCGCCACCCTCCATTTTGACTCTGTGTTGCCCCCTAGAGGCTAGAATGATCACAAAGATGGCCAAAACCAATATGACCCACCACCACATACCAAGGTTCACAATTTGAAAAACTTTAAAATCAATTATGATTAATCTGCCATGCATCATCAAATTTTAGTTCAAGTTCCCCCACTGTTTTGAGAACAAAACCAGTTTAACCTTTCAGATGACCCGGCCCATCTGTTGAGTACTGCCTCCAAATTAAAAGAATTTAATCCCTTGTTCAGGCTATAGAGCATTTTTATCCAGCTGATCAGGAATCAAACATAAACTATTTTCTGTAGAAGGTCAAACGGGTCTCACTTGTTTTCAACTGAAAACTGAAGGCTAAACGAAAGATATGTCATTATGATTTATATTTATGTGTTTTCCTGATCCACTGATTACACATAACCTCCTAAAATAAAGCTCTTTTGTTTTTTGGTTCTGCTTGCCCCATAACTTTTACACTATTAACTTTTTTGCTCCAATAGCATTCCAAACACTCTCCAGAAAATTAAAAAGATGGACAGTTTAGAGGAGAATCCATGAAATATGAATCATAACTTAATTTGAGACTAATTATATTTTTCTAATCTCACTCTCTAATGTATAATTTCAATGATCACTGGGAGATACAGATGGAAAGGCAAACAAAATATTTCTGTTGGGCTAAATTGGGGACAACCACTAGAATCATCTTATTGTCTGTGAGTGAAGGGAGGTTCAACACAGACCTAATACAACTACAGCGTTTTGGCTTTTTGCACATTCCTTCTTCTTTCAATGGACTTTGTAATTATGGGTTTACATCTCCAAGCTTGTTCTGAATTAATCTTTCACTGCAACTTTCATTAAACAATCTCATTAGACTACAGATAGCTCCTCAAATTTCACAACGTAACATTTAATACAAGTTGGAATGGCCAAATTTCTGTAACAAACATCTTTATCGTTAGTCTATCTCTATCTTCAATTTGAGAATAAGAAGCAGCAATTAGAGAGTTAGACTATGGTTATTGGTTACACTTTAATTGGACAATATGTTTTAATAAAGAAATTGTTTTTTAAGTTTTTTTTTTTTTTTAAAGCGACACAGTTAATTGTATTTGGTAGGAATTCAATTCTCTGTGGCAAATCTAACACACAAAATAACAATGTTTGGACCTCTTGTGTTGCACAAAGAAAAAGCCTCTGCATCCCGGTTAGATTATGTTTCTATTGTGCAAAGATAGGGATAAATTATGTAAGAATTGGCTAAATTTATCCAGACATGCTGTTTTTCTGTGACCCAAATGGCTAACCTGAACAAGAGCCAGAAGTCATGAGCCTTTTCTATTGCTTGGATTTGACTGGGTTTGCTGTGTATATCCTCCTGCCAAGTGTTATAATGGTCATACGAAAGACCCATAGTCAGGGAAAATAAAAAACAACTGAACTATGCTAATGACAAGGCTCAAGGCTGTGTAGAGAGGCTGAAACAAGGCTTAGGGTGATGATTACAGGCATTGCTGGCTACGGTGGCAGAGGCTGGGTGAGAGGGCCAGGGTTGGAAAATAATTAGGGGCACGGCTGAATAGGATGGCTCGATAATGTTGCTTGGGGAGGTGGCTGAGGCACAATATGAAGATGATGAGTTCCAGGGTTGAGCTGTCCACTCTACTGGCCCTGTGAGCTGTGACAAGAAGCTGTGCTGGCTGCTGTTGTAGCTGGCGGTTATGCCAATGATAGGACTAATGCACTAATTACCAGAGTGAGAGAAGAGAGGGAGAGCAAAAGAATGATGGAGCTTCAAACAGCCAGTTTAAAGTGAGAAAATCAGAGTTTAATTGAGTCCTGACTGACAGTGTTATAAAGTGACAATGGCAAAACAAAGCAACCTGCACGTCTTTATTTTAAAAGGTCAAAAAATGTCATCCAGTCAAGTCACAGGAACCAAAATAAAAATACATTTTCATACTAAAAGATATTTCACAGCACAGCCAAACCATTTTGCAGCTAGACCACAACAGTCATACTCAAGAAATTTAGTAAAAGGTTCAATTTGTAACTCAAATTACCAAGTGAAACACAGTACAAAGATTAATCAGACCAATGTCATCAAGCCTGTTTTTTAGTTATGAGGATTTTGAAATTGCAGTTAATTAAGTCAAAACATTTAAGATTGGAATATTTGGATACTTAATAATTTCATCTTTTAATTTTCATCATCTGTCAAAACAAAGAAAAGCATTCATTGTCTGATAGTATGATAAAAAGGAATTAAGTATTTCATACACTTATAAATATTGATATCCATTTACAGAAAACCAACCTTTTAAAGGGAATGCCTGTTCACATGGCTGATCTGTCATATTCATTGTCATATCCATTGTCTTCCAAACTCATATCCACACTAGAAGTGCTTGCTGTCATTTACGCTGGTATAGATTTTTCTTTGTATTTAATAGGGTTTTTATAGTATTCTTTGGTAAAAAAAAATTAAAACTATTGTCATGCTTAGACTGTTTTATTTTGCTCAATCATTTTGCCTGGTGTTTATCACTCTCTGTTTTGAGTGTAAAATTTAATTTTCAGTAATTGCACATTTAAAATGTTAAAGCGTTTCTATATTAATTCCAATATATCCATGCATAAAAATAAAGTTTGTATCTGTGGTTCCTTTGTGAAATGTGATTGTAATACTGTACTTTATCTAGAGCTCAGTCACAGCTCCTCCATCTTTTTAAAAATTAACCAAGTTGACATCCACTTAGTGATTTTAGTTACCAAGTCAAGCTGTTATTTAAAAGCTATATTTAGTCTGACCTTAAGAGATGTTGTAATTAAAAATGGAAAAACATATCTATTTTATTGTCCTCATTTACAAGTAATTTTCAATAAAACTATCATATAATATGACAAAATTTGATAAATATTTGCAATTTGTGAATATATTTCTAAGTCACTGTAACTATGACTGATTTTTGACACTAAGACTCATCAGATTTCAAGCAGGTGAATGAATGCAGATGAGGGGTGAGTCTTCTAGTTTGAATTTCAGTCTAAACTATATCTGTAGCACACGTCAGTCAAGCTTGACAGCAGCAGGTGAGGAGGCTTAATAAATACCTCCTTTTTAACTTAATTGACATTCAAAATTAGACATTCAAATCTAAAACTTAAAATATATACAGCAGGTGAAAAAAGTATTGAACACGCCACCATTTTTCTCAGTAAATATATTTCTAGAGGTGCTATTGAAATAAATTTTTCACTAATTGTCGGTAACAATCCATGCAATCCACACATAAAAAGAAATCCAGCCATAGATGTCCAGAAATTAAGTGTAATAATGTGGAATGGTACTGGGGAAAAGCATTGAACACATGAAGAAGGGGAGGTGCAAAAAGGCATGGAGAGCCAAGACACCAGCTGAAATCTTCGAGTAATTAGAAATCAGTTGTGGCCCTTGTCAGTGCAAATTAATATCAGCTGGTTCAGTCCCAAATGATGGCCTATAAAAATGTGTCTCTGGTATCACACAAGCAACATCTCATAATGGGTAAAAGCAAAGAGCTCTTTCAAGACCTTTGCAACCTTAATGATGGCATTGGTTACAGAAGGATTTCTAAACTTCTGATTGTGCCATTGAGCACTGTTGTGGCCATAATCCACAAGTGGAAGGAAAATCATTTCACTATAAACCGACCACGACCAGGTGCTCGTTTACAAGATGTCTGACAGAGGAATGAAAAGAGTTATCAGAAGAGTTTTTAAAGAGCCAAAGAATAGTTGTGGAGAGCTTCAGAAGGACCTGGGATTAGCACATACAAATGTTTCAAAGAAAACAATAAGTAATACACTCAACTGCCACGGCCTGTATGCACACACTGAAGAAAAAGCATGTTGAAGCTCAGCTAAAGTTTGCTGTACAACATTTAAACAAGCCTAAGAAATACTTGGAGAAATAGTCTGGTCAGATGAGATCAAAACTTTGGATGCCATAATACACATCATGTTTGGAGGTCAAATGGCACTGCATATCACCCCCAAAACACCATACGAAAAGTGAAGTTTGGAGGTGGGAACATCATAGCATATGGCTGTTTTTCAGCATATGGTACTGGCAAACTTCAAATAATTGAAGGAATTTAAAAATATACAGTGACATTCTTAATAAAAATCTGCTGCCATTAACCAGGATGATGAAGATGAAACTGTCATAAACAGGACACATGGACCCAGTATTCAAGCTGAGTCAGACAATGGGAAGTTTCAAAACGTTTAATGACAAAGTAATATTAAGGTTGAACAGAACAGATGCTGAGGATAATCGGCAACGGCTGAGATGCGGCACAGAGCTGTCCAAAGTGTCCCTGATACAGCAACTCCACTGAGCAGGCAGGAGACCAATTCAGGTCAGAGAAACAGTTCAGAACCGGACAGTTCCAACATCCAAGAGTCAGTAGCCTGACCAGGGGTTCCGATCCAAACAGGAACAGACAGATCCAGGGTTCCAGGAAACCTCAGATTGTGAAGACAGGTTCAGTATTCTTTGAGTCCAGCGGCGCGCTCATACAGACATGCGCAGATGAAAACAGGCAGGCTCAGTGATAGAGAAGAACATAGACAAGACTTGGTACCAGGATAAATACCAAACTTTAAAATGGTCTCCACCTTGGAGCCAGGCTTACGGGATTTAAAACTGACATTTCCTGCATTCCGAGCCAAAACTCTCAGGGCTCAGCGCAGAAGAACCAGAACGCGACCAGGAGATAGGAGACAAAAAAACAAACCCTCTCAATCCACTGGCCTAAAAAATCTCAGGACATGAATCAGGAACTTAATTCTCATGAAACAAACAAAAATAACTGACACGAAAACATAACACATAAACAAAGAATCGACGAATAAAAAAAAGAATACAAGAACAATGATCTGGCCCCGATAGCTGGGCTGAACCGTATACATAGAAAAGGGAGCAGGTGAATAAGATTAATGATAATTAGAGAACAGTGTGGGAACGGCAGGTGAATGAGGTGAGAAATCAGATCAGCTACCGGGGCTGCGACCATGACAGAAACGTTGGTGTACATTTCAGCAAGACAATGACCCCAAACACACAGCAAAGGAGACTCTCAATTAGTTTGAGAGAACGAAATAAAGTTGCAAGAATTGCCTAGCCAATCACCTGACTTGAAGCCAATAGAAAATCTATGGAAAGAACTATAGATCAGAGTTCATACAAAAGGCTCAAGAAACCTTCAAGAGTTTTCAACTGTTTGTGTGGAAGAATGAACAAAAATCCCACCTGAGCAATGCATGCGACTGATTTCTCCATAGAGAAGGCGTTTTGAAGCTGTCATTGTCAACAAAGGCTTAAATACATTTCAGTAATCATGTTCAATACTTTTTCCCTGTATCATTTCACTTTATTAAAAATAACTTAATTTGTGGAAATCTATGGTTTAATTTTTTTTATATGTATGGATTGCATGGATTGTTACAAACATCTAGTGAAAATGTCAAATTAATAACCTTCTAGAAATATATTTACTGAGAAAAATTGTGGTGTGTTCAATACTTGTTTCACTCGCTGTATGTATCTTGCTTCTGCTGACTGTCCTAAATGCAAAAGTTGTTTTATTTTTACATTAAAACAAAGAAAATATAATATAATAACTCTGAACAAATATCATTATGCCGATACTATTGTCCTGATATCTGGACTGGACTGAACTTTTTTCCGTATATGATTCTCCACTCTGGGGCCTGGTTTTGATCTTATAATTTTACTCTCCCAAAAAACCCAATGTGTTTAGATGTTTAACGAAAATATCTTTGCAGTAACAACAATTCTCTTCAAAGATATCAAACTAATTTTATGTTGGCCATTCGCTATAATCAAGTCTTTAAAAGGGCAGTTGCAGCTATTTTAATTCTACTCTTGAATTGATCATTTCATTAAGTTTGTACTGGTGTAGTATTATAATTTTACTTGCTTCTATTTTGGGTGTACATTTTGTAATGTCTCTACATTATGATATGCCCTTGTTGGCTCCTAAGGCCCCCAAAAATTGCTCCGATGGATGGGATTTTGTCCGCGGGCTTAGTGTTTGAAATATGTGAACTTTAAGATCTGTAACTTAGGAAATGCATGTTAAAGTTAATTTCTACACATGCAGATCTACAATCTTCTAAATAAATGTATAACCTTGCCAATAATTTCATAAACACTGAATATTGCAGAGTCTATAAAATGCATTGGGCTTTCTCTCAATCCCTCTTGTCAGCTGGAGGAGACCCCACCCATCCTCCAACTAAGCTCTCATGCTTATTTATTGCCACTTCCTCGGGCCGTGTTAGTTCATTCCCCCGTCGCTGCTCTCTTCTTCTTCCCATGCTTCTCTTGCTCTCTCTTGTTTCACTAGTCTTTTCCGGGCAATTGGGTCTGGGTGCTGATGGTGGGGGGTAAGGGGCTGGGGTGGAGCTGCTGGGAACTTTGGACATGTGTGTGTGCTGGGAAGTGAGCTAATAAAGGATGGTGATCCATGAAAGGCCTTGAGCAAAGACACAGTCAATTACCTAATGCCTGGACCCGACTGCAGGGCCCATGCTCACACATTCCCTCTCTAACAATCGCGTACACACACATACACACAGGCCCATGCTTACACCTCATTTACGTATACATGTAGATCGGGCAGTAGAGGGCAAGCTGTGAATCGTGTGCTCCTGTGTGGGTGGGTGTGCATATGCGTGTGATGGAAAGTGATGATTTATTAAGTAGCTGTCACTTTTGACAAATTTGCACAACACAACTTGGAGGTTTCAGCTCTACTGCCTTTGTTTTTTATCTTTTCTTATGGGTGGGGGGGATTGTGTCTTCATAACAAAATCCAGGTATGATAATTAATCTGTCTGATATCACTACTTGGGTTGAAAGCTGTATCTGCAGAGGCTTAATGACAAGGCACCTCATCTGGATTTAATGTAGAGAAGGCGTAGGTTTAAATAAACCCTGTCTGTGTAATACATGTTTCCAACTTTCTTTTTTTCCCCTTTTTTAAAATTTGTGTAGAGAAAGTAGGAGCAAATAAACTTTTTGCTTTTGTCTACTCTTTGGGCCTCACTGTAAATACTTTTGCCAAAATCTTTAAAATAAATCTATTGTTCAACTTAAAAAAAAAAAAAATCTATAATAAATAAACCAATAAATCAATACATGTATTTCCTTCATTTGCTCCAAAGTAGGATTTAATTTTGGGGGTGCTTTTTCTGCTAAGAATTGTTTTGAATTTGATTTAATTTATATATATATATATATATATATATATATATATATATATATATATATATATATATATATATATATATATATATATATATATATATATACATACAGCCCACGATTCTCATTGTAGAACAGTTAAATAACTGAAGACTTGCAGGTTAAAAATCCTTTTGCTTATTTGCTATTGATTATTAAGATAATTAATTATAAGTCTTGCTAAAAACTAGGGTTAGTCTTCACATTATGGATATTACCAAATGAAATGTAGTTACAATAATAGAAAATCACTGCTGAGTGTATGTGATGGCGGTGGAGGAAAAAATCTGATGGCTTGGAGTGGCAAGAAAAGCGGGGTCTTTAATTGTGTATTCAGGGAAATTATTGTGAGCGACAGATCAAACGTTGGGTTAATAACTGCACTTCAGACTTAAACACACAGTGCAGTAGATTAGCTTGTGAGTGGTAATGAGTTTATACTAAAGTGTTTCAGTGAAGACACCCACACACAGTTCTTAATTAAAACTCAAGAGTTTGAACTTAAGTAGAGAGAGAATGGAACACTGCTCAAAATGAACAGAATGTGAAGGGTTTTAAATGCTATATTCAGTCTTATACTAAGTATAAGACTGAACTTTGTATATAATCTCATCTTGTCTTTAAAGAATATATATTTCATAAGCATGTTTTTTTTTTTTCATAATTAAGTGATGGGGCGCCTCAATGACTCATTTTTAATGTTGAGGCTGGACCTAATCTTATATTCCTAAACCAATTTCACAATAGAAAGACAGTTTACAAAAAGATTTTTTTGTAAGTTTATTAAAAACCATGCATTATAAATTTTAAAACTTACTTTTCCTTATTTAGGCGTGTTGCTCATGAGAGAGCCTGTTTCATATGAAGGTGATTTTGAATCAAAACTATTTATGCATTGTAACTGTGAATTTGAAGTCTCAAAGAAATCATATAGAAGTTTAATAGTTCTAGATATTTCTCCCTTTCACAATTACAAAAAGGTTACATCTCTTCTTGACCTCATTTAAGTAAGATTAAGAGTGCTAGGACTTTTTGACAGATGTGTTCTTGTTCTTGTGTACAACAATCAATGCATAGGAGGCACCAACATGTCTGGAGTGGTTTGTGTAGTGTGCTTTTTTTGACATTTCACTAAAATCTAAAAAGATTAAAATTTTTTTCGTTGTGGTTTGACTTGCATTTGGATCATTTCATGCTGCCTAAAGGCACTAATGAGTAAAAAATCCCCAGTAAGAGATTAAATTGTATAAAAACCTGTTCATGATCAACCTGGTTATAAAGGTTAGGAGGGGCTCTTTTAGATAAACAGTAACTTTCAATCATCGAAGAAGCTCATTTCTGAGTCCTAAAATAGTTATTGGGGAAAAAATCCATGCATTATTCATCAATCAAATGGAACCAATAATGAAAAAAGAAAATAAAAAAAGAAACTTTTTATTTGCTTGATAAAATAAAGAAAAAATGAAGGCCATTTCCTTTTTGAATTTATTAACTTCCCATACTAAATTAATATGGGCAACATGGATAACAAGGGCATTTTTTAAAAATTTCTTTCAAAAACTTGCTCGCAGCTGTTCAGCAGGTGGCTTCCACTTCAACAGTTTCACTGCTTGAAGCTGTCATAAACGGCACAGATGGACCCAGTATTCAAGGTGAGACAACCAGTAGGAAAGTTTAAAATGTTTATTAATACATAAACAAAACAGAACATAAACGAGCTTCTGAAGATCTGCGGTCCTGTAGCGACTGCAGGAGGGGGGCCGCCCAATCACTGACACTCTGGTTTAACAGTACAGTCCATCCTCTCAATGATAGGCAGGATCAGCTGATGTACTGCCAACAAGATCCCTGATGCAACAACCCCAGCGAAGAGGCAGGATTCAAATCAGACTGGAGTAGCAGTGGAATCAAGGAGGCAGTCCGGTCAGGGGTTTCGATCCACTCAGGAACAGACAGATCCGGGTTCCGAGAATCCATCAGCGTGTGAAGGCAGGTTCAGAGTCCTGTGCGTCAAGCATCCAACTCAGACAGAAGTTGGGAGGCAGAATCCAGGAGGAGTCCAACCGTGGTTCAGACGAACAGATCAGACAGGGACAGACAGGGCCAGGAAAACAGAACCTATAGGGAAACACTGAAACACTCTCCCCATTGGTTAGGGAAATACCTCGCCTGAAGACAAGGGCTAAAGAATAATCTCCTACTGGAACCGGGGACAGGAACCTTGGAAATAAATCTAACCAAACAAAACTGACATACGGAACACAAAAAGAAAATCAAACAATGATCTGGCCTCGATAGCTGGGCTGGACCAAATATAAGTCATCTCCTACAGGTGGATAAAGATCAGAGATGATTAGGAACTGGGCAGAACTAGGCAGGTGAGTGAGATAACCAATTAAAGACAGCTATCAGAGCGGATCATGACAAAAGCAGCTTCCAAAACATGTTTTGTCACCATCTACTGAATTCACCCAATCAGCAGCAAATAAGGACAAGAAAGAAAAACATGGTGGACGAGCGACAGCTTCTATTGTTAAGGGTTTGCAAACATAAACATTTAGAGGCATCTTACGATTTGGCCCATAAATATACACGGAGTATAAAACCTGCTGACATTGAGCCCCTGCATCTTATTTCCCTACGTGCTTCCAGCATAACTGATTCTTTACATTTCAGCCCAAAGTTATTAAAACTATTGGAAGTTGGACACCCTACCAATGGACACCCAAAGATGAATAGAAAATAGTTTTTTAATGAGCTTATTTTTTTTGGCTTCCTAATTCAAATTTTTATCTAGCATGCAGTAGCTGTTACTGTCATCTAAAGTTCTTGTCATGATGGGTTTAAGGTTCTTAGCCCACATGCAGAACACAACGGAGGCTGGGTAAAAGTTTAACAGAGTTTATTGAATGTTTCACAAAACACAAGATAATGTACTGGGTCAGGAACTGGTCCGGGCTGGTTCACTGAAGTCTGCAGAGATGATAGTTTGATTAGAAGGCAGGCTGATGAGTTATGAGTCTTTGATAATTCAGGTTTGTACCTTGACTGAGTCCAGGCTTCTCTTTGAGAGAGAGGGAAACGTTGGGTCCAGAGACTGTTTGTTCAGCAGAGTTCAAGAGCAGCTGCAGCGTCTTGCTTCTGACTTTGAATGGCAGACCTTGATCAGAGTTTCCAGCTCTTAACTAAGAGCAGCAGGGGAATCCACATAGGAATCTTCAGGTTAGGCTCTCTAGGGCAGGTGAAGCTCATCCAGAGCTTCAGGCTAGAGACAGGTTTCCTGTGAGGCAAAAACAGAGGAGAGTTAGAATCAGATCTCTCTCAAGAGACAACTAAGATTCTTCAGGTTCTAGGCTCAGGTTGCTAACCAAACTAAGGTCAACACTGCGGCGTCGAAGCAAGGTCTGGCAGCTGGTTATAAAGGGGAGGTCTCCTGATGAGTAGATGCGTCTCAGGTGTGCTGGAAGACTCCAGCTCCAGGAGACCCACGGCGCACTCTGCCGGAGGAAGGTGGTACAGCTCCAAATCCCAACAGTACCCCCCTCTCAACGACCGCCTCTTGGCGGTGCAGAAGATGTCGACGGGAGGGAGTTCTCATATTCCTCAATCAGGGATGGATTGAGGATATAAGAGCCAGGAACCCATGTGCGGTCCTCCGGACCGTAGCCCTCCCAATCGACGAGGTACTGCCAACCGCGACCTCGCCTACGGGAGTCCACGATCCGGCGGACGGTGAAGGCAGGATGTCCATCGATGTCCAGGGCGGGTGGAGGGGAGACGGATGGAGGGCACAGGGGGCTAGAAACAACTGGCTTGATCTGGGAGACATGGAACGTGGGATGGATGCAGAGACTCGGAGGAAGGTGAAGACGTACAGCTGAGGGGTTGATGATCTGGGCAACCTTGTAAGGACCAATGAATCGGGGGGACAGTTTTCGAGACATGCCCTTGAGGGGAATGTCTCGCGTGGACAGCCATACCTCTTGGCCTATGGAGTAGTCAGGGGCCGGGCGCCTCTTGGAGTCAGCGAAGCGTTTTGTAGAGACAGATGAGCGGTTGAGGGTGGCGATGGTGTCCTTCCAGACCCTCTGACAACGACGGATGTGCTGATGGACAGAACGGACGGAGATCTCTCTCTCGTCTGCAGGGAAAAGTGGAGGCTGATAACCGAGAGATACCTGAAACGGGGATAGACCAGTAGAAGCTGACTTGAGTGAGTTGTGGGCGTATTCGATCCAGGTCAGGTACTGACTCCAGTCAGTGGGGTTGTTAGAGGTCAGGCAGCAGAGAGTGGACTCTAGCTGCTGATTCATCCTCTCCGTCTGCCCGTTTGACTGTGGATGATAACCAGAGGTGAGGGAGGACTTACAGTTTAATGCTGAACAGAAGGCTTTCCAGACTTGAGAAATGAACTGTGGACCGCGGTCAGAGAGAATTTCCTGTGGGATGCCATGGAGTCGGAAAACATGCTTCACCAGAAGCTGTGCCGTCTGGAAAGCCGTGGGAAGTTTTCTGAGGGGAATTAAATGACAAGACTTGGAGAAACGGTCGACGATGGTTAAAATGGTGGACATACCTCTGGAAATCGGGAGACCAGTGACAAAATCTACGGCAACATGAGACCAGGGACGGGTAGGAACAGGTAGAGGATGCAGCAGGCCAGAAGGTGGTTGGTGAGAGGTTTTATTTCTGGCGCAGATGGGAAATGCCAAAACATACTCTTTAACGTCCTTGTGTAAGGATGGCCACCAGAAACGTATTGTAATCAGGGCAATCGTTCTGCTCACTCCAGGATGGGCGGAAAATTTAGCTGCATGCATCCACTGGATCAGGCGGGATCTGACAGAAGAAGTAACATAGGTTTTATTTTGGGGGGCCGTTACCTGGGTCAGGTTCAGAGGCTAGGGCAGAGTTGATGAGATCGGTGATCTCCCAGGAAACCACTCTAACAGTACAGGAGGCAGGAAGAACAGGCTCGATCGTCTCAGGTTGATCAGCAGAGTAAAGACGAGAGAGAGAATCGGGCTTGATGTTCTTGGAACCAGGTCTGTAAGAGATTATGAGATTGAATCGGGAGAAGAACAATGACCATCTAGAATGACGTGGGTTAGCTTGTTTGGCGGATTGGAGATAGGCCAGGTTCTTATGGTCTGTCCAGACCAAAACTGGATGTTCGGCCCCCTCGCGCCAGTGTCTCCACTCCTCCAAGGCGAGTTTGATGGCTAGAAGTTCTCGGTCTCCAACATCATAGTTTTGCTCCGCTGGTGAGAGTCTACGGGAAAAAAAGGCACAGGGGTGAATCTTTTGGTCTGAGTCGAATTGTTGAGACAGAACTGCTCCAACACCGGAGTCTGAGGCATCCACCTCTAAGATGAACTGTTTAGAGGGATCTGGCTGGATCAGAATGGGAGCTCTAGAAAACAGGGTTTTTAATTTTTCAAAAGCGTTTTGAGCTTCAGGAGTCCATTGCAATGTCTTCTTTACTGAAGTCAGGGTTGTGAGAGGTAGAGCTGTTTGACTGTAATTCCTTATGAAGCGTAGGTAAAAGTTAGCAAAACCAAGGAATCTCTGAAGCTGTTTGCGGTTTTCAGGTGTCGGCCAGTCCAGAACTGCCCTTATCTTGTCTTCGGATGGCTTAACCTGCCCGCCCTCGAGCACAAACCCTAAAAAAGTGACAGATGGTTGGTGCAATTCACATTTTTCTGCCTTCACAAAGAGTTTGTTATCCAAAAGTCTCTGAAGGACCAGACGGACATGTTTCTTATGCTCAGGTAGGTTCTTGGAGTAGATCAAAATGTCATCAATGTACACAAACACGAATACATTCAAAAAATCTCTGAGGACATCATTGACTAGAGCCTGAAAACAGGCAGGGGCGTTTGTGAGACCAAAAGGCATGACCAAATACTCAAATTGGCCTAAGGGGGTCTTAAAGGCAGTCTTCCATTCGTCTCCTTCTCTTATCCTAAGAAGGTGATAAGCATTTCTCAAATCGAGCTTGGTGAAGACTGTTGCACCCTGAACAGGTTCAAATGCTGATGCCAGTAATGGTAGTGGGTACTTATTTTTGACGGTTATCTGGTTAAGGCCTTTGTAATCTATACAGGGTCGTAGGGAACCATCCTTTTTACCCACAAAAAAGAAACCAGCACCAAGAGGAGAAGAAGATGGACGGATTATCCCAGCAGCCAGAGACTCATTAATATATTTCTCCATGGTCTCACGTTCAGGCTTAGAGATGTTATAAAGTCTACTGCTGGGCAAGGGAGCTCCTGGTAATAATTCTATGGCACAGTCATATGGTCTGTGAGGTGGAAGAGACGTAGCACTGACCTTACTGAAGACTGGCACCAGATCATGATACTTAGAAGGAACAGAAGTAAGGTCAGGAGAGTCCATCTCCCCCCTACCTTTAGGAAACTGAACAGCGGGAGCTGCAGAATGAAGACATGTCTCATTACAGGAAGTGGACCAAGACTCAATGTGGCGTTCAGCCCAGTTGATATGGGGGTTGTGACGTTCCAGCTACTCGAATCCCAGCACCAGAGGGGAGCATGCAGATGGAAAAACAAAAAATGTTAATGTCTCACCATGATTTCCAGAGATCAAAAGCTCTAGAGGTTGTGTTTGATGAATGACTTGATGGAGTTTCTTTCCATCAATAGCGGATACTCTGAGAGGCTTGGATAACGGGACTGTTTCAATCTGTAATTGCTGGACCGGTTAGAATCAATTAGGTTACTCTCACATCCAGAGTCAATGAAAGCAGACAGGGTGAGATTCTGGTTAAAAAAAAAAAGTGTAGCAGGTAACATCAAATGAGGAGCTTTTTCAGTTTTCAAATGGCCCGTCAGACTCCTCAGTTCCTCTGACGGGCCCTGGCTTTTGACTTAGCCGGGCATGAAGCAATGAAATGACCAGTCTCACCACAGTATAGACACAGATTGCCCCTGAATCGTCGTTGTCTTTCCTCAGGGGTTAGCCTTGTGTGTCCAATCTGCATGGGTTCAACCTCTGCTCCATCTGAATGAGAGACTTGGACAGGAACAGAAAGAGTCTGTTTTTTTGGCTTTGGCTTAGGAACGGGTTCTGTGGATCCAGAAAAAACAGAAGCATTATTTAATGCAGGGGCTGACACAGAAAAATTCAGACTTCTTTGTCTAGTGTTGCTTCTAGTTCGGAGCCGATTATCCAATCTGATGGTTAGACGAATTAAATCCTCCAAACTAGATGGTTCGTCGATCGTGGCTAGTTCATCCTTGATGTTATCATTTAAGGCCTTGAAATATGCACTCTTAAGTGCACATTCGTTCCACCCAGAGGCTGCGGCTTTTACCCGGAAGTCAATGGAAAACTCAGCCACTGTGGAATTTCCCTGTCTTAAATTCAGCAGGGCCCGAGAGTCAATAGTTTTATCAAAGTCATTCCGTAAAAATTCAAAAATATCCACTGGACTTGGTTTTCAAGATTTGAAGACGTTTCGCCACCTCTCCAGGAAGCTTTCTCAATTCACATTTGAATTGAGAAAGCTTCCTGGAGAGGTGGCGAAGCTTCTTCAAATCTTGAAAACCAAGTCCAGTGGATATTTTTGAATTTTTACGGAATGACTATGACCTGGATGACTGAGAACCTTCATCAACTTTTATCAGAGTCGTGGTTAAAAACTTGGGAAAACTCTGAAATAAACTCGGAAAAAGTACATGTGAAACTGGATTCAGAGGAGAACCTTGCCTCCGCCCATTCAAGGGCTCGTCCAGTGAGTTGAGAAAGAATGAATGATATTTTCTTTCTATCACTCGGAAAACTGTCAGGAGAATGTTCAAAAAGTAATCGACATTGGAATAAAAATCCTGTACAATCTTTTTGATTACCTGAAAATCTTTCAGGCGGACTGGGACGGAACTCAGGAAGTGACGTCACTGCCGGTGACCTTGGAGGCAGAAGTGGATCCGGAAAAGAACGGACTGCAGGCGTAGCGTTAGCACTTCCAAAATAGCTAGAGAGAGTTTGTAAAGTCTGGTTATGGTGTTCGACAAAAGCATTCAACTCACGAAGGGTTTTGGCTTGACCATGGACCTGAGTCTCTAGTTCCTCAAGCCCCCTACGGAGGTGATCTGCTGGGCTTTGTGTTTGGCCGCAGTGTTCTGTCATGATGGGTTTAAGGTTCTTAGCCCACATGCAGAACACAACGGATGCTGGGTTTAACAGAGTTTATTGAATGTTTCACAAAACACAAGATAATGTACTGGGTCAGGAACTGGTCCGGGCTGGTTCACTGAAGTCTGCAGAGATGATAGTTTGATTAGAAGGCAGGCTGATGAGTTATGAGTCTTTGATAATTCAGGTTTGTACCTTGACTGAGTCCAGGCTTCTCCTTGAGAGAGAGGGAAACGTTGGGTCCAGAGACTGTTTGTTCAGCAGAGTTCAAGGGCAGCTGCAGCGTCTTACTTCTGACTTTGAATGGCAGACCTTGATCAGAGTTTCCAGCTCTTAACTAAGAGCAGCAGGGGAATCCACATAGGAATCTTCAGGTTAGGCTCTCTAGGGCAGGTTAAGCTCATCCAGAGCTTCAGGCTAGAGACAGGTTTCCTGTGAGGCAAAAACAGAGGAGAGTTAGAATCAGATCTCTCTCAAGAGACAACTAAGATTCTTCAGGTTCTAGGCTCAGGTTGCTAACCAAACTAAGGTCAACACTACATCCCAACATTTCTATCCTTTATTTTTCTTATTTACCAATATTTATCCTAAAGTTGTTATAATTGTTACTCTTTTCTTGGAAAAAAAACCAAAACATTTATTTTAAACAGAAGAGTCCTAAAGGTTGTTTTTTTTCCCTCTCAGAGGTTTACTTTACACATTTATAAAGTGCATGAAAAATGGAAGAATATTTTCTTTAAAATTTTGTTTTTTACGTTGTGCAGTGATTCTGTGGAGATATGATAAAACAAAAAGCATGTTTTTTTATCTTTGTTTCCAGCTACAAACACTGAGAAAATATTTTAATATCTAACTCTTATTAATTGATTGTGCATTTTCTTCTAAGGGTGACAGATAACGTTTTTGCTAAACTGGTTAACTTAAACAGTTTTTCCTTGTTTAAGATGACCTTCAGTTCTTTTTTGCTTCAAAACAAAAAGAGTTCAGAGCATGAGGGGGAGCGATAGAGGAAGGGACAGGGACCCTGTCCTTGCTCCTATCGCTATGGGATCAGTGGCCTGGTCTGACCACTTCCACAGCCAGCAACTCAACCTTATCCATCACCACTAGATAGTTATCACACCAGGGATATAGGGGCCTGATCTAAAGGGGAGAGGGCAAAAGAAAGAAAAGAGGGACTTCCTGCCCTGAGAACAAACTAATGTAAACAAACAAAGCACACACACAAACACCTTAACTGTGCTCACACAATGTATCTTAATGTTATGATCCTTTAATGGCAAAACTAATCGTAACACTAAATCTTCAAAATGTTTCTGGAATTGTGTCCTTACTAATGTTCCAAGTGCTGTTAATAAAATTAAACAAATGTGGGCCTTAGTTCAGCTTTTGTGTTAAACATCATGTAAAGTGAGAACATGGGAGGAGCTTTATATTAAAAACTTGGAGAAACAAATAGACATTTTTGCACATAGTAGATGCTGATTCTTAAACAGCTTTTGCTAATAACACTCCCATTTTCTTGACATACATTTAAGGATTTGCACTGTATTAAGTATTGACCTTATTTTCTGATTGAAATGTTGCAGCTCAGGAAAACTTCATGACAAGTCTCTAACAATCCAAAGCAGTATTTAATTTAATATTAAAAAATAAAAAAGATGTATGAATTAAACATTGATTTAATCTGATTTATTAATTTTTTTTCAGATAATAGAAAGTTACAGATGAAATCATAACTGACAAAAGCTGTGACTTATGTAGAAATAAAAGCTTAAGACTTTTCCTTTAGTCACATGCAGCAAATATATTGTTGACATTTCTCTTGTGTCCCGATCAAGGTGTACTTTGAGTCGTTATAGATCTGCTGTCTGCTTCAACGAGGCACTTTTGTTCTTTGCCTTGTGTGTCTTTTTGGCAATTACAGGTAGACTGGTCCTCAAGTCCCAGGTTCTGAGGGAGTTGTTCCTTGGGGTTTGTAGCGAACCAGAGCAACTAAGTCTCACTGATTCACGAACACTCCTGGGATTACTTTTGTCTGTGTGAGGCTGGCTGGTACAGTCATGATACTTAACTTGCCTCAAAAGAAGTTCCATCTTATGATGGGGCTGCTTATGCAGAGAGTCAAACACCCCAGGACACTAAAAGAAGAAAAAAACAGAAACAGAAGTTAGCAACTAGGGAGAACCCTTAGATAAAGTGTCTCTGAATTTATAATTTGTACAAGAAACAGTGGTACTTATTAACGTTTAGGTAACAACTGCAACTATGTTAATGTAGGAATTTTAAACTTTAGGTAAGCCTTAGGTTTGAGAATCTCTTATTTCAATTCATTAAGTCAGACAAATTAACATTTTAAAAAAGTTTTATGCTAAATTAAGAGCAAAATTTTGTAAAAAAGCCAAAAAGTTCTTCAATAATAAATTTGCAGGAATTCTTTTTTGTGGTGCCTGTTTGGGTCATAGAAGTTAAAATAAAAATCTGTCATCACAAAGCTCTCTCCATGGATGATGGTATTAGAATTAGACGATGAAGATGTTGTATGTTAATCATCTGTTTTGCATGCTATATTTCCAGTCCTTAAGCACAATAATTTCCAAAGGTCATAGTTTGTTCTCCTTTTTCCCCTACTGGTCATTTCATGTTTACCTTGAATTGTAATGTACTTTTTTAGAATCTTTCTGCAAAGTTTCAAGCTCACCGAGACTGTCCTAAAAAGTCCTGTAGTAGTGACACAAACATCTAAAGCTGAAGAGGACTCTACTTCAATTTAATCTTCATGAAGAAAACTTTTATCCATCCTTCTATTCATCCACCCGTACGTGAAACCCCAATGGTTGAGAGACAAATATAAAAAAAAAATCACAATCTATGTACAAACTCCAGCATTGTTATAGAAGCACTAGGATATCTGTTGTACTGAGAATGCATTTTAAAACAAACAAAACTTTGTCTTATTGCTTCCAAATTGAAAGAGATAAATCACTGACAGTCTCAGTAATAATTATTCAAATCACAGTGGTCCTTTTGCAGTCTCTTAATTAAGAGACCAAAGCTTCAAGTCAGAGGACTCTGTATCTACTCTATATGCTAATAACACTTTCCTATTTAAGCCACTTTAAGACTGAGACAACAGAGAGGGAAGGGAAGGAAGTCTAAAGTAATAAACGGTTGTATCAAGTAAAACCTAATTCTTTCTTTTACTGCATTAACAAACTAGTTATTTAGACAATAGCTTACTGCTAGATAACATTTTTAAAACTGAATGTTAGATTTAAAAAAAACAAATCATTTTACAGATTTTATTAATAAAAAGAAATTAGTCAGTTTAAAAGAAGTCTATTCTTACCTCTAAGATATAAAAATTCAAAAATTCAATAAATAATTAAATAATTAATCAAATAATCAAAGTAATAGTTTAATTAATTCTGTATTTGGATGGCCCGCATAAAAAAAAAATATCTCTTAGATATGTAGAAATCAGCAATGGCAGCAACGTTCAAGGATCTACAACCTGGAATAAAGAGACATTTGTTCCATTTATCATTCTATTCGTTATCTGTAACTACTTGGAGATGGTACCTATCTCTAGCATTCATGACTGAGAGATGGGATACACCCTGGACAGGTCACTAGTACATCACAGGGCGACACAGCACAAAAGAAAAATGCATACACACACGCTGTGTAACTCTATCCTTGTGGGGACCTTCCATTTACTTCAATTCCCTTCCCACTCATTTCTATGGCCTAACTCTGACCCCTACCCTAAACCTAACCATTACCAATACATAGCTAAACCTAACCTAAAATCTATTCATGACATAGCCCCACACCTAACCCAGCTGCAAAAAGAGAACCGTTCCTCACTAAAAATATTTGTTTTCCTTATATGTGTACAGCTAGTTTTGCAAGGACAGAACTTTTTATTTATTTAAACAAATACACAGTAGCAGATTGTAATCTGGATCATTAGCACCAAAGAACTTTTGATTTCAAACACTGTTTCCATACCTGCAATCTCAATTGGAGAGCAGGATAATAGCACCTACTTATATTAGCACAGAAACAAATGTGTGTTCTTTAAAGTTTGTACACAAAGGCATTGCCGTCCTCATAGAAATACACAAGCCCACACACAAAAACCCAAAAGTACCAAGCCAGCTATGAGAAGAACAATGATGTTGACCCCTGGAACACTGCATCTCTGTCTTTGTCAGAGGGACTTAGAGTCTTTTGGTAAGCCGTGTCTGAGCAACTGTATCTGTATGAGTGTGTGAGGGTTCATGTGTGTGTGGGCTAGGGTACGAGGAGTGAGGAAGGATGAACTGTGGTGAAGAGCCATCTATTCACGGCTGACAAGGTCAGAGCTACTATGGGAAAGATAGCCCTGCCATATGCAGAGGTGCAGGGAGGGAGACAAAAATATATAGTTAGTTAGAAAGATAGAACGCTGGGTACACTTTAACTAAGCATTTGTTTCCATCTTATTTACAAAATAAAATGTTTATGTGAGAAAAAATTAAAACTTGCACTGAGTGATTAAACTTAGAAAAATCCTGTCTTTGATAATCTGCTTTTTCAAAACAATTGGATGATGACAGATGTAGGAAGAGTTAAGACAGGAAAAGTGAGAGGATTCTTGGTGCTGAATCAACAGTGACCAGTGTGCTTTGTCTTCATTATGATCCCAGTGGGGAGTCACAGAGTTTTGTGGGAGCGACACACACGCTCAGTCACACACACTCACACTTATGCACCTGTACCAAGGGAAGAAGAACTAAAACACTCCCCTCAGCACATCAGAAGAGCCATTAGAACTTACATGCATCCAAATTTTAATCAAAAAGCCCAATTCTACTGGAAAAACAAAAACAGGAACAATGTGTTGTTTTGTTTGTTTCTCGATGTCCCACCTCTATAGACCCACCCTATCATAAGTAGGCTACTAATCTAAATGTCTGTTAGCTCAAAACATGTAAAAAGGATGCTTACATAATTTTCAGGGAAAAGCACAGTCGCAGAACATGGAGTGGTATATACAAATGATCAACTTGTTAGTTTAAAGAAATAAGTGGTTAAAAGTTGACTTATCTATAAAGTTTTGTTCTCAAAATCACTCAGAAATTAGGGGATGCTGAATATGCATAAGGTTCAAATATGCAATTTTTTTAACAACCTAAATATTTTTATTATGGGTACCAGATTAGCAATCCTTATATAAATAAAGCTGAAATATATTAGTCAGCCCTGATATATGTATATTTGTGAAAGATACATAGCAGATACTGCGGGCTCCACCACTGTACATGTATATAGATACTAAAACAAATAAGGATTAGCTGTTGTTCAAATGTTTTGGGAATAAAGACAGATTAATGAAAAATAAATAAATACATCTATGATCAAAGGGATAAATACACAGCTAAATCTAATAAAGAAATGGTATTAAAATGAAACACAAAAACATTTTTAAATGCTTCTTGGGTAAAATAAATTATTAATCAAATAATCATAAAGGAAGCACAATACAGTATGCATCCTTAGTAAATCAAGTAAATTACAATATGGAAAAAAGATATATTTGAAAGCTTGTGTTACCAAATACTAACCTGGCTTGTGCTCATGAGGTGGTGCAATTGATGAGCTTGGTAGAGTTTGGTTTTCTGCACTTTAACAGCCTTTAGATGTTCTCTCTCTTTTTTCTGGGCCTCCTCGATCTCATCCAGCTCTTTTCTACATAAAGTAAATCCAAATATATTTCAAAAGAGGTCTATCTTTTTTCTCATTGAATCAGTTGGTTTTCAAAGAACAAAACACTACAAATCTAAGTAAAATACAAAAACAAGTAAAAAGAACTAAACAAGAACAGAAATGTACAAAGAGCAACGTACCAAACTCCATTAATATAAAACTCAAAATTCATACTAATTTCATACTAATTTCTACAAAAGGAAAAAAAACAACTTTTTAAATAGTAAAAATGTCCCAACAGTTTAGGTCTTTAATACTTTTTGCACCAAGTCAGGACATTAAAAGAGTTTCAGGCAATTTATAGACAATTAAATGCCATTTGTCCAGGTGTTAAATGTATTTTAAGCACAGCCTGAAAATTCCCTGAAGTGTCCTTCAGAGTAATAAAAAAATGTCTAATCACACAGGGACTGATACATATGCAAAGGCAATGGAGCAATGGCAGCAAAACAAGGAAATGAGACTCCACGGAGGGAAAAAAGCAAACCGAAAGCCGGAGAGGCTATAAGTGGGAGGATGATGGATATATTTCATCACAGCAGCCAGGACAGGTCTGTCTGTGACATCTGTTCAGCAAAGCTGGCTAAATGGGATGCATTAAAACCCCATACACAGTTATTTGATTCCCCAATCACACAGCCTTATTGTTACAAAAGGGTAATAACTTAAAAGAGGAATCGGAAACAATTACTAAAACACATACGATATGATAATTTGAAGAGACGCCCACAAAGCTTAAAGTGAAACCAATCTATTTCCGCATGCGTAATACCAATAAGAGTTTAGCCAGAGCTCATCAACAATCCTGCATCTTTTTTTTTCTGATCCCTTCTTTTTCTCTTTAATTCCTCTCTGCCATTTCTCCCCAATCCAACTTCTGTTTTCAATTACAAGTCTCCACACCGGAATCCAGATATTCAAAGAGTTTCTGTAATGTGAGGTTAACACATTCTGTGGCTGCTGACATTTAAACGGGAATTACAATGCGATCCCATTGCCTTTGCATTCTCATTCCTTCCAGAGAGCCAGATTAAATTACAAAATGAATGAAATATGCAGAGCTCAGTGTGAGCTTGTGTGTAAAAAGAAAAGGAGCAAGTCTGAATATGTATATTTATATTATTGAGCATAGTCATTTAATACAGTGTGGGAGTTTGTATGAAAAGTGTAAATATTGAGGTTGCTGGCCTCTATTTGTATATCAAGGTAACAGGAATATTACCTGTTAATGTAAAATTCAAAGTTATGGTTTAATGTGAGAATCTCATTCACAAACCAACTGGTGCATGTTTGCAAATCTCTATATGTTCGCCTCAGAGAACTGTTAAAGGAGAGTGATAATGTGTGTTGATGTTCAGCAATACAAAAGTGTGTTTTTGAGTTTGAATTCATTTCTAAAAGTATTTGCTTTCAAACACAAATTTGAGTCTGTGTGCACCTGTGTTTGTCTTGGTCTGGCTGAATAGGTGACCTTTGTTTTCCTGCCCCCAGTTCTACTGTTATTAATTGCTGTGTAGTGGACAAAAGCCAAACAGATTTGTAACGGCTGAAGGCACCTCGATCTGTGTCGACCCAACCAGCCACCACAACATACAACCCTCATTAGCCCTGTTCGGCACGTGTCCTCTTCCTGTGTGTTTCTTTTGTGTGTGTGCTTCTGTTTGTGCTTCAGAGTGAGGATTATTTTTCAGTTTTCACCATCAAAGTGAGGACAATTTTTAGCATTTTGCTGGTCCTCACTGTCTTTATTGCTAATGGTTAGGTTTAAGACTAAGGTGTAAATTGAGTTCAGGTTAAGATTAGAGTTAAGTATGGCCTGGTAATTATTAGATTTAGGGTTATTGTCGGAGTAAGGGCATAGAAGGGATGAAAATGACTGAAAATCAACACACAGTCCTCATTAAGTATAGCAAGACGAGAATGTGTGTATGGCTTAGACTAAATAAAAATTAAAGGGTGGGAAAAAAATATGACAGCTCACTTTGTAACATCTCTGACAAATATACACCAACATTAAACAACTTATATCATCTGCAAACTGAAAATACTCAATTTAGCTGACTCAAATAAGTCAAATATTCAAATCCAAAGTAATTTAAAAGATAATGAAGACACCTGTCCACCTGAGTTCTTTGTCAGAGACAGAGTTCGGAAGCAAAAAATGTAATTTGACAGAAAGTAAGCTGTTATCAGCTTGGGCATAGAAGAAGAACCTCTCAGTGTCTGTTGGGGTCTAAGTACCATGTTATTAGATCCCTTGAGCTTTGTAAACTCTAGAGTGTGGTCTCTGTGGATTGAGTTTATTTACCCAAAATGTCAGATGGGTATCTGGGGGAATCTAGTCTGAGTGAACAGTTAAGGCCCTGTCTGCACCAGACTACATATTTAGGGATGAAGGATATTTTCTGCTTGCACCACGAGACAAATATTTTTTTAAACCCTTTTTTAAGCAGGTATTCACGAAACTTTGGCCATGTGCAATTATTTTAGGCAAACCTTATCTCTTATATTACTCTTCAGCTAATATTGAAGCTTTTTCAGACTGAAATCCACCTAACCATATAGACCAAGTTTTTATATTTTAAAATCTAGGGGGCAATTATCTTAAAAAAAATTATCAATAATTAATAATGGTGTAGCTCGGTTCTGAAAATTTTTTGATAATTAAATCATGCCAAGCCATTTTTGCAAGTCACTGTTTGTTATTTTTTTACTATGATAAATTGGCATATAATAAAAATTTCAGCCAGGTAATTTTTCTAATTGAAAAATAATTTAAAGACTTACTACAGATTATAGTTATTATGATCTAACATTTTTCACAACAGAAGAGGAGAGAAAGATCGTTGACTTAAAATTTTGTCTGCTGAGCTGTTAAACATGCATCAAATCAAATATAACAACTATCCAATAAATGGAAACCTTTTCTGACATTTTGGCCTTGGACGTTTAACTTATTTAAATGTATAATATTGTACAGCTACTCCTGTCGGTATTTCTTCAATAATTTACTTCCTGGTTCACAACAGGGGTTCAAGGACTGAAGAAATATTAGAGAGTGAAGCACCAGGGGAAAGCAGGCCACATCTTTGGTCATCCAGCCAAAGATGAGAGCAGCTAATAGGCCAGGTTTTAAATATGTATTAGAGCCCTGACCTGATTGGCTGATTTAATTGATCAAATTGAATGATTCAACAGTCTGCAAAGAGTCTCTATACTGTGAGTCAATGTAGACTGTGACATTAAATGCATTGAGTTCTCTGCAGCTTAGGGCTGGGTACCGAACTTCGGTTCTTTTATGGTACCGACCGAAATGCTTCGGTTCTACAGAGTATCGAAACATGCCTCGTCTTTCGGTACCAAGTTTCGGTGATTGGCTGTAACACTTGATTGCGTCATCCAGGAAAAATACATAGGTGGTCACGCCTACAGCCAGGCTTCATGTGTATCTGTTGTGAACTGGTTGCGAGCGTCATGGAACCCCTTTAAAATGCCCCCCAGGTCAAAAGTGCGGCTTCACTTTATTAAGACTGATGATAATAGTGCGCAATGCAGTACATCGTGCACGGAAACAATTTAAGAGCAGAAAGTTGCTCTGTGTTTGCTTGCAAGAAGAGCGGACCGCAGCCGGCGCGACCATCCTCCTCTCAGCAGCCCGTGGGCAGAGCAAAGCCAGAGCGGAGTGAAGAATGCTGCAATTTCAAACTGGACGCAGCAGGAGCTGCAAAATCACGTCTGCTGCTTCCTTTTTTGCTGCTTGTACCAGCTTCTGACGCGCGGCTGAAGAAGCTTTGCTGCTCTGGCTGCGCGGTGCAAAAGTGGCTCTGATGCGCGTTGGGCGGAGCTACTCTATCCTTTCTTTGCCTTGCAGCTATATTTGCTGTGATCAGTGGGAATAAAGTAGTTTTATTATGTTTTTAAATGGGAAAATCCACCTGAAAACTTAATCAGTGCAGTCAGTTCATCCTGCCTTCCAATATTTCTGTCGGAGCCGCTCATACCCCCACATACCAGCGGTGCGCTGTCAGTAGGATCCCATTCAACGGGCTTGTTTGTCAGACATGGTAATTTTTCTAAAGGAAAACTGCTAAGTAAAAAGGTCCTCACAATGTTACAGTGAATATTAGACACTGATTTTTTATTTTTTTTTTTATGTAAGAGGAAAAATGTAAATGGAAAAATCAGAGCTTAAAATAAAACTCAAGATTTGTACTTTTTTTATGTTGAGTAATTTTCTTTTTCTTCGAATTGATATTATAAAACTGTTATCGAAAAAAGTATCGTTCAGGAACCGGTATCGAAGTGAAGGTATCGGTATTGGTACCGGTACCGAAAATTTTTGAACAATACCCAGCCCTAGTGCAGCTTAAAACACAATATTTCTGTTTAACCAATTAAAGTGATAGATTCACTAGTTCATCAAATGAATAAAATTAACAGGGTTTTACAAAAGGAAACCATGGCTAAAATTAATATGTCAATCATTGATGCTAAAACAAAAGGCGAACATAGTGAAAGCATCTCACTTCTTTCGTTTATCAGTCCAATATTACATTCACATACAAATTGCATTCACATACAGACGCATAGAAAAAAAAAACATACTAATACAATCAGACTGAAGGAGAGAAGTTGACTGTACCCAGAATGGATCAGACACAAAGGCCAGCAAAAGAAATACTGATGCATAGCTGTGGAGACTGATCGCAGGGCAGGCCTGCTCTATCTCCACCCTAGCAGCTCCCCTTTCATGAATGTCCTTGGGAGGGACACAATAGAAATAGGAATGAAGAAAACCTGAGTAAAGACAGACATGAAGAAGAAAGCATGGAGAGAAAAGGGGGGAATACGGCTTACAAAAAAAGAAATAGTGCACCTCAGCCCGGTGGCAATCAAGAATTTCTCCCCAATTCTCAAATTTGGAACTTTTAACTTGAAAAGTTTCTTTACAGTGTTGTAGCACCAAATGGAGAATAATTTATCTGATTATGGCAGCAATAATTACCCAGCTGTTTATTGAAGGTAGAGGAATAATTCATGTAGTCAACAGGCCATGTGAGTGGTGACACCAGGACATTTAGTAAATATGCAAAGTGTGGTTGATCTGCTTTCCTAATTGCCCCCACCATCCCACTGCATGCCCCTAATAAAGCCTGGTAACTTAAAGTATCACCCTGACAAAGTGATAAATTGTTGGGGTATCAAGGAAAACTGAGGTAGAGAGGGGACTGCGCTGAGGTCCTGACTTCATTAGGCTATGCAGAAGGAGAGGAAGGATGAATGAAGATGGACACAGTGAACCTGTGGCAGGGAGAGGGAAGCTATGGAGCTAAATAGATTAAGATAGAGAGGAACAAAGCGAGAAGCAAGAGTTAGAGATGAAGGGAGTCATGTATAGAAGAGGGTGGTGTAAGTGGCAGGGATTAGTTGGTTGCTGTACCTAATGAAATGGCACAGATGGTTTTAGAGCTGGGGTGATCTGTCATTAGAGAGAGAGCTTGGAATGGAGACTAAATGTGAAAGGACAGAAAGATGTTTAGCAAAAGACCTACTACTATTATATTACTACTACAGCCACAATCGCTCAGTGGATACCATTAATCCTGCATTCAGTAATGAACTCAGTAAATTGGACAAACAGACAGATTGGGGGGGGGGTAACATGCTATTGGATTAAACAGCAGAACCTTCTAGGGTGAGCGATCAGGTCATGAGCGATCCAAGAACTAAATACCTAACAGAGGGGGGATATTTTCAATAAATTACAGACCAGTGTTAATTGATCATGACCTCTGTTTCTCTGCATAAACATGATTATCTGAAGCAAGGGAGAACTTAACACCCTGAGCACAAGAAGAGTGTGTCTATATCTGCTCTTTTATAAAAACAACAGGATGTCTTAGATTTGTATTATAGCCAGACCAAACATTCAAACATGTAAACAACTAAATGATCCTTTTAACCCACTTTAGTATAGTATAGTATAGCACAGTACAGTACAGTATAGTACAGTACAGTGGAGTACAGGACAGTACAGTACAGTACAGTATAGTGTAGTATAGTGTAGTATAGTACAGTACAGTATAGTATTTAATGACCTAGTCCTAGCATGCCTTTTTGTAGGTTGAAGAGGGAGGAAGGAAGGTGAAATGCAGATGGGGTTTTGAGGAGAAAAGGCAGTGATCCAAGGAGTACTTTTACAAATTTACATTTAATTTTAGCAAAAGCCTAGAGATATTTTCTGATCAAATCTATTAACGTTAAAAATGTGGCTATGAGCTAAACATGATAGTTGTTCTTTTTTTGTCAAAAATAAAAGATGGTGGTGTTTCTTTAGCACTAAGCCCTAAAGCAGAGCATGTTTTATTAATGCACAGGCTGCAGTTCAAATCAGAGGTTAATTTTTAATTTTTTTCTCATGTTAACTTCCTTGTCTCTTAGCCTTGAGCATTTTAAAGAAATCATTTTTCAGCTTCTACCTTTTCCCTTTTGCTACATTTTCCCATGTCTTGGTTTCTAATATTCCCCTTCTCTTTCTCTAAGCTATATGTTAGTCATCTAATAATAGCTTTCAGTCATATTTCCTCATTACATACATTAAATTTTGTTATATGCATAGCTTTTTGGTTCTAGTTTTTGTTGTATAAAAGTGCCATATTTTGAGTATTGTGACAGCTTGACATGTGTAATATGCTTTGATAACAGAAAAAGAGGAGTCTGTCCAGTAGCATTTTTAATAGTATTTACAGTACAGAAGTTTTCTCTTTTTTAATTCCAGAGTTTTTATTGTCATTACGCAACGTAATTCAGTCTCTGCATTTAACCTATCCCCTTGGGGAGTAGTGGTCTGCCATTGTGCAGCACCCGGGGAGCAGTGTGGGGTTAAGGGTCTTTTGCTCAGAGAGTCAGAGTGGCAGTCTGAGGGAGTGGGTTTTGATCTCACAACCTCAGGATTCCAAGCCCTATGCCCTAACCACTAGGCCAGCACTCCCCTAACTAATATTGATATGTGTATTTATACTAACAAGTGAACATGAACAGGCTGATTTTGGAAAGGTGGGCACTTGAAGGGGAGAGAGAGAAGTCAATCAAAAATTGAGGAGTTGCAAACTTTGGGTAAATAGAAAGAACGTCAAGTGCTGTACAGGTATGGCACACCCACTGCTCGCAAAACACTGTTACGGAGTGCTGGAATGGATTCTCATCACCAGTAAGCTCTACTGTCCAATCACTACTCATACTTAAACCTAAAGCCTGGTTCATAGCCTTAAATCATCTACGTTCTGCTTGGAAATTAGATGCGTGGAATGCTGCCAGCAAAGTATTTGCAGCACTATAATATTCAGTGTGGTTTCCTTCAACTGATATTCTGGCCCAACTTTAGTGGGGAGTTATGAGCACTGAACACAAGCTTACATTTAAAGAAGTGAAAGGACTGAATTCATGAATTTATGCTGTGTCATATCTTTATCACCTCTGAACTGCTATACATTTCTTTTATAACCACCTCTGAGCAGTGTCATGCATACGCCAAATCTTTAAGCCATTTATAATGACTTCTTCAACTAAAGCACATAATAAAAGTGACTGACTTTCTTGTAGAAAGAATGACTTTGATTTGTAAAACAGAGAGATTAAAAAGTGAATGACTTTTGCACATGGCCATATGTAAAAATGTATAATTAAAATCATCAAAAATAAAAATATATATATCTTAAAATTAATTATTTATTTAGGACAAAGATTGTTTATGTAATGTGACTAAAACATCTCAACTAATTTTTTACCAATTAGTTCTTTCCTACAGTCTGACCCAGGCACTACCTGTGACTGATATTCATTGTCTTTCGCTTTATCCAGCATCTGTGGGGGCAACAGTTTCAGCAGAGACTCCAAGACCCCTCTTTCCCCAGACACCAGAGCCCGAGGTGTTCCCAGACCAGCAGAAAGACATAGTTCCTCCAACGTGTCCTCCCAGAAGAACATGCCTGGAACATCTCCCGAGAGATGCATCGAGGTGGCATCTCAAAAAGATGTCCAAGTCACTTCAGCTCACTCTTTTCAATGTGGGGAAGAGGCTCCTCAGCCTATCTCTATGGGGGTGCCCAGCCACACTGCAAAGAAAGCTCATTTCAGCCATTTGTTTCTGGGATCTCGTTCTTTTGGTCATCATCCAAACTTCATGACCATGAGCGTGAGGATATAGAACGACTGATATATCAAGAGCTTTGCCTTTTCGCTCAACTCTCTCTTTACTACAACAGACCAGTGTAGCTTCTACATTTTAGAAGCAGCTGCACCGATCTCTCTATTGATCTTCCGCCCCATTCTCCCCTAACTCGAGAACAGAACCCCAAGATACTTGAGCTCATCTACTTGAGGCAGGTACTCTCCTCCAACCAGAAAGGGACAGCCCACATTTTTTTCCAGCCTCTCTTACAGAGCTTGATTCTGACTAAAGAGGGATCTACCTGTAGCAGGCATTTTGTTGTTACTTACTGGAGCAGCGAAACAAACACAAACAGCTCACCCAGCAGGGATCAGAGAAGGGAATGGTTAGGGTACTTGGTGGATAAGTGGCAGAAGTAACATAAATACATCATCAACAATGAGTTATGTTGTTGTTTGGATTTTAAATACTACATTTTACATAACAAAAAAGGGTTATTAACAGAGAACTTTGATGATATTTCCACAGCTTTGGTCTTGAATGGTCTCAATTTAAAACCTAGAGTCCTGAATGTTCAACGCTGAGGGAAAATCAGTACATATGTGGTTGAGTCTGAGACAACACCATAAAAAAGTGGTCTGGATACTGGTCTCATACTCGAACACTTCTATGAGGTACATTTATATGTCTTACCTTATAAGCTCATTCTTTATAAGAATTTGCTCCAGATAGCTTTTCCGGGCATGAAAGTTGTGGATATACTTCCTTACATAGAATCCTCTCCACCTTTGCACAATCTGTAGGGATTACAGAGAATTAATATTATTTATTTTCTTTTTCAAAAGCATGCACTTGAAATTTCAGCATGTGAGAAAATATAATTTTTTTCAGAAAAAAACATTTTTTAAACAATCTAACAGTTGGTTACTGTCCCCCCTATAAAGACGTTAAATTCTCCACAAAACATTATCCGCTTAGTACTCTCAGGACTGTCCCAGGCATTTCCATATAAATCACATGCAACGTTTTATCCTACAAGACAGTGACAAACAGGCTACTCAAGGTTAGACTGACAAGTGTCACAGCTCTATATATTTAACCATTTCAGTCCACACTCACTGAATAGGTTGCAGATTAAGTAGCACATACACCCACACACACCAGCGGGCCATTTTAAGGCAATGGGCAGATGTCCTTCAGACTAATTAGAAGATTAAAACAATGGCAGGTAAAAGAATAATTGTGCTATGAGAAGGCGGAAAAGGAGAAGGAAAAGTGGAGGCTGTGGGAAAACAACAAAGAGCAAAATGAGAATTAGCATTGATCTGCCAGTCAATAGATAATTTTAAATAAAGTAATTGGCACCACAAGTTCTTGCTGACCTCTGTTGACTAGTGAAATCAATGCTGTTGAATCTAATACAAATACGAGGAGCGGCATGTAAACACTAGTTTCTATTATGGCCTTAATACATTATCTTCTGTTATTCAACACAATGGGATGGAAAAAAAGGTAGATTAGAAAACAGGAATGGAGTCAACACTGATCTGTAGGAAACGTCAAAATTAAGATGTTTTTTCCCTCCTTCTTGCAACAGTGAACAGATATTAAGTGAAAAAGTTGTGATTTCGTTGGCTAAAAAAATAAAGAATTTATTTCTAGTCTTCTATCAGATTTTTGCTTTCTTGTGTTTTATACATACAATTTCTTATGGTCTTTTATCCTGGCGGCTGCATTTGATTGTAGTCCTGACACTGATGTAGACCAGACATGCAAAAGTCTCGACTTACTAACATATGTCTTTAGGAGCTGTGGTTGATCTAATGCCCTTTCCAACAGAGTAAAATTACTGCAGGAGATCTAAACAAGGCTTATTTACGGATTAAACCCTTTGCTTGCTTACAGTTTAAACTACTAAAGGCCAGTTTATACAGCAAGATAACCATGCCGATTTCTAACCCATCTTTCCTCTCCCATTGCCCAGATATGAATATCAGTCCCTGAAGCAACTCTGGACTGATATTCAGAAGGATAATCCAGCCATGTGTGGTCGTTTTCAGAGTGAACGACTCTTCTTGGTAGAATGCTTCAACCCCTCCAACAAATTTTATTCCAACATACTGAATTCTATTGGCACAATGTTTTGTAATGTATGGTTTCCATACAAAAAAGTAAAAAAAAAAACCCACTGAACTTGTTTTACAACTATGAAGATGCTTTGCTTCCCAACCAGGAAGCTTTCTCAGTTCTGGGAAGTGAAACGTCTTCAAACTTGGAAAACAAGTTTGGTGGATTGTTTTTCTAACTTTTTTGGAATGACTATGACCTGGATGACTGAGAATCTTCACCAGCACATGATGTCCTTTGAAGTGATGTGCATTCCAGAGTTTGAAATTCTAAACTTTCCAGCTCAACGCTGTGTATCAACAAATGTGTCTTACACAATGATAAGCTTTTTGCAAAATATTATGCAAAAAATAGGGTTGGCATTAGGGCTGCAACTAACGATTATTTTAAAAATCAATGAATCGGCCGATTATTTTTTCGATTAATCGATGAACCGGACAAAAAATATTTTTTATACTAACCTCTTTATTCCAAAATAAACATTTTAGACAGAACAAACAAGCACACAAGTACAGGTTGCTCATTAACTGTACTGGTGCAATATGAAAAATAAATGTTTGTGTTAAAACTACGCAAACTTACATGAGAAATGTAGTTGTACATCCACAAAATATAGGGTACTTTGTTTCATAAAGTGCAAAAAAATAATTTTTTGTTTTTAAAAGCCCCTAAGGGGTTCAAACAATAGGTCCCCCCATTTCATCAAATGAGTTTTTTTTAGACTAGAAGAGTTCTGGCTTTTAAGACAGGAAAGTATAGCAGTTAAAGTTGCTACTTGAGAAAATACTTAACCATACAGATAAAAATAGCCCTGTGGTTCAAATTATAAATTGTATTTCGAATAAAAATGAGAGAACTAGGGGTGCTAAAATATAACAGATATTTACATGGGAATGTGGCATATAATTAATTGACATATTACTGATCTTGCTGGATTTTATGCTTTACTTCCATAAATTGCAGGATCTTCTTTACTTTATCTTTGCCAGAAGATTTAAACTTCAAAAGCCTTGCCCTCATAATTTGCAAGTTAATTTATTTATAAAGGCTATTTTAATTATTGTGATCAATTTCTGCCGTCAATCCTGGCGCATGCGCGCTTCATTTGGAGTCTGGACGCTGAAACATCCTGCGGCTCTGACTGCAGCGCTGAGAGGGATTCCTGCGGGAGAACGGGGTTGGGATGGGGGAGGCGCCTCACGGCAGCAGCTCCTGCTGCTGGACAAGAGTAGGAACGATACATGCTTTCACGTAAGAGTCTCCAAAAGCCGCCAGTGACACCGTAAAAAGTCGCCAGATTTGTCGCTAGTCGCTTTTTTTTAAAAATTGTCGCTGGAGGGGTCTGAAAAGTCGCTAAATATAGCGACAAAGTCGCTGAGTTGGCAACACCGCACACCTGCAGCGCTGGCTCGCTCTGCCGTATTTTTTTTTCTTCCCCCGTTTAAGTCAAGTGGCAGTGATGACGGCGGCGGCGGATGACGCATTAATAGCGCGACACAACTAATCGATGATGAAATTCGTTGCCAACGCTTTTAAAAGTCGATTTTTATCGATTTTATCGATTCGTTGTTGCAGCCCTAGTTGGCATCAAAATATGATTTTACAGTGAACAGTCTGAACCTGTACTTTTGAATCACCATAAAAAAGTGGTCTGGATACTGGTCTCATACTCCAACACTGCTATGAGGTACATTTATATGTCTTACCTTATAAGCTCATTCTTTATAAGAAGTTTCCAGAGTTTGAAATTCTAAACTTTCCAGCTCAACGCTGTACATCAACAATTGTGTCTTACACAATGATAAGCTTTTTGCTAAATATTATGCAAAAAGTAGGGTTGGCATCAAAATATGATTTTACAGTGAACAGTCTGAACCTGTACTTTTGTACAGTGAATTAGAATATTAGCAAAAAGTTCATGTTTTTCATTAGTCAGTTCAGAAAGTAAACAGTATGTTAAGCTAATTTGTTACACATCAATTGATCTTTCATGTGTTTGCCTATAGTATTTTTGATGGCTAAAGCTTGCAGCTAATGAAAACCCAAATTATGTTACTTGTAAAAGTTTTAATATAAAATAATGTTATGACGATGATAAGTGAAAAATTCCTGACATGGCAGTAACCAATCAGTGACACCTTTCACAGGGTAAGCCACAAACGTTTCTTAATAAAAGAGACTGTTGACAGTGTTGTGTGCAAACATGTTATAGTAAAGTTAAGGAAAAGGTGTTGTAGGAAAAGGTCAACAAGAAATAGAAATAAGTACAGCATCAGGAGGAGTGTTTAAAAAGCCCATACAAGACTTCAGAGGAGATTGACAAAACAGTTTGAGTAAGCACTTGAAGGCTAGCCATACACACTTGCAACCCTATGTTATGCCCTGGAAAAGGAGTGAGGAGGCAAAAGTCTAAACTGTTAAGATGACTTTGGAGGCTTACCCTTGTTGATCAAATTTTTGAAGATTCTGATTTAATTTTGATCTGCGGGACCAAAAAATATAAATGCACTGGCCTTTATCTAAACCCCACATAAAATCTATTAAGTCGTTTTAGTAGGAAATTGATGGACTCCAGATCCAACAATACAAACGATGCAACATGTCAGCATTATCACTAGCCACACCGACTTGATCTCCAACTGATCCAAAATGACCATAAGACAATTTTCATCAAGCCAGCTTTTCTGAATCAAAATTCTTTTTTTTTTTTATTATTTGATACTCTAAATTGATTAATTGTCAGGTGTCATTGGCCAAAACCACTGATCACCATGGTTAACAGAGAACAATTCTTGATATCATTCAATGTGTCAGTAATCTCCTATGTCAATTATTGTTTAAAACATGTTTTGACAAATTAGTGTCTTTGATGGATCAGTAGAGAAGAAAACACAATTTAAAATTGGAAATAAAAACATATATACATGTATAAATTGTCACAGTGTTTCAGGGAAATATCTATTTCATTGGCTGCCTAATTTGGACCAAAGCACTGCCCTAAATTTTAAAATTGTTTTCAAAAATTTCTCATTGTTTGTGTCTTTATTGTAGCTCAGTGCATAGGAGGTTAAAGAGTTCTTATCATAGAAATATTAATTTTATGCTCATCGAGAGGTTCAGAGAATTTATTTCATGTACAGATGTCTGGCTTATTAAAACAATATTACAAAGGGGAGCATGCCAAACAGCCCATTTCAGAAATGCTTGAGGGCCATTTTTGTTTTCAATGATCCCACGATCATTTTCTAAGCTTAGATATGGTTACTTTTTTATATATAACAGGTCAGGTTGATTTGTAGACCTTATGCTTCTATTGAAACAAAATTATTAATTAAATTAAAAGTTTTCTGAAACATTTAAGCATGGTTAAAACAAAACAAAAAAGAGATTACATTTGTGAGGTTATAAATACATTTTTGTACTGGATGTGAATGCAAATGTCTCAAAATGGTCAGAGAATGAAAAAAAAGCTTTGATATGAATAGTTTTGCACTAAAACTGGTAATAAGGCTTGTTAAAAAGATTGCTATTGAGTGGGAGTCCCCTTCACAGCAGACACTAAGTAATAAAATGTCTCCACACAGAGACACTGCATTTGCTAATACAAGACATTATCATGATATTTACCCTGACCGCCATCTCGTTGTAGAAATTCATTTTCATGGTAAAATATGCCGCCTGTGAACACAAAGGAAAAGATGCTGTTACATCTTGTCTCCGGGCCCTCTCATCTGTCCACAGCAGGCATCAAAGATAAAGAGCTCTTTATACATAATACATTGCACAGAGATGGTACAGATCGGGCCACAGAACGGGAGGAGGGTGGGGGAAAAGGGGTCGAAATGGAAAAAAAAGGGAAAGTAAAAAAACAGGAGAGCAATGAGAAAAGGTAAGGAAGATTTAAGAGAAGGGGAGAGTGAGAAAGTGTTTAGTGGGCCTTTGTATCAAGGGGAGGACGGTACTCTCTTAATATACTAACACAGACAAGGGCCAAGAAAATCTATGATAGTCAAGCAGCGAGCTAATGGAGATGTATGACGGCCAAACTCTCTCCTCTGGATTTCATAATCAATGACAGCCCTGCCACAGAAGAGACTAACAAAAGGCCAGAGATACTCAGCAACGTACTCAACAAGCCGTCACAGACCAAACGTGCCAGCCAACTACTATTGGCACGTTTCAGAAGCAAACTGGAGTGTCTGCCATAAAAGAGATTCCTATTTCAACATGTCTTTTTCAATAACAACAGAGAAAAAAGGGAAGACGAGAAGAGGAAAGAACACAAAGACTTGAAAGGAGACAGTAAATTCAGCTTGATGTGTTTTGAAGCAGCTTTGTGCAAGTCGAATTACACACGATAAGGTCCCATAGACAGAGGAAGACAGACGAAGAGCAGAAGAGGAGGTGAAGCGTGGAATATCTCTGGGCTAATTCAAAACATTGCAGTGTGGCAATTTTGAGTGATTCAAATTAGCGCTCGTCTGTTTTTAAATGAGCCCAAACAGCCTCATTTTAGCCCATATGTGTGTTGTAACACATCCTTCACTGTTTATTTTAACACCCCTTCGCGCTCCCTCCTTTCCATTTCTTGAACGCCTCCCAAACGGCGACTGGCAGTTCTGCTTTAGCAAACAGTCAATTTACAGGCATGATAAATAGCTTGTTGTGATACATTTACAAAACTCAATCCAGGGGAAAATTATACGTGAGAGCGCTGGGTATTGGATCCGGTATCAACAATCTGTTCAATTAAGAAGCAGTTGGAGGCAATATGCTGTAAATGGGGCCTTGTTTTACAAAAGCACACATACACAACCATCATGAACACAACTTGTTCCTCATTTCTATTTGTCACTAAACTCTTTCTATAGGAATCCCAGAAATTATGACATGATGGAATTCCTTATTGTAATTCATCACATTTGCTAACATGTGTAACGAGTGAATTATATTTCTTAAGGTCAGAGGCAGAGACTTAGAAATATGGCAATTGAATTCTAATGCATGCTTTCATAACATAATCAATATATCTATTGCTATTCCAGGCTTTAACTTACCTTCACCATTTGTCTGACACGTGCCCTTGCTGCAAAGCCCCGCCATGTCTTCTGTATAATAATTGCTTTCTTTTGCAGATGGCTGTAATAAGATCATATTAGGAGGAGAACTAGAGGGAAATGTTTAAAGTTAATAGAAAAAGGCAAAACTTTGAAGAGGATGTAAATCTCAGATACAAATGGGGAAATTAAGGACAGTTATATCATTTTAGTTACGATCAGGAAATTATGAATCTCACTTTTAAACCGAAAATACATAAGCAGTAGCTTTTAATTAAAAAATTTAACCATGCAAATTGAGAAATTAGGTTATTTAAATAAAAAATAAAAAGTCAGGAAGACCTTATACACCTTATACTCAAAAGTACTCAGAATGACCCATAAGCAAGGAAGGCCTCGGCTCTTTTTAGGTTTTCGATCACACCATATGAGCGTCACCCCCTTTATTCAGTGGTCCACATTTGTATTCATCTTCAAACATACTCTAAATGCAAGTCCACTGTGATTCTCTGCCTCCAACAAGGCCATCAATTTCCAAAAGGCCATTTATATGCCCAGAAAATCAATGCTTATAGTGGGGATAGCACAACCCTGGAGTTGCACTTAGGCAGCTAAAACTGTTGCTAATTATCCACTTAACGCATTGATCAATTAACTAAAGTAATCTGAATTAACCTACTGTCTGGAAGTTTGTCTGCTGACCCTGCAGAATGGTGCTAGGGTCACAGCATCAGAGGAAGCATGGGGGTAGAGACACATTTCTGTGTGTTAAAGGAAAGGAGCTATGAGCTGCATTTATTCCTTGAGGCCATTTGCACACTTCTAGAAGTAGCTTAATTATGCAAGTGAGCTAATATGAGGGTTTCCCTTGAACTTAACTCTTAAAGCACCGCCTTAATGTTTTACAGTCTTCAAGAGAAGAACAGACTTGTAAGGTTCACTTTGTCTTAGTTTTTTTTGTTTGTTTTTTTTGAGCATTTGATTATTTCTGTTTGAAATGCAACAGAACAAGGCAACATTTGTACTACTTAGACAAACGCTCATCACATTTAATATCTGCTGAACTACCTGAGGTATGCCCGCACCCTGCAGGATCGGAACCAGCTCTGAATTTGGGTCGCAGCCTGGGTCTCCTTGTGTCTGTTCTCCTCTGCTTGCCTAAAACGTACAATCCAATGGTTAAAAAAACTAAGATCTGTAACTTAGAATGTTTTACAGTGGTTGTTATAGATGTATATCAAGCAGATACAATTTACACTTAGGAAGAAAGATAGACATATACCTTCCTCCTTATATCTAACTACCATTAAATATTTAAACTATAACAGTTTTAAGCCAATTCTCTAACTGTCTATCTAACATATTTTTAGAAATACATAAAGATGTTTTACTGTCATTAAGGTTTCCATCAAACTATTAAATTAAGATTGGGTTTTTCAGGAAAGATTCCAGCCACAGTGATAATAATGTGTTTTCAAAGACTTACATTTGCTTATAAATAATTTTATTATCAAATGTTTTGAGCAAGTGTTCAACATATTATATTTATATTAGTGTATATAGCAGTAGTATTTTAAGTGTTTTAAAAATATATTTTTTTTCTAATTGTGTGAATTAAAGTGTTTCAGTACAATCTTTTAATCTGTGTTTCTGCCACCAGCGTGCACTTTTCACTTTAAGAAATGACTTTAAAAAAAAAATTTAAAATATTGGGATTTAATGTGAAAATTTTTAATATTTTTCTATTTTTCTTAAAACCTTTAAAAAAGCTGCAAAAATGACTTCTAGTAAACCAAAACCAAAACCAAAATTAAATGAAAGATTTGAAGCCATTATAAAAATAAAAACTAACTATGTTGGTCCTTGTATTTCCTGTGAGTTCATAAACAAACGCGAAATCAACCAATGAATGTAGGAAAACCTCATCATGTTTCATACAACAACAAATTAATAATAATTAATAATATCTTTTGTGTGCGCTTCTGCATGTGATAAAAAGAGGATGCACTTTTGATATATCCCTTTCCTACTAGATGGAGAAAAAAAAGTTTTATACATTAGTTTGACAGTCCCTGCGTAAGCAAATACATGTTTTCAGGTACCGTGACAAATTTTCTAAAATAATACTCCGCCAAAAGTGTCTCAAACTCGTTCATGTCAGCTGTAACATCGGAACTATTAGCGGGGTCTTAAATACTGTAATCAATGTCAGAAACCGTTATTGCCGAGAAAAAAAAAAAGCGCAACAACCAAAGCTCTGTGTCATCTAAAATTCATAGGTCAACAAACACGTGAATAAATGCTACGAACCTTGTTCTGTAAAGATATTCCTTTCTAAATTCATCTACTTGTTGTTTCAATCTGAAGTGGTCGGCCATTGCTTACGAGACGTAATTTGTCTTGGCAACAGTTGCTAGGTTTAAGAGAGGCGTTCGAAACCTCTCTCTCTCTCTCTCTCTCTCTCTCTCTCTCTCTCTCTCTCTCTCTCTCTCTCTCTCTATATATATATATATATATATATATATATATATATATAAAAAACATGTTAGATGCAAACATTCAAATTTTTAATTCTAATCTATTATTAATTAGCGTTATTAACATAATTTTTATGACGTGACTTGCATGTTAAAACAAACAAAAAACAACAAAAAAACAAAACATATATATATATATATATATATATATATATATATATATATATATATATATATATATATATATATATAAAAAAAAAACTAACTGTTTTCTCACCCCTCGTGGGGTGGTATGTGTCATCCTCAAGCTCGGGTCCTCTACCAGAGGCCTGGGATTTTGAGGGTTCTGTATATATATATATATATATATATATATATATATATATATTTATTTATTTATTTATTTATAATTAAATATATAATTATTATAATAATTAATAAAAATTAATCAATAATAATAATTAATAATAGATTAGTATTAAATCTAACATGTTTACTCCCTTGAGTATAATTATTACCAACCATTGGTTCTGATCCTTCTTTAGCACTGATTAAGTTTTTTTTTTTTTTTGATAAGAATACCCAAACAACATAAACTTTATTTTTTTTTGTTATAAACAGCCAAAAATTCAATAATGCATTTCTAACATACTTGCCCTAAATTGAAGTCAATTAGCAAAAAACAAAACAAAAAGAATACTTACTTTTAGAATTTTTGAGGAAAAAACACCGAAGACTGTCATTTCTTTGTTGATTACCCTCTGATTAATGTCATATTTAAACAATATAAAACTGAAAACAAGAGCTGGAAAAGTAATTTAAAAATGTCTGCTCTCTGGATGCAGATTGTAGATGTTTGTATTGATCTGCCAGTTGCAAAACATCTTCCTTCCATCTGTTCTGTCATCTATTTTTGGTCTTTCCTGACGTTATCAACCTTTATCAAACAGTTATCAGTTTATGTCTCCCTACTCTCCCTTTCCTATTTCATCTCATCTTCATTCCACTCTTCTTCAACCATATTTCCCCTGTCAAAATTATCTCAGAAGCAATGTGTGTGTAGGTTGTGTGTGTGTTTCTGTCTATCTCTCCGTCTGCCTCTGTACTGTAGTTTCATATCTCTCCTAGGAAAGACACCTGCCTGCCTGTTGGTCAGAGGTATCTCAGCATTATAGATTACTCCTTGAAGACAGGGAAGTGACAAATAGTCAGAGTGAATAAGTATGTGTCTACTTTGATGCTTTTTCATGTCTGTGCACCCACATACCTAAATCTCCGTCACAACCCTTGTTTGAATTTCTTTTCTGTCTCTGTCTTTCTCGAAGCCAATTTGCTGGCTGCTGTGTTAGTGTAAAGCTGTAAGCAGACATAGGTTTAGAGTTATTGCTGCAGGGGCGAACCCATGGTTGCACAGACAATCCATCGAAGGGCAGTAGGAGGGCGGCCACCCTGGTAATTACTGGAGAGCTGTGTGACAACAGGCTGTGAAAGGTGCATGTGTGAGAGAGAAACACAGAGACCAATTTTATGAGTGTTGTTTTGACGAGGCAGTAAGAATGTCTGGAAGCAGTTTGTCTCGCTACAACACTGATGTGATGAAACCAGGTGTGTCTCTTTCGGAAATAGATAGAGAAAAGAGAATGGGAGCTTTGTGATAACAATGCAGTTTGTCTGACTACCCGCCATCTGTAATTTTCAGCTTTCTTTGGCTCCTTATTAGTCAGTTCTCTCTCAAAATGTTGCTGTTGCCCAAGGAGGTTTTAAGTGATTACGTAAACTACTTCTTTATATATCTTACTCCATCTCTCCATATGCGGCATGTCACTTAACATGCATCTGGTCACCTCCCACAGTCAAGCTTTTTCAGCCAATCATTCTCCGTGTCCATTTTTTCCTAACTGAGGGCTGTATGTGCTGCGGCCAGCACTGGACATAAATACATATGCACAACATAAGCTTTTGTAGGTTTGTGTGGTGCATATGAAAATGCTCAGTACTGTGTGTTTATCATTATTGTATGCATCAGCATATGAGTGATTGAACCAACGTGCATTTAGTTGTTGGCCTCTCTGTTTTTTTCTGTGCATGCCTGCTCCTCCAGCCGCAGCTGGGTGCAATGGATGGGATGTGTATCTCTGCAGGCCTCTTTCGGCCATTACTACTAAACATCTGTCCAAAGCACATTCATTTTCCCATCCTGACGCATCCCTCTCTGCCCAGGGTTCACTTAATTGAAAACCATAATGACACTTTCTTCTCTCCTCTCCCACAAGATAAAATTAAACAGCAAAATGTATTGTAAATGAAAGGATATTTGTGGCTTCTATTATCTAATTACAGTTACATAGTGGTGTAAATTTAAATTAAATGATATTGTAGAAATAGATTTGTATTTATGTAATCTATATATCATTTATATATACATATATAAAAATGGAATTTGCAGGCCAGACTAAACCTGACAACAACAAAAAAAGAAAATTTACTAAAAGGCCAATTTTTATGAGATTTTGCCTCCAAAGCATTATTCCAAACTAAGGTATTTCAGCAGTTATTTTCTAAACTGTGTATTCAAGTTATGCTTCACTGCTTATCCATCCATCCATCCATCCATCCATCCATCCATCCATCCATCCATCCATCCATCCATCCATCCATCCATCCATCCATCCATCCATCATACATTCTGTTCAGGGTTATGAGGGGGTTGGACCCTTCCAGGTAATCAATAAACTAGCATTAGGGTGCATCAGGATAGGTCGCCTGTAAAAATTTCAGTATAATATATAAAAGTAGAATAAAGTCCTTGTTCATTTAGAAATACTGCACAGTGTTTCTTTTTAACTTCTTTTAATTTCAAATGAACCACTTAACCTTTATACTTAATTCTACTATTAATTTTACTTTATTAATTTACATTTTACTTAATTCTACTTATTATATGAGCACCTTACTTTTTATTTGGTGCAATCAGCCTCTTTGTTTATTTTCATTCTTTTGTTAAAATATCAACACCCATTTGTTGAAAATGTACTACATCAGTCCATTTAGAGCTTAAATATTAAATGCTGAAGCTTAGCCCTTTTCTTCTTAGCAAAGCTATTTTAAGTGCTTCTTTAAATTTTCTGCCTTGAGCAGCTGTTACTTTTACAGCTAGGATGCTTTGAAGCCATTTAAGTCCATCTATACTTACCTCATCCATGCTAACCTCCCCTCAGTCCTTCTTTCTATATTCCTAATATCTTACTGATATATAAAAATGATGATTTTGGCAGTAAAAGAGATATATCTTACCTTTATAATCTCACATATACCCAGGAAAAGGGGGGGAAGGAGACTAATGAATTGAGCATTGTGTAAAATAGTTTAATGCAGGGGTGGTCCATCATTATTTGCGGTGGATTACATGCAGACAGGGGTGATCCATTAGTGCGGTTGTTTCCATCTGTGTATTCGCGCGTGTGTGTGGTGATGAATCTCTCATTGTGACAGTGGGGCCGGCAGCAGCAAATGTCCTTCTGGATTGGACGCACACCCACAACCACACACACACTAACACGCGCACATGCACCAAGCCCAGGCTAGTGTACACATGTGGCATTATTGTGCCATCATTACTCCTCTCATTTTGCTTTTCAACAATTTGTCATTTTACTGCCTGCATTGTCTCACACACAAACACACACACACAAAGACACACAAAAGCATATGGTTGTATGTGATCTGTGTAGGTTCTCATGATTGAAGTTAGAAGTGTAAAACTAAATTTTATTATATTTAATTTTTTTTAAATGTTCATATAATGTTGCTAAATTACAACAGACAATAAAAATAAAAATAGCCATTTCAAAATGTACATTATTTTAAATAGAAAACATTAGTGGGAAAATCTTTAAAAAGGTTAAAGTATTATTATAATGTCAAAATGTAAAAAAAAAAAAATAAGCAGATGCCCTTATAGGAGTTTTTTTTTTGAATGAAACATATTTTTGATTTTTTTTGTTCTATTATGACTACACGCTTTGATGCAGTTTTTGGGAGGGATTTTTCAGTGACTTACAAACACAAAAGAGCAATTGCTTGTTAAGTGAAAAGAAACTTATATATGTGGCTCGGGCCTAAAAAATTAAGAGTGCTTAAGAATGCAATTGGACTTTGTCTAATAAGGAGATTATTTTTATGTTTTTGCCAATAAAAATCAGGATAGTGTATTGTATGTATTCAGCTTTCTTAAGGCAATGATTTGCAGAAACAGATAAAGCTCCAATGATAACTGAAAGGTATTTTTCTCTCATTTTGCATAGCTAAAGACTTAAGTTTTTTTGTTTTCCTATTCTTCTATCCAAATTTGCTGAAGTCCAGACAACTTAGAAAAGGACAGAACATTTCTAAGTTTTGTCCCAGATTATTTAAAGTAAACATTATAAATTGAATTAATATATAAATTATATGAATTAAAGGCTGGACTTTGATATTCAAAATTATATGCTATTTTGTGGTGGTTTATTTATGCGACTGTAAACTGTATAAATTATCAGAAAATGTAAAAACTACTGCTAAAAAAAAGGAGAATAGCAAAAACATAGACCTAAGATGCTTTCACATCAAAAGCGAGTTGTGGAGTTCTGCAAGCAAAGTGAATTATTTGGGTTTTATTCCTATGCAGAAGGTGGCTTTGGAGGGCTGCTACATGTTTAAGTACACAAAGCATACACAAAGAGAAATAAATAGAGAAAGAAAAACAAGAAGCTGAAATTTTGTTTATCTAGTGTAATGCAAAAAACAACAAGGGGACAAGCTTTTTCCAATCAAAATAGAAAATAATGTTGACAAAGGATAAAAAAAAGTAATGGTGTTAAGATTGTTGGTTTTAAAAAAAAACGGTATTAATTTAGCCCAAGAACGACTGTTTGTTGTCCTCCAATAGCTCCATCACAGACACAGCTAATCTCACCCATCGCGGGCAGTCTTCCCCCCTTTTTCCTCCAGGCTCGGGGTCCTGGGAGCTTGAGGGATTTGTGCAGAATGTTTACTGTTCCTAAAACTGCACTCTTCTGGATCGAGATGTCTGATGTATTTCCAGGGATCTGCTGTAACCACTCTTCAAGTTTGGGGGTCACTGCCCCGAGTGCCCCAATGACCATGGGTACCACTGATGCCTTGACCTTCCAGGTTTTCTCAAGTTCTTCTCTGAGCCCCTGGTATATAACTCTAGTTTATCATGTTCCTTTTTACTGATGTTGCAGTCACTTGGCAACCACAATGGCTTTCATTTACTTTTTGTCCACCACCACAAGGTTGGTTTTCCATTACCATTTGGTCCGTCTGTATCTGGAAGAATTTTTGCTTGGTCATTTTCTACCGTCTTTGGGGGTGTTTCCCACTTTGACCTTGTGGTTTTCAGCCATACTCTGCACATATGTTCCTGTATACTATTCCAGCCACTTGGTTATGGCACTCCCTCTTTGTAAGATTTCCCTGCAAGCATCTTACACCCTGCAGTTATTTACAGGATTGTCTCAGTCTGCACTTGGGGTCTTGTCTGGTGTGGTAGATCTGGGCCTCTATTGCTCTGGTGCTTAGGGCCTGCTCCTGTACAGCTATGATTAGTGCCTCTGTGCTGTCCTTCAGTCCGGCTTTGTCTAGCCATTGGTAGGATTTCCTGATATTTGCCACTTTGATTATGTTTCGGTGATTATGTTTCGGTCACCAGTTTTTTCAGTCTCTTTCAGTCCCGCTCTGTACTGCCAAGGGCCCAAGAGATGACAGCCTGATGCCACCACAGAGTCTTAGAGGGTTTTAAACAGGGGCCTCAGCCTCCTCGGGAGGTGGAGGCAGCTCTGGCACTTATTGTTCAGGGCGTTTGTGTTATGAGTCAAGTACAGTTTATTATTGACGTGAACACCCAGGTATTTGAAACTCTCCACATTTCTATGTCCTGCCCCTGGATATTCATGGGGAAGTGAGGTGAGGGTCTTCTCCTGAAGTCGATCACCATATCCTTGGTGTAACTGCTGTTGAGACACAGGTGGTTCTTCTCACAATAGTCCACAAAGTTCATAATGACCGACTAGTACTCCAGCTCGTTTTCCTCCGAAACACAGCACACAATGGCTGAGACATCGGAGAACTTATGGAGATTGCAGCTATCCGTGTTGTAAGTGAAGTCTGAGGTGTTTAGGGTGAAGACTATACACGGAGTCAGAGTGTTGCCCTGGGGGGCCCCAGTACTGCAGAATGCCACCTAAGACTCACAGCCGTGTAGCCTCACATGTTGAGGGCGGTCGATGAGGTAGTTGATGATCCAGGCAGCAAGATGTTTGTCCACTCCAGCGTTTTTCAGCTTCCCCGTTAGCAGCACCGGTCTGATGGTGTTGAAAGCGCTGGAAAGTCAAAGAACATGACTCTCACAACCTTCCCGTTGGTCTCCAGGTGGCTGAGCGCCACCAATGGCTTCTTCCACTGCGATGTTGAGCCGTTAAGCAAACTGCAGCAGGATGGGGATGTGGCTCACCACGGTGCATAGGTGTGCTAGGATGAGGCGTTCCATGATCTTCATCAGGTGGGAGGTCGGATTGACTTGTCTAAAGTGGGCTGGTTGCTTGGCGTGCAGCATTTTGGGAACCAACCGTGTAACACTGTCCTCTTCAAACTCCTTCTGCCAGGCTCCAGAGCTAGACCCAGCCAGCCATTGCTGAAGTCTAAAGTCTCTCTTGTTTTGTTGACATTCACAATCAGATGATTGTTTCTGCAGGGGGATTGGTGGTTGCTTGCTTGTTTGCTGCAGGGAACCAACAGAAGTCTCTATAGGAACTTCACGATGTGTGAAGTTAGGGAAGTCAAGGTTTATGGTCACTGGACAGTTGGCCTGGTTTTCATCGCCACTGGAACATTAAGTCGCTGGTTGTCTAGGTGAGTCCTGAAAATGATTTGGGCTACATTGATAACTATCAATCTTTTTGGGGAAAACCTCGTCTGATTTGGAGAGACGGCATCCATCCCACTTTGGATGGTGCTGCTCTTCTTACTATGAATCCTGCCAAATATATAAGTCTTCCAAAAGCCTAGCAGCCTAGCATGTGGAAAACAAAAAAAAGAGTCGTAGTCTAACACACCTGTCTGGAGCTTCTCTACTGTCACCCACTCATTACTCCATCTAGACAGTGTCTTTTCCATGACCAAAATGAAATAAATTAGAAAAGAATCCTAATGGAGTAAATCATGAAAATCTAATTAAAATGAGTCCAAATAGGGAAAATGTTACAACGATTAAATGTGGTTCTTCTGATATGGGTGAAAATAAACTCAATGAAACAGAAGAGTCAATGGCAGAGGACAGCTTGATGTTAACATGACTGTGGGCAAGAGAGAGGAAGGCTGAGCTTGTTCCTGACCAGAACCTATAAAATAATGTTTTCAGTTCATTTACTCTGTCCAGAATTCCCTCTGTCTGATAATCCTTCTGCTTGAAACCTGTGCTCTTCTTTATTCTTCACCACATGTCTCTGATGTTGTTCTGCTTGAACCTGTTTTCCAGTCTACCTGTATGCCTCCTTGCTTTCTCTCAAGTTGCTTCTGTATACTATATAGCCATCTTCATGTACTACACAGCCTCTTGAACAGCTACAGTATGAACAGGAGGGTTTGGGCATTCATCTCAAACAATAATAATGCTGAACTTCAGGGTTGGGGCTGTGATTTAGGAGCTAAGATATTGTTTGTGGATTTTGTTTCACATCAAGTAAAAGATAAGTTGTCAAGCAATGAAGACGCTATATAAAAAGCCCCTGAAAAAAATTACATATATCTAAAGCACAGACAAGTTAGTAAAACAAAAACAAAAAATTATCAGCACCAGGCCTGTGGCTATAGATTTTGTCATCTGCAGCTTCAAGGCGTAGGGAAGCGGCTGTTCCAACGATTGCAGTTCTGAATTCTCCCAAGTGGTGCCCGACTTTACACAAGTTTTCTTATCAATCCTACCATAACTTGTGAGTCTTTCTTTAAGCTTGTCTCTTAATTTTAATTATTTATTTTTTTTTGTGCAAAGAAATAGCTAAAATATTTCAACATATTTGTTTTTTTCTAATGAGTTATGTAAACCAATTATTGACAGGGATCATTTTGTCATCATCTTTAAACCCTGAAGCCAGTAACAGCTGTAAGGCTGTTAAATCTCAGGCTCTTTGTATTTTGCCATCCATGAAATAGGACTGGAAAAACATGCTGTGGTTTCAGAAAGGGTGTAAACATTCTAACTGTTGCTATTTTATTCAGTCAGATGGGAAAAAATTTAGTCTTTTTCTTGGTTTTCTGCTAATTGGTTGATCAACAGGCTGGAAAGGTGGCCAAACCTGACAATGAGTATGTGAAAAACTGTGTCAAATGTCCTCTGGCAAGCTTCAGAGAGCTAATCATAACCACACTGCAGAGATTAATGAAGTCAAGAGCAATCAGTTGTGACACACAAAAGGGACACGTGCACACACTCTTACTTATATGGACAGGAATGAGGACATACAGTTGTTCTGGAACAGATACAGTAGACTCTGTTTTACTCTGCCAGAAATGTGTGTGAGTTTAATGATTAAGTAAATCTCTTCAACTTTGAACATCTGTACCTACTTTGGTATAATCACATTTAAGTGTCCCCTCTGGAGAATTTTTTTATATTTACTGAAATTATTATATGGTGAAAAAACCGAATGTACATACAGAACATACCATGCATATATCTTTTTTATCATGGGACACAAAAATTAGCAAAAGATAGTAGAAGTAACAGAAGCACAGCTAGGTTCTCTAATGTTTAAACATTATTCAGTGTCCCTTGTTTTGCTCTTTATATTAGACACCTAAAATATAAACTCTAAGAGCTCCGTAGCAATAAATGTCTTGGCTGCTTTATTTCCTTTATAGAAGAAATCTGATTTTTCTTTTCCATTCAGTCACAGGCTATTTTTCTAATGCTAAGGAAAACATAATGACAGACGTCTTTACTCTGTATTTATAGATTCATTATTCTAATCAAGGTGAAATAACCATGTTTTCCATTTAAGATATTTTTAACAGTAACAACATCAACCATGAGAATCAGCTCCTCCAAGTCCGAGACTATGGTTCTCGACCGGAAAAAGGTGGCTTGTCCCCTTCAGGTTGGAGGAGAGTCCCTGCCTCAAGTGGAGGAGTTCAAGTATCTTGGGGTCCTGTTCACGAGTGAGGGAAGAATGGAGCGGGAGATCGATAGACGGATCGGTGCGGCTGCTGCAATAATGTGGACGCTGCACCGGTCTGTCGTGGTGAAGAGAGAGCTTAGCGAAAAGGCAAAGCTCTCAATTTACCGGTCGGTCTACGTTCCTACCCTCACCTATGGTCATAAAATCTGGATCATGACCGAAAGAACGAGATCCCGGATGCAAGCGGCTGAAATGAGCTTTCTCCGCAGGGTGGCTGGGCTCTCCCTTAGAGATAGGGTGAGGAGCTCGGCCATTCGGGAGAGGCTCAGTGTAGAGCCGGTTCTCCTCCACATCGAGAGGAGTCAGTTGAGGTGGCTCGGACATCTTTTTCAGATGCCCCCTGGACGCCTCCCTCGGGAGGAGTTCCAGGCACGTCCCACCAGGAGGAGGCCCAGGGGATGACCCAGGGCACGCTGGAGAGACTATGTCTCTCGGCTGGCCTGGGAGCGCCTAGGGCTTCCCCCAACGGAGCTGGAGGAGGTGTCTGCGGAGAGGGAAGTCTGGGAATCTCTGCTTAGTCTGCTGCCCCCTCGACCTGGTTCCGGATAAAGCGGGAGACTACGAGTACGAGTACATCAACCATACTTCAACTTAATTACAATAACCAACACTACCAACACTTTTTTTCTTTTCGTCCTCTTCCAGTGAACTTTTGGAATTTATTGCCTGCATCAAGCTCTGACACAGTTTAAATATTACACTTTAAATTAAGCTGGTCAAAAAGGAATGCTGTATATTTCAGCGTGCATGTGTAATCTAAACTGTGGGTAATGTTGTTATTTGTAGCTGGTGTACTCACTCAGCTACACATACTCTTCAAAATAAACTCATAAAAGCCATCTGGTTAAAAACATTGGCCAGTGAACTATTGGTCAAAGGAGTTAAGGTTTACCCGAAGTTTTTGACCCTATTTTGAAGTGAGAATCACTATACATTATTTATATGAGTGCAATGTTTTAAGCAGTTATTGATTTAGATATGGATATCTCGTTTAGCAGTCACAAAATGCTTGCTTTTAAATACTGTGCACTTTTCAATATAAACCTGACTGTTAACAGTAACCGCCCAATCACATGCACCAGTAAACCTGTATTTGTAACTCACAGAGTGTAACTAAGACATTCTGACTGAGTTGAAACTGTTTTCCACCAAATCCACCCACTGATGGTTCTTTTTTTGTAATGTCCCCACTGTTAGCACAGCCATGACTGGACTTGAAATTGCCACATTAGTTGGATTATTATGAATGTTGTAAACTGATGACTAAACTAAGATTACCATAGTGACATACACAGTTTGTGGATTCTGGTTCTAAATATAAAACCGCTATAATATCCTACATTCACATTCACAGTGATCCCTATTCATTACACAGCCAATCTGATTTACAAATCGACTGAAAACAGTCTGACCATAGGTGTATGGCCAGGCCAAATAGCCTTTCATTAAGGCTGTGTGTAAGAGAACTATGCTGTCCAAAGAGATTTATAAGGAGAGCAGAGTCGCCCAACTCTGAAGGTCTTTACTTTTCAAAGTAGTTATTTAGTTTTACAGAAATGAATATTGATGGAAAAACTCACAAAGCTGTGACATTTGCTCCTTTTTTGTTTGCCATTTCTCTGTGAACACTATCTGTCTCACCTCAATACTTATTTTGAAAAGTAATTTAAAAAAAAAACATACTTTAGAAAAAAGTTCAACAAATATGAACTACAATTATAACCATTTGAACTACAATTCCACTAAAAGTAAAAAAATATTTACATTCCAGGTTTGATGCAATCTTCTAATTTTATCAATATGTTTATTCTCACTTAAATTAATGTTATTGTTAGAGAGTGTACCAGGTAAAGTTTCAACTTGAATCTGACAATGTGTCGAGAGAGCTTGAGAAAAGGGTGCTGAAAAGGAGGAAATATAAATCATTGCAAATATAAATATAGAAACATTTAGTAAGTTAAGCAGGGTTGGATATTTCTGACCCCTTGAAATAAAATAACTTTTTAAAATGTCAATATAAATCATATTATTTTTCAGATTTATACTTCTTTTATGTTATTGCATAATCACTTGAGAGACACTCTCTGTCAGAGACAAACCTCTTAGTACTAATGAATCAATGAACATGCCATGATCTTCGCACTGATGACTGGCTTAATTACTAATTTTCATTCACCTGTCCAGTTCTGCCCAGTTTTCTCATGACTGCTCATCTGATCCACCTGCTCCTGCATCTATTTAAGGTGCTTGCATCTAGTCATCGGTGCCAGACTATTATTGAGCCTTTGGTGTGAGACTTTTCTACCTTTACTTATAGTGTTCTGATTGCCTGATCCTGACCCGTTTCTGTCTCAAGACCTTTTAGCCTACCTGCCCCAGTTTTGATCTGTTAGCCTTACCCGTCTTCGGATTCTGTTGGATTCTACTGTGGTCTAAGTCTTGATCTGCCTCTTAACTTCGCCCTCTGCATTATCCTGCCTTCCACCATCATTTGCTCAGATCTGATCTCATGTCATTTCTGTGTCTGTCAAGGCTTCGGCGTCTAGGCATGGACTGAACTATAAACCAGGATAGTGACTAATGTGTTCAGATCATCCTCCGTCAAGTTTTTGTGGTCACTAACCTATTTCCTCTCGCCAGTGTTACTTGCCTCGTACGCCCTAGCCACTGCTGCTGCAGATCTGCTAACTGTTCATCGCTACTTTTTAAGTTATCCAACTGTCTGTCTTGGTGCTGTCTTGCCTATATACTGGGTCCCTCTGTTCTGAGTCATTACGGAACAAGGTTAATTTCTTTATGTGATAGTGCAGAATGCAATGATTCTTTTACCTATTCACTCCAAGACAAAAAGAAGGCATAAAACATGTCAGATTGGACCATTATTGCATGTAGTCTATACAGATTTACATTATACAGGGTTGCCTTACTTAGTTCAACTTTAACATGGACAAGGATCGGCCCCACCGGGGTAAAATCAATCAGTTGATGTTCCTATTTCACCATCTGAACACTCACTTTCAAAGGGTAGTGCTTGTTCATGTGCCCCGTTCATACCTAAATTAACAGATCGCCACAGCAGTCTCAGGGCCCTTTATTAATTTTGAGCAAAAAAAAGGCTGATTTACAAAATTAACTTATCTAATGCTGTTTAACTCCTGCTCGTACACCTGAACCGTTTGAAATGTTTTATGTTTTTAACACCACAAATTTTGATTCCTGCCTAGTTTTAGCTAGTGGCATTTAAATTTTAGGTATCATTTAGATTAAAAGTCACCTTTCAAAGAGGAAGAGAGATTAACTATACAATTGTTATATGTTATTGTCTTTCTGAAAAGCCAGCTTTGCTCAGCGTTGCCTCCCTACTTTTTTATTTTGCTTGGTAACAGCTTAAAACACATTTTTTTCTTAAAGTCTGTGCATCACAAATAATTCATAGTCTTTGAGGAATATGATGTATTTTGTTCTGGGTAATTTACACAGACCTATATAAATATGAGCTATGTTCCCTAACAGGCATAATACCTCATTAAAGTGTGAACAAACTGTATTGATGCAGAGAGAAGTTAATTGCTTGGCAGTGCAGTTTTAGGAGATCCTCTTTGGCGGGCACTTTGAGGATTAACTAAAGATGCAAGCTCTGGTTTGCATGTGTTTGACTTGGGCAAATAGCTTTCTGAATCTGTTTGTTAATCATTTAAATAATACCAACCTTGGAAAATATTTGTTTACTAAGTCTATGTAAAGAGATGGCTTCTTTAAATATCGAAACAGGAGGCAAACAAACCACGATAATATAAAACATAAAAACAAAACATAGGATGTTGTTTATAACATAAAAACTAGAACTTGAGAAATACAACTTACAATACAACTATTGAAAAAATACAACTATTAAAATACAACTACAAAGATAAACCAAAAAACAAGCTGCCAGAACAATGGCAAACTGTACACCAATTTCAAACTGATAGTGGAGAGAATCCATAAAGCTGATGATGATGGGCTTGTCTCTTAGCATGTCAGAGGCAGCAGCAAAGGTCACTGAGCAGTGTGGGAGCATTTACGAAGGAGGAAAACACTAAATACTCCTAATCCACACTTTATTTGCCGCTTGGATGGTTAAAAGCTACTCTCAGCCTCATAAAATTAAACTAAGTGTGCATCCCACTGTGGAAAAAAGATGTATAGAAATATAGCACAAAAGGAGAGGAAGAGAAAAAAGCTTATACGATGAGGCGAGAAAGATAGAGAGGCGAAGAGAGCAAGAAACAAGGAGGCAGTGAGGAGGCTGAGGGGAAAAAAAGGGGAATTGAGAAGCGGTGATGTGCAGCTCCAAAACATTCTTTAGCAGAATGAGCTGTCACCTGTACCTCTTTTGCTTGGCGATCTATGGTTCACACCGGCTGCCTTTGATTAATACATCCCATCTAAATCATTGAAAGTTCCCCTTTCCTTCTTACCCATAAAATGCAATACACAACACAAATCAGGCGCTTAAAAAGGGGAAGCCAGATAACAATCGGAAAATAATGCATCTTAGCTGGGCCATCCCGATAAATTGTTCCTTATAACACCCTCCCTTAAACCAAAATCAATTCATCCGCCTCCCATTTTTATTAAAATCTGCAGTAATAAATCTTCCCACAATGTTTGTTCATCTGTTTTTTGATACATTTATATCACTTTCAGTTCTGCTCCAGTGTTTTCCCCTCCCTGCAGAGCGTACAATGTGAAAATCTATTTGGGGCCAATGGATTAGTTAAAGGAGGTGTTATGGGCCCCTGTTCTTCAGGTGAAAAAGAGGTGTCAGTGTTTTAGAGTGTGAAAGTGTCATCATGTGTGTATGTTTACACTGAATCAATAAAAGTAGCAGTGTGGTGAGTAGATAGTACTCTTCCCTTTGCTTTTTTGATTAACCCACACCACTGAATACCTGCCAGCAGCGCAACAATACAAATGCATTAGCTAGTTTATGTTTGCCTGAATACCATATCTACTTTAAATGTCAAATGTATTTTTATAAAATCTCAGAAACTTAAACCATAATGTTGAGTTTTTAACGTGTCTAAGTAGAAGTTTGCTTAAATTTTGCGGCCACATTAAGTTTGTCAAAGTAGATTTTGTTGTCTTTTATTCTGCTAGATCAATGATGGACAAAGTAAGTATTCAGATTGCCAACTACAATAGGAATACAATACTATAAGCCTCATCACTGAGTATTATCTCATTTCTTGGGGGATCAATACAAGCTTTGCAAAGTGCTGGATCAGTTGGAGAAGAAGTTTAATTTATTCTTACTGCTGAAAAATTATTTATTTGTATTGATTAATGTTAATTAATTATGCTAATTGAGCAGGATGAAAACAGTTGTCCACTGTGTCCTCCTACAGATGCATTGATAAACTGGCCATAAAGAAGCTATTAGTTTTCCCTAAATAACTCTTGTGAAGTGAGAGATAAACAGAAGAATCTGGCTGTATTATGATACATGTCTTAAACTTAGACAGAGAGGTCTGAATATTCCGAGTTAGTTTATAAAAAATATATAATATAATTTCTACATTCTTTTTTTGAGCATGGGGTTCATCTGTTTTTCTTTTCTTAACACAAATTAGCTCCCATCCTTATTTGGCCACGACAAGGAGTTACTCCATCTGAGCTGTTGGAGTATTTTAGGTTTATTAATTTTCTTTAGGGATCAATTTGTTTTATTGCCTTCATACTAATTAGGAAAGTCTTAGATAATAAACTAATCAGCTTAGTCATCTGAGGTGTCTCTATTATTTTCAAAATAAACATTTTTTAAGATACACAACTGTCAGGTTGTGGAGGTTTTGGAGGACCAAAATGCAGAGACAAAAGGAGGCAGAGTTGAGTCTTTGCTGATTTAATGCAGATTCATACTGTTAAACTCTTAAAATAACAAAATACAGAAAACCCAAAAACAGGAGACATCAGGGGAAAAAAACACACAGGAGAAACAAGGAGAGATGAGAAATCAGCACTGGTGAACTGCACAGGAGGATTATATATGGGAGACTGAACCAAGAGTGGAGTAATGAGTTAATTGGGAGCAGGTGTGGACAGAAGCAGCTAGAAAGGAGCCAAGGGAAAGGAAAAGAACACCAGGGGGCAACAAAAAACAACCAGGGAAAACAGTGCTTTAAACTGTAACTGGAAAACTTAAATAAGTCTAAAAGGGAATAAAACAAATTGATACAAAATAAGGTTTAACCATGGGGAAACTAGAGGATAAGACAGGGAATAATTAGCTAAAACTGGAACAAGAAATAAATAATAGTAAAAATTATATAATTCTTGCCAAAACAGAATAACAAAATAAAGCATAACTGAGAACCCTAAAGGAAATCTTATACGGAACCAAAAGGTGTACAGTGGCAGATCATGACAAAAACTAATTGCTTGACACAAAAAAAGCTATTCAGCCAATCACATACAAAATACTCTATATATTTAGGCATCAAGATATCCCAAAGTACAAATCGGATGAGAATGGCTAATAAAGGGGATTTGCTTAAATAAGATTATACTTGACCTGGCCTTTGGTGACAGATAGGGGTTGGCATGATACTGTGAGAAACTGTAAATCTACTGGGTTATACAGAGGCAGGACATAAATATTTCAGTGTTCAGGAGTTATGTAGATGAAACAGCCTTGCAGATGGAAATTATGGATAGACCAATATGAAATGAAAAGCAACAGTTGCTTAAATAACCTTAATGAAGAGGACATTGAACATTGAAGCAAATATAGCAACAACAAAAACACACCACCAGCAGCTGCTGCACATTGTAGAGCATAAGTGACTATAGTTTTACCTGTTTTTTCTTATTGGAAAAAAATGAAAATTGTAACTTTTATTGCCTGTTCTAATGAGCAGTATGTGGTGTTCAAGCATCTGCCTCTTTTCCCTGAATAAAAAAACAAAACAAAAAACTCTTCCCTCATTCATCAGATAGTGAATAAATAAAATTGACCCCTATCGTAAATTACCCTGAAAATGTCTTATTATTTAATGGCATTTATTGGGATAACATAATTTTTCCTCAAATTGATCTGTAACGCACACAACCCCCATCCATATTTCTCCCACCTACAATGTCAGGCATATAATGACAGTGTTTGTGCAGTTCTTAACCACATTCCTTAACTTTATATTGCATATGCAAACAGTACTTGGCTTCTGAAGTTATAATCATACCACAAGAGTAAATGGGAAATTAGTTGTTACCATCTTCCTTAAATTAGAATTGTGTTGTTGTCTGAATATAAATAGCATTTCCTACATCCAAAGCTGTAACGGATGTGTCTTATTGAACAACAAATTAAACTGGTATATAGAAGCTAATAAAATAGCAACACAACAAAAACAGATGTGATATTATCTAAGGGGCTGCACAGTGACGCAGTCGGTATATCTGCTGTCTTGCAGCCAGAAGGTTCCAGGTTCGATTCCCGACTCAGGGTCTTTTTGTGTATGGTGTTTGTATGTTCTCCCTGTGCATGTGTGGGTTCCTTCCAGGTACTCCGGCTTCCTCCCAGTCCAAAAACATGACTGTTAGGTTAATTGACTTTGTTAAGGAAGAAAATATTCTAAAATAGTTAACTTTGGAAAAAGTTTGGCTGTCTCTCTTCCTCTGATCCCAGGCCCTCCCGGCGAGCAGCGTGTGACCACAAGGAAACCAGCAATGCGTGTGGACGTCACAGAATCACAGAATTTAATCCAACAAGAAACAGCTTATGAATTAACAACAAAACTGCAGAACAACAGAAACATACATTCAAATACCTGAGGTAAAGAAAATAGAAAAGAAAGGAGAGAGCTGGTACAAAAAAGCAAAATAGTGGCAGCTATCTGAATTTTTACTCGTGTGCACAAACTTTTATAATGTAGGTATGTCTTTCCTTTTAGTATATTCAGTTAAGGCGTCCCTCCGCTTGACCAATTGGAAACTACCTTGGACACTCAGAAAAACTTAGAACTTCCCCTAATTTACGGCAAACATCTGGGGCCATTTGCTTCTTTGTTGTAACAAGAAAAAGCGGAGAGCTTGTCCTGGCCTCCAGGAATTCTAAGGTCATCTGGCTAAGGAAAACATAAGATAAGATTTCACAGATAGCTGTGGAATCCGGGATCTCTCCTGCTATAAATTCTCAGGAACAAACTTAAATTCAGTAATTTGGTTCAAGGAAAGGTTATCTTCACAAACCCAATTTTGCTCTTCTGCACTATTCACCCCAAAAGATTGAATCCTGCCTTAAACCAAAAATAACACATAGAATCAACAGAACATGAGATACAATTCCTTTTTCTCACCTATGAAACATAATACTCAATCCTAAGTATACAAGCTAACACATTTTCCAATACCCCATTTAGCATAGATCCTGAGCAATTTTCTAATACTAAACAAAACATTTTCATTCAAACAATTTCCATTTGATTCTGATATTGTCACAGATAGTACAATTTTCAAATACATTCATCATCTACTAAACTAGTTAATTCTAAAATTAGATAATAAAATTTTCATTTAAAAAACATGCTATTAGTACTTAGAAAAATGTCTTAAAAACTAATTGTTAGTGTTTTAACATTCTACATTGTATTCAGTTTCACACCATCCCAGATGTTAGTTCTGGAAGACTTTCGATCTTCTGTGAACCAAGCAGACCTCTCTCCTCGAGGCTCAAATGATGTCCCCCCCCCAGGAGATACTCATTTTATGACCCCCTGTAATTTGAATACTTACCCATCAATAGTTTAGTTTTAAATCATTAACACAAACTTGTTCAAAATTAAGAAATATGTTCAAAATGAGATTGCTCAACATACCTTTTACACATGCCATAAGATTAACTGTATTAAAAACTAAAAATAATCATTTTTCTTTAACAACTTCTCTAAATTCTCCTTTGTTGTGTGTGTGTGTGTGTGTGTGTGTGAATGGTTGCTTGACGTGTTTGTCTCTGTGTTGCCCTATGATAAACCGTTGACCTGTCCAAGGTGTACCCTGCCCATTGACAGCTAGAGATAGGCACCAGCACCCCTTGCAACCCCACCTGGGATAAAGTGTGATGGAAAATGGATGGATGGATGGATTTTATCTGATGATCAGACCTCAATAAGGCGAGACGGCAGGTGGACTTTTTGCAATTTTAATTGAAGATCGCTGCCCCACAATAAAAAGAAGCACACTAAATATTCTGAATAAATAATTGAATATCATTTAACTATGCTTTTTCTTTTATTAGTATATTAATATGCAAACAACCAAATGCAGGTTTCTGATCTTGAATGACAGCAATTTTTTGTAGCCTGATAAACCAGACTAACTGTGAGATTAAATGTGCAATTTAGGCTGGCCCCGATAAATGAGACATCGGAAGATTGTAGATAAGAACAACCCCTTGTTTTATAAACCATGTCTGTGCCTATTGGCTAACGCTCTGACCAATGAGCGCAACTAACTGACTGTGATGTATTAAGCGCAACAGGAGCTGGTTGGGGAGTGTAAACAAACAGCCTGTCGGTAAAACGGTGAATACGTCCTTTTTAAAAATTAATGAGCGTAGAGACTCTTCCTGCTCACATTTCAACAAAAAACCCAAGTCTTATCCTTCCAAAACTGATTCCAAAGCTGAGTCAAAAATCTGCATCAGAGCCAGTGGTTCTTCACACACGCCAGGCCACTGCAGATGGGCTGCAGCTAGCCCTGGCTGCCTCATAGGTCCGCTGGTTGCTGCGTTCCTCTCAACTTCGGAAATTGCTTTTTTAATTATGCATTAAATCGGTAAATGGACCATATAGTGATGCTTTAAAGCTCAAATTATCTTAAAACATACTTTTATTGAACAACAGCAGCAGAAAAGAAAACTTTTAACTTTCAATGGAACGTTCCATTAACTGCTGGTGCCGCAGTGCATGCTACTGTGTCGTGCAGCTTTGTCATCACGCCCTCAAAACCTGCCAGATTTAGGGCCTGGGGAATTGATCGAGGCTAGACCCACTCACAGGCAAAAAGGATTTTGGCAGGTTTTGGATAGTTTACTAGGCTAAATATTTTGAACTAAGCTACATGATAGTCTAGTGAGGTATATGTATAAAATAAATGCCTACATTGTTATTGATATATATTTTAAATGTAATGCAACCTGAACAATACTGCTCCATTAACCTCAGCTGAGAACCTAACCTCATTTGTATGTGCAGTATTTGTATTTTGAAAGAGTAATACCGGATGACATGTTGTCATAGAAATAAACTAAAAATGAATTTGTGTTCATTTAAGGAAGAATTCTGGAAAGGATTTTGATAATCGCCTAGGACGTTCTGGAGGGACTATGTCTTCCCCCAGCGGATCGGGAGGAGGTGTCTGGGAAGGGGAAGCTTGGGAGTCTCTGCTGGGATTGCTGCTCCCACAACCCCTTCCTGGGTAAACCCAAAACAACAATGGGGAGTTTTGATCAGTTTTAAACTACCATAGATTTTGATATTTTCCGAATTTCTTTTTTGTTTATTAACAAGTATACACAATATGTTTATGCATTTATTTTGGTCATGAAAAAAATGTATATAAGTTGACTATATCCTATAGTTCTTTTCAAGTTTATTTCTTGAATGATTTTGGTGACGGATGGGCTTTTTTGGCTTCAGTAAACACCTCTGGCATCAGCTCAATACCCTTTAAACAATACAGCGTACCTGTTTTGTTATTTGGTTACTTAGGACAATTGAAGACTTTAACTCTGTCAAAGGCAGTTATTTAGGATGTTGTTTGTTTGTTTTGGGGGAGGGGGTGATTAATGTGATAGAAATCTCAGTATGTTTGTCACAGTGGTGTTTCCTCTGAGATCAAAAGTCTGAAATCTCTCTTTGTTAACTCTAGATTTCATCATAAGTATGTATGTATGTATGTGGCTGTATGCACTGTATATATGTGTGCAGAAAAGCATATTTTTATGAGAATGCGTAAGTATGTTTTGATGGAGCAGAAGGCAGCACTGAGCCGCATGGATTTGCTGCTAAAGTTTGAACAGTTTTAAATTAAAATGTATTGCTCATTCTCAATGTATTGATCTGAGACCCAGCTGTGTCAATACGCCGCCCCGACTATTTTCCCAATAACTTATAAAGATCTGCCAGCCAGGCATAAATTCATTACATAGCTCTGAGTATATATTCTCCCTCTCTTTTATCCCTTTCTATCCCATCCCTTTTCCGTCCCACACAATTTACTCTATGGATTTATCATCTCTTTCTTTTTCTGTCACTTTTTAATTTTTCTTCTCTAACCATGACAATCTTTTCATCATTTTCTTAAATGTAGCCCTATGATAAAACTTCTTTTCCACCTTTTTTGCCTGTTTATTGTAATAGGATTTTTTGATATTCCCCTAAGTTCTTATAAAGTAATGCTTTATTAAGAAGTGCATCATGTAGGAAGGGTAATCATTTAAAGTAAGTTGTTTCCTGTTTTTATAGGTTGACACAAACATCTTCAAATTCAAAGTGGATTTCAAGAAATGTTTTCCAATTTTTATAATTTTTCTAAAGAATGTATTTTTAACAAAAATGTTCTAAGTTATCATTTTATCTTAATACCATGACTAACTTAAAAAATCGGATCAAAGTTCTCACCCCATTCCCTCAAATACATATTTTTTCTGCGCTATACTCCTCAGTTTCTCTATTTTATTTTTTCTCTACTCATCTGTGTCCACTGTCTCCTCTCTCCCCCCTCCAGCTTCCCCGTTCCTCTGCTGTTTCCATTTCTCTTGCTAATCTCCCTCCACCTCTTCTTACTGTCAATACCTATCTAATTCCACTTTAGCACCAGTAATTGGCTGATGGATAGAAGCTATGGATTGGCCTCTTCCTGATGACTGCATGACACTTTCCCTCCCCTTCTCTGGAGTTGGTAATACTAATAGAATTCCAAATCCGTGGCACAGGGATCCTGTCATGAGTAGGTCAACAGCTGTGTCAAGGTCCTATTGGAAAGTCAGCATCCAACATCTTAATTTAGACTTAGCTTTTTGTTTGTTTTTGTGTTCTATCACTGTTTTGCTAAATTAGTGTGTATGCTGTCTTTTTTTTGCTTATATGCTTGTTGATTGCCAACCCTATGACACCCCAAGTATTATATTAAATGTTTTGCTCACTTCTATGTTTTCATGCTAGTTTTGTCCATCAGTTGATTATTTTTGTATAAAATAGCAACCACCCAGTAGAGTTTATTGAAGGGAACAAATTGGTTTTCTACATATAAAAAAAAAACAATTAGCAGGCTTGAAGTTGCAAAGAAAGGTAAATAACTTCTCAAATATGACATGTTTACATAGAAAAATGCTTGCAGATGAATTACTGGGGAAGTTTTCACTGGTTATTATTTGCTTTAAGTTTGTTTTTTCGCATAAGACTATAATATTAGAATCAAAATTTAATTTAATCAAAAATATAGCAAACAAAAACATAAATTAGGAGAAATGTAGCTGTGCAGAAACAAGCTTATTGTACATGTAGATATCTGGATGAATGTTTTTTTTATTACTTTAAAAAAATAAAAAGCCTAAAAAAAAAATAAATAAAATAAAACAAAGAAAAAGCCTAAACCTTTCTACTACAAAGCACCCTGTCCTAGGGAGGGAGGGTTTTTGTGTATGTGGATATTATATAGTGATGAACTGGGGGTAAAAGGGTTGGCTAAATCTAGTTGCTATGCTAATTCTGTCAGTTGACTGCATAATGCAGTGCAGCAGGGAGATGGACTGAACTTGACCCTGTTAAACCTGACCTTGGCCTCCCTCTTTTTCCCCCTCATCTCACTCGCAGATGTCAGTCCAGGCGTCCCCAGATTAAGCCAATAAATCTGTTTGGTGTGTTTAGAAATTCTTGGCAGACACAGAGAGTGCTTAAGCTGTATTTTGAATCCACATTATATGGATTGTAAAGGTATTTGTCATATGTGTCATGCGACATCACAAGGGTATCTGATAAGAAAGGAAACTGATCAAGAATGTTCTCAGGTTTTATATTATTTGTATTGCTTTATACTGTCAAAAGGTTATTAACACAAAACTGCCAGTCTGAAAATGTTGGTAAATGTGAGTTTTTTTCTGAAATGTTTTGAGAAACTTTCATTTTGAGCAGGCTTTTTTGTTCAGTATATGATTATACTGTGCTATTTAAGGAATATAGTAGGAGTATAATATGTATGTTTGGAGTGTGTATGTATGTATGTTTTAAGAGTACAAAAAAAATCCCAAATTCTAACTTTATTGATGTGAATTACAACCTGATTTAATTATTCATAATTTAAAATAAGCAGAAATATATCCCTAAAGCCGATTGTGTGAAGACAACGCTGTCATTGCGGTGAAAAACTAGAATTAATATTATGACTTTAAACTTGTAATTTTTAGATTTTATTCTGTTAATATTACAACTTTATTATCATAATGTTTAGAGTTTATTCTGGTAATATTCCAAATTTAATTCCATAATGTTTTGAGTTTATTCTGGAAATATTACATTAATCATATAGTTTAATGATCTTCTTCTTGTAGACTTATTATTTAGACTTTATTATAGTAATATTATAACTTGATTTTTGTACCAAACAAAATTCCTAGTACGCCCCTATTACTCTGTCGTAACATCAGTACCAGGACCGTGTAGTAAGTAATTTATTTAATCTATCTGTTTAAAATCTTGTAAACCAGCTTAAACAAAGTTCCTTTGTCTGCTGCACTAAAGCACATAGATTGTGTTTGCTTTTAAATATCCTTCTTGCTCTTTTGTTTTTATAATGAACAATTGAGGGGAATCAAGAAGTTTTTATTAAATTCACACAACGCTGACATTTATGCTTACTGCAGAAAAAACATGAGATAACTACTTAAAACCAACCTTTAGTTTTAGTAATTAAGGAAAATTATTTTAGTTACAAGTACTGTGTTTTTATTGCACTTTTACATTCAGCACACTCACTCTGGGGAATTATTGTTTTAACCTCATAACTCAGTATTTTGTTGGCAAAAAGCCTTTGGATTTTACATCTGATGGTCTGTCAAATTGAGTTTTAATAAAAAAGAAAACTATGGCGATGTTTTAAAGTAGTACCTCTATGTCCTTAGGTCCTGATTCCCTTGGTGAATTGATAAAATCAACAATTGCAAATTTAGGAGTGACAAATGTCAGTTACCTGAAGGCTCTGACAAATGGCAGTTGGATATATTAAGGTCCATGATCATGCAGCATTGAAAAAGGGGTCCAGGTTTATTTGTTTTCACAATGTAGCTGGACTGTGATGTTCTTTATACCTAGATTATTAATTCTACTCACAGAGGGGATCGGGCATTGACTGTGATGGGGCCCCTACTTATGAAATAACTACATCTTGCATGTCAGAGAAACCTCTTTAAAACCTTGTTTCAGATCTATTTATTCACTATGGCCTTTGCTAGGATTAGTGAATATTATTATTGCTGTTATTTTCCCCTAACCTTAAATGTGTGGGGTTTTTTTTAATGTATTTTTCATTTTGGTTCCTTCAGTATTTGTGTACTATTATTTCTTATACTGCTGTTTCCTTATTTTTGCACAAAAGAGCTCTTTGTTGTTTTAAGTGTTTAAAAGTGACTGAATATTAAAGACATTGGTTTTGCAGAGTGCTTCTAATACCATAAGTTTATATATTTTTTCCATGTCAGGTTTTTCACACAGGTGCACCGAGGCTTCCAGGTGAGATTTTTTCAATTGATTGCTATTATCATATGAATAGTGCATTCTAGCTCACTATGCTAGCTGAGTTTCAGCTGAACACCTAAGGTTGCGTTGTCATCAGCGTCGGCATTAGCAATAGCAACTGACCTCCATGGTAGTGATAAGACGGTGATTAAAAGAGGAGATTGTCCAGATGAATATTGATTCTATTTTTTTTTTTAGAAAATCCATTATGTATGAAAAAAGAAATGAAAGAATGAATAAGTAAGAAAATAATAAAACTTAAAAAACAAAGCAACCCTTGACTTGGATCAGCCATTCACCTGAAGTCAAGAGTAACATTTGTTTATTTTAGCTCAGTGTTAGACGGTGGGGTTACAAGCCTGTGTGGAATGTCCCTGTAAATTATTCAAAGCCCAATCAGGTGTCTTTTTCTCCTCCGATCTAAAGATGGGTATCAGAGGTCATTCATTCTTTTTCTCCAGGGTCACCTTCCCCTCATTTTCTTTTAACACTGACAGCTACACAAACTTCCACAGCCTATCTCTTTCAGTGACGCTGTGGTCACATGCTTTTACATTAGGTCATGCAGCAGAGAGAAAGCAGTTGTGTGCATATGTGCAGTATCACACTGTGGGGCACAAATTACATGCACATTCACTGACTTGGCTATCCTTTGCACTGAGCTCTTTTGTCTGTGTGAACATTGTTCACTTTCAAGTGTTTTCATGTATCTGAATACATTCTGACCTTCTCATGTGATTAGCTATTGCACTTTGTGCAACTTGCTTGGTGCAGCAACAGTACATAAAAAAATCAAAAAAGACCAATAAGATTATTTTACCAGGAGTTTACCATCCTTTCAAACAAAGCATTCGTTAATTATAGGGAGTGCAGGTGTTGCCTAAATGCACCAAAATTAGTTCTGACTGCTTGTAAAGTGTATGTGAACATTCTCTATTTGGTGTTAATTTATATGCATAGGTACATAGAATCTCTGAGAGTTAAATGTCCACTATCCAAATGGCCTGGTGCTTGTGTAAGAGCTTCATCCTACAGTATGTGTGTCTACATGTTTACCGCTGGGGGCTCATTGTCAGAGCTTCTCTTGACTGGCCAATTAATTATGATGGCCTACTTATGATGTGTAATAGGATGATTTATTAGTAAACACACAAACAGAGCAGGGACACACACAGTCAGTCAGGTAGCAGTACTGCCTTTCATAGGCCAGAATCACATACTGGGGCAAGATCAGCCTCTACCTCTAGCTGTTTCCTATTCAGTCAGAGGGACTATTCCAGCTTATGAACCGTGAATATAAAAGAAAATACATTGTAAATATGCAGATGACAGAGTTGATACTTTAAAATAAGGGTTGCTTGCCTTTTAGGGATAACTGCTGTAGTGCTAATTTGCTACTGACAGTTAATGTGTATAAAAGTTATTCTGAGGAGGCAGGTACTGTTTTGAAGAAGTATTTGTCTTATTGTACCTTAATAATGTAAAAGTATACTCTAGCCACAGAGCAATAAAAAGGAAATCTGTACTAACTAACTGTATAAATGGGCTGTAGGCCTGTGCTTCTTATTTATTTTACTTTTTAATCTAACGGCCCTCTCTTCAAACTGTCTATCCTGAAGTTTAGTGTCTAAACTTGTGCTGTGTTTGCACATCTTTAGTGTGGATGTGTCTATACAGGCTGTGTGTTTCTGCAGCCTATGTGTGTTCGCTGCATTAGGTGTGGCAGGTATAGGTGAAGCAGGTCTGTCCTGGTGGCGAGGAGAGCTATTTGTTTCCTTGGCTGGCTGTCTGACTGGCTGGGTGGGTGTCCTATTTCTGGATGACACACACACATACACACAAGACTCTGTGCCCCTCCACCATACGTTGTGGGACATAATTTATGATAGCTCTGTAACATATGGACTTTTCATCACTCAGTGGCAAAGAAACTCTTTCAGCTCACTGTTACAGCATTATTGTTTCTTTTTGACTCATCTTCTGATAACATTCCTGTCCTTTACTGTTTTCTTGTTATTCTATTTCCTGTTAAGTCTTTCTTCCATTGTTTGAACATGTTTTTCCTTCTTTTCATAAGTCTTTTTTTTTTTTTACCAACAGATACCTCTTTCTATAAACCCAAACTTGAAATAGGGTTTTATGATGTTTTATCTGCTTTAAGCAAATAATTACATGTATTAGAAAAGCTTGAAATAAAGCTTGAAATAAATACTGTCATCCTAAAAAACTTATGCTAAAATACGCTGATGAAGGTTCTCAGTCATCAGTCATCTCAGTCATCCAGGTCATAGTCATTCCGTAAAAATTCAAAAAATATCCACTGGACTTGGTTTTCAAGATTTGAAGACGTTTCGCCACCTCTCCAGGAAGCTTTCTCAATTCAAATGTCTGGATCCGCAGTGAGTTTGAGTCTTATATGGACAAGGCCTTGTATTGCTTGGAAACATGCAAATGGTAACCGATGAATGGCTCGTTTAGTTCCATCGTTAGCCTGTAATATCTGAACCTGTCAATGATTCTAGGGGTCGGTCGTTAAAGGGGGGATTGCCATTAAGGGGGGGATTGTCTCCTGTAATACCTGAAACCTGTCTATGATTGTTAAGGGTCGGTCGTTAAGGAGGTGTTGTTCACCGGCTGGAGCGGGTAGGTCCCTCATTCCTCTGTGATGGGGTGGGGGGTTTGGTGATATCTGGAAGGGATCATGTCTATGATTGAATTGTATGTTTTTGGAAGCTGGAATCTGAGTCCACCACCTCTGTTTAAAGTTGTTTTTTCTCTCTTAACATAGATGGCTTCCTTCACGCCCCTCTCAAACCACCTATTTTCTTTATCCATTTTCTTTATCATAGACAGGTTTCAGGTATTACAGGAGACAATCCCCCCCTTAATGGCAATCCCCCTTTAACGACCGACCCCTAGAATCATAAGAGAATCATATGAGAAAGCTTCCTGGAGAGGTGGCGAAACGTCTTCAAATCTTGAAAACCAAGTCCAGTGGATATTTTTTGAATTTTTACGGAGTTATGCTAAAATAGATCTCTAGTTTCATATTCAAACACATTTAAAACACAAACAATGCTGCATGATGTTTATAAGCTGATACATGTTTAGAGGATGATAATAACTCGCTATAAACTGTTTAAAACAATAACTTTATATAAAATGTTTAACAATATACCCTTGAACAATATAGCGAGGATAGTTGACATTACATTGACAAAGGACCGATGTGAATAAAAAAAAAAGTCCATTTATCATTCAGCCAACTCTGCTGCTGATATGTGGGTACATGGGAAACCGCTGTGAAATTTTAATACCTTTCCATAAAATCTGTCTTCACTTAGGGTAACTAAAAAGACACGACTGCTCATGGTGTTTTAAAATGCTTTATAGTCCACCTGTGAACATTCCCACAAGTACTATGTATCATCTACAATATTGTTTTGGGAGTGCTAAAACTCCTATAAGAGACTTGTTTTTGGATTTTGTTTTTTACAGCAGTGTTATAATTAAAATCCTTTTTTTTGGGCTGTGATCATAGCATTGCTATTGCACTAGGTGTAGATGTGCATTTATAAAAAAAATTCTCAACAACCGGTAAAGATTAGGAACACATTTTGTTTTGAAAATGATACATTTACATTAACCTTTGCATGGTGAAGACAACACCCACAAAGAAATGTATTGCATTGATATGTAATATATTTGTTTTAAAATTCTGAGCATTATCATAACACAAGGAAGGGCAACAGTAATTTTACAGGGATACTCAGAAGAGTATTGACGGACTGCAACTTAGAATAATAAAGTATTATGTCTTAGAACCAGAAATACTGATAAAAGAGACAAAAGTTACATTCTTTTACCATAATTACAAAATGTTTTCTTAAAAAAATAGTTTCAGTTTTTATTTTTATTTTCCTAAATCAGTGTAGCTGCACTCTTGTGTAACTATTGATGCTACTTTGTCCTAGTGATGAAGCAAGTGAGCCGTTGTTGGGTCGATGTATGTCATTGTTATATTGACGTGAGGACAGACCCTTGAGGCCTACAGCCTTCCACTCCCCTGAAAGCAATAAATCTATGGCCTACTGTTCCCTCTACACTGTACCCTTACATAGCCTTTATCTGTCTTTGAAACACATGTACACTCAAACACAGACAAAAACACTGTGCTCCATAGAGAGCAAGAAACATGGACAAAACAATAATTTACGTGGTATAATTTTCCTTCTGACTTTAACTGTATTTTAGATTGTATCATTTCATGTTTTCTTAGCTGTTATTTTAAATGTGTTTAAGTATGGAAACAGTGCATCTATGAATCATTTCATTTCCCTTCAATCAGCCAGTAGAGGCCACTCACAGCATTCAGTACAGACAGACAGAATACAAGCGGAGTTTGACACATACACAAACACACGCACAAACTCATACAGACGACAGCTGTCCATTACAAGGCAGGTAAAGTGGGATGCAAGAGAGACCATAAAGAGGAGCAGTGGGGAAATCTAAGGATGGAATAGCAAAAGGATGCTTAAAATAAAGACGGGGAGAGCAGAAGAGACAGATGAGAATTCAACCCAGAAGAGAAATAGCAAGACAGAAGGAGCACTCATGATGTGTTTGGTCTGTTAGCCCTGGCTCATATTTACCAACTTTGCAGCACTGAGGTTCTCTACTTTTGACTCAGGCAGAGAGAGAAATTGGTGAGAAATTGGAATTGACATTCATCTACTTTTTCTTTTGAGGAGTGAAAAGTGGAGTTTAGTGTCGTGTTGTCCCTGTAATAATACACAACAGTGCTGTCAGTGTGCATACACAGCGTTGTAACAAATCTGTTTTTACTCAGCTGAAGGAAATCACTCCTGACAGAAGAACAGAAAAGAACAGAAAAAAGAAACAATGGAAATCAATGGGAAAAAAAAGGCTACAACATATTAAATACTAAAATCAGTCTTCCTTTTAAAGTAGAACTTGAATGATACTTAAATATCTATATTTTTAGAGGAGATATTTTCACATCAACATCCAATACCAGAGTAGCATCAGATCACATGCAGGGTTTACAAAAATAAATAGCTTTACTATAAATTTATGAAACACTAGGAGTACAGCATATAGAATTTAATAGAGATATTTGTATATTTAAACTAACATAAGAGATAATATTTCATAACAAAATTTTTTCTCTTTAATTTATTAAGGGCAGAAGAGTTATCTAATTTCAATGACTATAACACATTTATTGATAAGTAGAGCAAATTGTGTGTAATATGGAGATTTAATGAAGCAGCAGTTGCTGAAGATAATTAGTGAAACATCTTTCTCATGCTATACTGTATGCTCCTTGTTCCCTGCATCTATTCTATATATTTTCTAATTATTTCCCATTTTCTCTCAAAAATAGAAAAAAAAAAACTTCCACTGAATAAATTTGAAGAATGAAAAACTAAGGAAGGATCGACATGAAGAGTTTTCTTCATAGAAGTTTTTTTGTCACACAGGCCCTTTTCAAATTAAATGTATCTGTGTAACACATTAATACATTTTGCTAATTAATATCTCCCATTGTTGCTGCCTTTCATGTAACCTAAGAAATATACAACCCAAGTAGAGACATCAAGCTTTTCAACAATTTTACTTGTACTTACACTATTCAACATAAGGAATTACAAGTTTCTTGCAAGTTTTTATATAATTATTTTGTGAAATTACCATGAAATTACCCCAGGTTTATTGGTTAAAATAATTTACTATCACTGTAGTTTAAAAAAAAAAAAATTGTAGAAATGACAGTGCAGAGTAGTAATAAAAACTAAAAACCATAAGCTTAGCTGACCTTCCCAAAGCACAAAGGACAAAAGAAGTTTTGGAAGATTATTGCTTTGGTATTCTTTTGGTTAGATTTCTGTCTGGATGGGGAGTCAGTAGAGAACCCTTGCTGTGACTAATGCGATGTTAGTCGAATCCAAACTTTCTTCTGCAACCCCCCACTTTGTTGCAACTCTCACATAAACAACCTCTTCATCTCCTTTCATTTAGACCTTTTTTTATTCTATTTTTTTTATCTCTCTTTTTATTGTTTTGTTTGACCATGTTTACTGCTGGCCAGCCCACCTGCTGGTAAACAGGCAATTGTAGACTTTTTACATGGTGTATGTGTATATGTCTGTGTGCATGGCACTATCTCACCAGATCATTGCTTCTCCTGGTCCAAATGTTGTTTGTGATATTATATTTGTGTGTATTTTTTGTGTGTATATGTATGTGCCTGTGGAGGTGCTATCCGTGCTCAGATAAGACTGTAAACCAGATTAATCTGGCGTGGAAGAGTTTGTCAGCAGGACCACTGGGTGTGCATGTGTGTGTGTTTGGAAGTGTGTGTGGCATGCCACTCTCCTCTCAGCTAGCCCATCAGGCGAGCCATGGTACTTGCATTGTCTGTTTGTATGTGTGAAGGAAATCTACAGAGAATGCTATGTAAGTGAATGGTTGAGTAGGGTCCAGTGGAAGATAATGTGATCACGGCTCCATGTAACACAGCATGACAACAGTTTGTGAGTTTGGGTGTGTGTGGGTGTGTGCTCTTGTTTTTAATACATTGTGGGGTCCATTTTCTGGAATATAGCACATTGGTGGGCTCGATGCCTGGACACCACATCGGGAAATGATGTTTTTGTGTTAGGGGTCAGGTTTAAGACTAAGGAATTAAATAAGTTTAGTTTGGAGTTTGGTATGAACCTGTAATGGTTAGTTTTAAGGTCACGGTTAGGCTGTAGAAATTAATGGAAGTCAATGGAAAGGCAAAGATAGTAAGATAAGTTTGTGTGTGGGCATGTGTGAACATGAAGCCATGTATTTACTTCGTTGTGGGGATAGTGTAAGACCTGTCTACCAGGAAACTGCTACCTTATATGGACCTACAGGTACTTTTGGGGACTAATGACCTTATAATGAAAAGTTCTCTTCTTAGGTTGGGAATTAGGTTTCGAGCGAAGGTGTGAAGAGTTAATGTTAGGGTTAGAGTAAGGGTCTGGGTTAGACTATAGAAATTAATTTCAAATGAATGGAAGCCAAAGAAAAGTCCCTGTAAAGATAGAAGGACATAATGGGTGTGTGTCTATGTGAGTCAGTGAAACATAGCATGACCAGAGTGTTTCTCTATACCATTGGGAAGAAAATGGATTACTCTTTTCTCTGACTCAAACACTGAACACATATGCACACAACTTTAGGCCATCTTCCTAAAAACACACTTGTATAACCTATATGTGCTATATTTATGAAATTCATAATAATAGATATATTTATTTATTTTAACTTGTGAAAATTGATATGGAAAGAACAAATATTCTGAGTACCAAAACTGTCTATTGTAACTGAAAAGTTTTATATCCGTACTTGAGTAAATTTAATGATGTGTAAACAAATATATAGCTTCTTAGTGACCTTCTTGCAGCTGGTTCAAAAATAAATCTTAAATCTTTATTTTTACAGGAAATTCAACTGCATTGACAAGCGGTACCATCAATGAGGAAGTAACAGGTGTTTCACTGTGTTGTTACATGGGTCAGCCACTAACAAAGTTTTTTTTTTCTTTTAGGGCTTGATCAGAATGGAAAGCAAAATTAAATGTGCTTTACACCAACTCCTGATTCTCAGCCCTCTTTTGAAACTATTACTCTCTGTTTTCAATCAGGTAGGTGCACTGTCAAAAAACAGATATTCATATTTCCTCTCCAGTCACATACAGCTCTCTGTATATTTGCATTTCATCAGAGATGCTGAAGGCCACCCACAGCGCTGTGTTGGACTATGTGTCTTATTCAAGGGCATCGCTGGTGAGAACTTTAGAAGTAATACCAAAATCCTCCAGCTGCCAGCTCATAGCCAGAAAACACCCCTGTGTGTGGCGGGGATCAACCTAACAACCTTTACCTTATTAGTCAGCCCCTACATCGGTCCTGACCCAGGGAGAAGTAGTGGGTGGGTATGGGACCGGAGCCAAATGTGTGTGTATCTTGTTGAGTGGGTGGGGGTGTTGCTTCCCAAGCGTAAGGAGTACACTGTATCTTCCCCGACTACTTTGTGACAGGGCTACATACATCACCAACCCAACACCTCTGTTTCTCTCCCCTCTCCCTCTTCATCATCCTTATTCCCTCTCTCCCTTCCTCCATCCATCCACTATTCCTCCCACCCTTCCTCTCACCTGCTCCCATCTCTCAGGAGTGCTGGCGTCTTTTTTTCACATTCACCTGCTCCCGGTTCCCCCACACACCTCTTGCCAGGCCTCCCTGAGTATCATTTACATCGATGATGCCTCATCATTACCCCTGCCCTACTTTATCTATCACCCAGCAGCTCTTTGGTGGAGCCTTTTTCTTCACCAGAGGCCTCCTTCCTATGTTAAGTTACAGCAGATCTGACTGCCCTGAAAAAGGACAAAAAAGTAAAGCAGAATCAGCCCTCCTATCCTGTAAAAAATAGATATACACCAAAAAACTTTAGCAAAAAAGACATTATGAATGAGATGTGTAAGCATTATTCTTTGGACAAAAATACAGAAGGTCTCAGCACTAAAATATCTAAATATTTTTCAATGAAGCCTCACAATACCGAGGATTGAAATGGATTTGTGTTTTAAAAAGGCCATGTTGCACAGCAAAAATGCCTCAAATTCCCATGTTTTACAAACATTTTCGTGTATCTATAAACTTTTGATACTGCTGCAAATATTTGAGTATTTGCAGTCCCACATAAATGTATTTTTTGTGCATATGTTCGTACTACCCAACCTGTCAACCACACAACCCCCATTTGTACAGTATATCTGAGATCAAGTTGAGGGTGTAACTTGTCCAGGAGTAAAACCTAAACATCTATGTCCCTGGCTAGACCCTCTTACTTCATTGGACTCACCCAAGGTGTTCAAGTTCCAAAGACCAAAGGGTGGACAAGCTTCTTACTCGACTTTTAACTCTAAGTCTGGGCACTCTAATCTCTTTTCCATCACTTGTTTCTGATTCATAATTTCTTTAAAATTATCCCTTTTGTATAACCAAACAGGGAAGTCAAAATTTAAGACAAACAAGAAATTCAAGAGCATTTCTATTTGACTAAACAATTTCTTAAAAGCAACAGATCAGAGAGGACCACTTGGTGCTTTACTTGTCTATATATCTCCTGCTCCTTACTACCCTCGCTCATATAAAAGACACAGTAGGGCAGGACATCACTTCCTCCGTACCAGGCAGAGTGTAACCCCTGACCTAGAACTACTTCAGCTTTTTCAGATTTGAGAGAAATGCCTTACAATTACAAGAACTGGCACTCATTTTAGTGGTTTCACACTTGTGAAACTGTTTGAGTGCATGCTAAACATCATAGATGACAGACAGCAACATTATATCCTCTGTAAAAAGGAGATCCTTAGGTTCTATTCCAGAAACCTTTTGACTGCGCCTTTAAAATCTCATTCACTGTTCAGATATCTATTAGTACAAAAAACCCCAGAAAACTATGTATCATTTTTAAAATTGTGCTCTACATTGTCCTGATCCATTACATATAATAAAAATTATATTAGTAGGCTATGTGTTTTTTTAATGTTGCAAAATGTGGATAATTTAAAGAGGCATGAACACTTTGGGGATGTATAATACTCTGACTCTAAAATATTTTTATAATGATGTGTAATCCTATGCAAGGAAAACATTCATAGCTGTTGTTTATTAAGTTTTTTTTTATAGTCTTGAATCTAGATCTTCTCCTGTGCTATTAGTCAGAACAAAGAGGCAGAGCTTGGAAAACGTATGGGTCTAAACCTTTGGATGCAACATGCCACATAATCTTTAAGCATCAATTACAAATAGGCTTAAGGTCATTTGGAGTTGGCAACTTTTCCTGGATGATGAAAAAATGCTTTCAATTATCTTATAATGAATAAGTTTAAGATTATGATGAGAAAGTAATTGGGTGCTGCCAGAGTATACTTAAACTAAACCTTGTCCGTATATATATTCTAGTCAATGACAGGTTAATAGTGTTTTGTGCATTTAACATATACAGTATGTAGCAAAAAAATAAAAAAAGAAAATTTCTTAACATTTAATAAAACGGGGCAGACCACAGTTATATTTCATTGCATCTCTTTAACTGTTATTTAATAAAAATAAAGATGTATCGCTTTGGTGTTGTTTTATACAGAACACTACATTTTTAAGGCCTACAGTACATAAAAATCTAACGGCCCTGTAAACCTTATCAATAGTGCCACTGCAATAGGATTGACCACCATCAAGGATTTGCAGTACCTGGCAATGAACCCAATACCTCTATAAGGAGAGATGATGGCCTTGTCTTGTAGTCCTTTTTTAATTGAGCTGCTTTGAAAATGTTCCAAGCATAAATAGCCTTGTTTAGTTCTTGTATCTCAAAAATATTTTAATCTGGCCTGTTGCAGGGCTCACGGTGTCTGCTTTGTTTTACTGTAGGGTGTTGGTTGGGATTTAGGACATATATGCTGTGTCTTCTTTCTTGAGTGCGTGGCCCTATGAGTAGCTCATGCTTGAGTTTGTGGTGGATGGAAATTTCATGGGGTTTAGGCTGGGATACAATTGGGGGTCAGGACTATTTCCTAAAGTGGCAGCTAAAGTTAGATGACTTGTTTGGACTGTATTTGCCCTGCCAGTGACTGCTGCCTCGGCCCGTCGGTGGTTCTCAGTGTTTGCAGGCTGGATTCTCTGGTGGACCTTCTAGCCCTTATAGGCCTCTGCTGGTGAGACTCTGTGTCCTTGCGTCTCAGGTATCTGGACCTATGGCTTAATTTGCTCAGGTTCAGCGGGTCCTCTATTACTCTTATCTGTGTCATGATCGGTTTTAGAGATAAACCCACATGCAGAACACCACTGAGACTTGGTAAAAAGTTTAACAGAGTTTATTAGTTTTCACACAAAGAAGACAAGATTCAGGTTCAGGTCCGGGCAGGATTCTCTGGCGTCTGCAGTTAAATGGATTCTCAGATATTTCAGTGGATACCTTGAAGAGGTCCAGGTTTGTTCAGAGAGAGGGAACCAGTTGGGATCAGAGACAGTTGGTTCAGCAGAGTGCTTAGGCAGCAGCAGCATCTTACTTCTCACTTCCAGTGATCAGACCTTGGTTGAAGTGATCGGCTCTTTCCTAAGAGCAGCAGGTGGATTCCAGAAAGTAGTCTTCAGGTTTGGCTCTCTAGGGCAGGCAGGCAGATTCAGGTTAAGCTCATCCAGAGCTTCTCTCGAGAGACTGGTTTCCTAGGAGCGAGAAGACAGAGGCAATTAGTTTAAAGTTTCTCTAGGAAGATAACTATCAGTAAATTCAGAGGCTCAGGTTCGCTAACTAAACTTGGCTAACACTGCGGCATCGAAGCAAGGTCTGGCAGCTGCTTATGAAGGTCGGTCTCCTGATGAGCTGATGAGCGTCAGCTGGGCTGGGGGGCTCCAGCCCAGGAGGATCCACAGCGCTCCCTGCTGGAGAAGGTGGAGAACTCCAGATCCCAACAATCTGGGGTGGAGAATGTGTCTACTGGAGTCCTGCTGGATTTACCATGCTCTGGGGGCCCTTTGGATGTATGGGGCTCTGATCCAACCTGTGTCTAGCTCTGCACCCTTGGGTGGCAGGTCTTTGACTCCTCAAGACTACCATTGATCTTTTTTATTTATGTTTGTATGGTGACACACCTTACTTATAGAGGCTCCTCACAGATACACACACAGGTGTCTCGATCCAAAAGATTACAAATAAAAATCTATACAGATTAATCCTATGTGCCACTTTATAGATCTTGTTTTAGATATTACTATTTATTTTTTAATGACCTATGTGTTGGTCACTGAAGGTGGTCTTACTACGGTGCTTTAGATCATTGTCCCGCTGCATATTCCAAATTGAGCTTCAGGTTGAAAACTTGTGGGTGGATATTTCTCTTCAGTATTTTCTGATTATTTGCAGAATTCAATCTTTCATAGCTTAAAGGTATTGTGGAGGATTTTCACGAATAAAAAAAAACAACTCCCCTCTCCACTTTAAAAAAAAAAATGCTCATGTGAGAGCATACATGAGCCCATTTCTCCTCGTGCAAGCTCTGTTTAAAAGTTGCTGTCCTCATAGCTCATAGAAGCTTACTGTGCCCGAATGTCCACCCTAACCCCTAAATCCCTCAATCACTATATAGAGTGGGGACCATATAGTGGACTTAATAGCAAACTCAATTAACTTACAGTTTGGACAGATGATCACTGCTTTTTGCCCTGTTGTTCACGTAACAACTCCTTCACTGCGCCATCTTTGTTATTAGTCACTGTGACAGCAAATCCCATAATGCTTTGCGAGGAGAGCTCTTTGTGCAAAGCATTCAAGGATATATCTGCCTCTTCTGAGGCCTTTCTTTTCTTCTCATACACTTCCTAGACACTTTTTCTCTTACAGCGCTCAGCCATTTTCAGAGAACCGCTGTGAGAAAGGTGAGCCTCAATGACTGGCTGAAACCGTAGCTCACCATACATACGACTGAAAGTGCGCATCCACAGAAAAATACAGCTAACATGCACGTAGGACGGCCTTACGTAAACATATCACCTCAATGATAAACAGTTAGGATGACCACTTATTTAGATGATCCACCCCAAAATGAAAGATCACCCTCTATACCTTTAAGAACAGATCATTCAGTTCCTTAAATAGCAAAGCAAACTCACACCCTCACACTACCATCCCCATGTTTCACATAGAATGACATTCAGTATGATGTTTTAGTTTTACCAAACATTCTACCATTAATGATGAAAGCAATGTTCCAATAGGTGTTTAACCATATTGAAATGTATAATTCAATAATGAGGCAACCACTTTGTTCACACAGGGCCAGGTGGCTTTCGACTGCACTCTTCCATGAATGAAATGATTTCATGTTGTCTTTGTTGGATGGTGAGACTGATCCCATCATCTGAAGAATTTAAGAGTTACAAAGATGAAAAAAGAAAATATCTAAAAGGGTAAAAATAATTTTTAACAGCACTTTAGTTTACAGGTAAAGTAATTAGAACTGAATAAATACAATTCATTAACAAGCCCATTTTACAAAAATGTGTAGGAAATGCTTTTCTTCCAAATTTAATGGAGTCTAAAAAAATGCAATGAGTCACAATGTCTTTGATTATCATGTGTCAAAGACCAACGAAGCAGTAAGAAAAGAGCTGACAGACCTTCTACACCATAAATTACACCAAACTCTTCCTGACTTATATTGATATCCAAATTTATTTTGGTGAGATTAGTAATATTATCTTGACCTTGGTTTATTGATTTGTAGTTCTTCTGCATTTATTAAAAGAAGAATGGTCCCTCAAACCTATTACCCAAGAGCAAAGCACAAACTGTGGTTGTGCAACACAAGAGAGCATCTCAGCTGAAATAGCATCCTTAAATCTCTAATTCAAACATTTAAGTGATTTTTTATTTTTTTTTTTTGTAGAGGTTTTTGTAGACAGTAGAAACCAAGGTATAGCTGGCTAATACATTTTCCATCAATAGTGGAGAATCTTTTAAAGATTTTTGGGTTTAAATAATTGGAAAGTTCTCTTTTTAACAAACAGATTCCTTTTCTTCACTTACCTGGCTTTTATATCTTCTAAGAAATATCATATCCGTGTGTACTGCTGGAGTTTGTTAGGCTTTTTAAGGTTAAGTCTCACATTGTTGCTTCGCAGCACTAAACCAAAGGAATCACACATGCAAGTGCAGTAGAGGAGGACTTAATAATATGAAAGAAAATTGATTTTCTGGAACGAGATTTCGCCTTTGATAAGGTATTAGCTGGGAGGGGAAAATGTTGTGAATCTTCATTAAGAGCCTCTGATATGCACTGGGATAATCACAGCAAAACGAGTACGAATGAAAAATGAACACAAAGGGAAGAATGAAAGAGCCATACATTTGGGAAAGGGGAAAAGAAGGAAAGATGCCAGGAGTTAGAGAAAGAGCTCAGACAAGATCACATAAGCACACACTTGAATCAGATACTTAAGCAGGAGCAGCGCTCCCTTAATACGAGTAAAAATTGATTTATTTCCACTTCCATAAGAGGAGATCTAAAGATGATTGTGATGAAGATTGGGATGCAGTTCATTATGAAAAAATTAGGCTGCATTCAAGCTTCATGGATATCCCATATATATCTAACCAGGCTTTATTCAGTATTTCTTCTCTGACTGAACAAATAGTGGAAGAATTTAGGGAGATAGAAAAGACCAAAATGTGGATCAGGGAGGAATGATCACAAGAACTGTATAGCTGAATAAACATCTAATAATGAGTCCAGAAGCCTTAAAATGTATCAGGCATAAAGAAGAAAGGAACGGTGGGAATGAGGCACAAGACAAACAGTCATAAAACTATGAAAGTAAAAAAAAGCAAGAAGCAATTTTCTAACAGACATTTTCCCTGCAGCAGAAAGTATTAGCAGAGATGAGGAAAGGATGAGGATAGAGTTAAAGAGGATAACAGGCAGATTGACTGACTGGGGAGAGCAGAATTGAATATAACATAACCTTACCCAATTCTGATGTTTAAATGTGATGACCAGAAGAAAATTACAGATCCACTGCTGCAAGGAATCATTTTGGTTAATCCTAAACATTGCTCCATTGATAGAGCTGAATTGATAGCGTAGGAAGTAAAACTCTATATAAAGAGTTTGTTTTTCTATTTAGATTTAAAACACCATTTAAAGTGCCCCTAACATACTGTATAGCACCCCATAATGATTCATCAATTAGCTGTGATTCAGTGGATGACAGCATTTTTAAAATACATTCAAATACATTGTGTTTTGTTGTGTGTACATACCTGCCATCACTGTGAAATCTCTAAGTCCAGCTTTCAGACTGTTATTCCTCTGTCTCTTTCTGTGTGGGATCTCTTTTCCTGTGTGTCAGCCTGTGGGCTGCCCCTTAATGTGTGAAGGCAGAAAGTGGAAACAATCAAATCAAACTGACCTGAGAACAGTTCTGACACCTTCTTACTGTTGAGTATACAAGTCTGCTTCCACCTCTGTGTCCATATGTATGCAAAATCAAGCATTAGATAAAACAAAGTTTTTTTTGTCCTTGCAGCCACTTCAATATTTAGGGGTCACCACAGCAAGTCATTACGACTTGCTCACAGACTGCAGTTTTTATGTCAGAAGCCCTTTCCTTAGATTCCAGGTCTCACGCACTAAATTCAAAGATTTTAACCACTTCATGATGATGACTGACTTTACGTGAGACAAGGTAACCAGAACAAAACATTTACATATGAAAAAAGAACTGAATAAAAAATAAACTTTAACCTTTAATCTGGAATAGGAGGACAGAATGACAAAGAGCTTAGAAGAGGAAGACAGACAGAGAAATAGTATGTAAGAGTCTGAAGAAGAGTGTGAGTAAGAGATGGGGGAAGGTGAGAAGTAGAGAACATTTATTATGCTGGGGCTTCATCTACAGATACAAATCACAGGCTGTTATCACACAGAAGCAAACCTTGCTTGGACTCTAAACTTGGATCCATCTCCACCATGACACTGACACACAAACATACGCACATACCTGCAAATATAGATGTGGAAGGGTGCAACAAGAAACCAGAGGTGTGTGTGAGCTTAGTGATACGATTATAAGTAGAGAAATGGACAGGCTCTGCAAAAGGTGAGATTATCCAGTGGGAAGGGAATAATCAGGAAAAGACTGTCAGGTTTCTGTCCTCTGGAATACATGTACAGTTTTTTCTCCAAAGCTTGGTGTTACAAGAGTATGTGTTGTTATTACATAAAATGCTACAGTAAAGCCCGGAGTTATTTATAAGGAGGAAACAGACTGATTCATTTTCATGAAAACAAAACGTTTGTTTCTGGTTCTAAATTAGAACGTCAGAGATGGGTACCCAAACATTTTACTCAAGTAAAAGTAGCACTACCTTAACAATGTTTTACTCAAGCAAATGTGCTTATTGTACTAGTATTATTGTATGTTCAATTGTGTTCTATACTAACACTCATAACCTTGCACCACGACTGTAACGTCAGCCCCTGTCATCTCTGGGTGAAGGGCAGCCCCAAGTTCTCATAACCTTTTGCATTGCAGAGCATCTTCTGTGCATGTACAAGTTTTAACAAGAGTTAATGGGAAGAGTTTTTTGACCTCAGGGCGGAAATACGTCACCCATCCAACGACGAACAAAGCAAGATTACATAGTTATCATTTAAAAAATATATGAATATATTTTGAAATATTCTCATTTTATACATATATTTTATATGTTTTTTATGTCCTAATCAAGGTCATTGGATGGGTGGGGCGACGCCCTTGCACCCTCTGTTGGCCAGCCGCCACTGCAGCTTATTATACAGTGTGAGAGCTTGATCTTACTGTATCTGTCCTGATCTATTTAAATTTCTTTTCACTTCTGTCTCTGTGGCCCCAAAATTTTAACATTTTACCCCATTCGACTGAGACAAATTACAAAAAAAAATTAAAACAACTGGGGCAACAAAAAACCAAAGCCCCACCGTGAGAGCTGGGCGTGGAATGATTTCTCCCCAGTGGGCCCTTTTTTTGGTAAGCAGAACTGGCATTGCGGATTAAACATTGCGCAATGTCAATGTTTGCACTCAGTGATGATCCTTCCGCAGATTCATCTACGGAAACCTTGTTACGACTTTTACTTCCTCTAGATAGTTTCCTCTAGAAGGGCAGTTGCTTACCCTACCAGGGCTGATCTCAGGACCCCACTAAACCACCAGTAGTAACGATGGGAGGTGAGGAAGTCAGAGACAGAAGTGAAAAAAAATCTGTGCAGATCTGCTCATCATGTCTAGTCGGAACCTCTCCACATGCAGTCAGTGTGATATGAAAAAAAATCGGATCAGAGATTAAAAAGTCTTAAGCAACCAGTGTGTTCAGGCTTTAAGGTGCCATTTTTCCAAACTGAGCACCTGTCCCCAAAAATGTCTGTGCACACCACTGACTAAGATCCAGCATAGGTCACAAGTTTAAACCTCCTGCATCACCATATAAATCTCTGATATAGTCCTTTCAAGAAATGATATTATACTGACAAAGATTTGAAATTGGCACAAATTGTCTCCTTTTTCTCTTATCTGTGTTCAGGAAAATAGAGACCTGAGAGCATTTTGAGAACTCGCACTGTACTCACTGTAAGACTTATTTCTCTGGAGAGAAATTTGAGAAGAGTGAGAAAACTACTTTGGTTTTAAGTGGTGCTCATTACTATCTAAGACGGAGGTCTTCAACAGTCTCTGTTGTACCCTAGGGGTCTTTCATTCACAGCACCTGTCCCATCAAACAGGAATCTGAATCAGAAATACTTTAATAATCCCAGGGAGAAATTACTTTCTTTACATTACTCCATCTGTAACAGAGTGACTATAGGACCAGTTTGATATAACACAATTTCATTAAATATATGTAATTAGGGGGTCCCCGCTCCATCTCGTCATCAGTTTGGGGGTCCTTGGCCTTGAAGATGTTGAAGACTCCTGATCTAAGATATGGAAATTTGAAATAGAAAAAATCTTATCTTACATGGAAAATAACATGATACAGTGTACTTTTTCTAGATGTTTGTTAATTTACATAGTTGCTCTTGAATAAACACATTCTCAGAAAAATATAAATCTCACTAATAGCTTCTCCATTATTAAAATGGTACATTCGTTTTTTAGGTTTGTGACATCATATTGGACTATGCAAAACACAGATTTGCCTTCAGAAAGCCTCAGAAGGGCAAAATTTATGTACAAAAAGTAATTCTGTACATGAAATTTTGCTTTGTTTTTATAAAGTGTTTTTATGATGTTTTTTGTTGTTGGCATTCATATATACTGGTGTGATAACGTAGTATACATTTGATTACAGGGGAGCTATGGCCTAGTGGGTTAGAGCAGTGCGCTTGTATTCTGGGAGGGTTACAAGAACCTGGTTCCATCTCTACAGCCTCCATTCTGGGTTCCTGAGCAAAACCCTTAACCCCACACTGCTCCCTGCCGGGCACCACACAATGGCAGCCCACTGCTCCCCGAGGGTCAAATGCAGAAGTAAATTTATTCAATTTGAGATCATCCATTTTCCCAACGGGGTCGCAAAGGGTGTTGGTACCTATTTCCAGCTGTCTAAAGACAAGAGGCGGGGTTACCATGGACAGATCAACAGTCCAACGCAGGACAATGTGAAATCAATAAAGTTTGAATTTATACCCAACCCTGGAGAAAACTCCACCAACTGCCACTTGTTTACTTATTGAAAATGTTTGGAATGATTTAAAACCAATTTGACAAAGAAAATCCAACAAGAGAGTAAAACATTATTTGGTCAAATAATATTCTATCAAATGATTTGTCAAATTAGAAAACAACAACTGTGTACATAGTTGTTAGTTAATATTATGTGATGGTCATTGGCTGGTCCTTGGCTGGTACCCTAAGATTCCTTTTTTAAGCATTAATCTTTGTACTAAAATATTCTTCCTGTCATCATTTTCGGACATTTAAATCTAAAGAGAAGCACTATCTCCTGGCCAGGACCTGTAATACGGTGAAAGAGTGGAGTCAGAGTAAAAACATATGCATGCCCAGGGGAAGGAAGGGGTCACTCCAGTGGCTGGAAGTTGGCTGCCATTCGGCTGGCGTTTGACTGGGAAGGGCCATTCTGAATGGCTGCTACTGTAGTTCCAGCCTACTCTGTACATCCAGAACTATTGCCAATCATTGAGAAGCAGCATTTAGTTTCTATGATCCATTTAGCTGGAACAAACTCGAAGAAAATTGTAAAAACGCTGAAAGCCTGAGTTCTTTAAAGTCATAGTTAAAACCCCATTTGTTTAAAGCTGCCTTTGACTGTTTTATATCTTTATGTTTGAAGCCTGAAATATGGCAAAGGATTGACTGCACCATCAGGAAAAGGAACACGAGAAACTAGAGAGATACCAGGGGCTCAGAAAAGAGCTTGGGAAGACGTGGAAGGTCAAGGCATCACTGGTGCCTGTGGTCATTGGAGTACTCAGTGCAGTTACTCTCAAACTGGAGGAGTGGTTACAGCAGATCCCTGGAAATACATCAGACATCTCGGTCCAGAAAAGTGCAGTTCTAGGAACAGCAAAGATACTGTACAGGACCCATAAGCTTCAAGACTCTGGTAGAGGACACGAGCGTGCAGGAAAAAGAAAGGCCGTCCGCAGTGGGAAAGAAGTTTTTTTTTTTTTTTTTTTTTTAGCTTTGGTAATATACTTTTTTTTTCTTATCAATGCCAAAACAGAATTATTAATGAAGTTTTTTTTTTTTTTTCATTTTATGTAATTGTGAACCCATTCAAGATGTTTGCTCTCATCTCCTTGATATGGTCTCTTGATATGTTTGGTAAAGGGTTCTTCTTTTAATTATTATTAAATCATCCTTAATGATAATCTACCTGTTAGAAAATAATTTTAAAATCACTGTTTCTTGAAAATCACATCAGACTAAATCAGGATTGTTCTGAATCCATTCAGTTTTAAGATTTGGATAGCTCTTTTCTATGTTACTTAATAGAAGTAGAAGAGGTCAGGAGTATATTAGCTGAAATATATCTACTGTCAGAATGTGAGAGGGGGACAGAGAGAAAGAGAGAGAGAAAGAAAGAGAGGGAAAGTAAGGGAGAGGGAGAGACCCTAGCTGGCAGCAGCACAAACTTTTCAACCCTAATTTTTTCCACCTTGTTAGGCACTCAGCCGTGGGCTAAGCAAATATAAACACCCTGGCAGGATGGATGGGGATGGAGGGAGGCAAGCAGAGGGAGAGTAACATATATCTGAGCCATAAAAGAAGAAAGAGAGGGAAGAAAAGTAATGCAAATAAGGTTCAAAGATTAAGGACAGAGGGGAAAATGACAAACTCTACTTTTAGGATAGCAAGAAAGGAAAGGAGAATTAGGCAGGAAGCAAAGAAACACAACGCGATTTCCTTACATCCGTCACTTTGGTTCTGATCTTGTGTGCCCTATCCCAACTTTGCCTCACCTCTTACCTACTGAAGAAGATTGCCATACCCCACTTGCAAATTGGCAAGGATTAAAATGGAAACTTGTCTGAATAAATGGGTGATCTCTTGTTTTTAAGGTAGCACAAACATATGACAAATTATGGCAATTGGTTGACCTTCTGCCAGGAGATTCTGGAATCATAACATTTCATCATAACAAACTGTAAGCAAAATGTTGAAAATTATTCAACCCTCAACTACCTTCAAAAAATTGGATGCAAAACAAACCAGAACAGCAAAGATATAAAATGTTGAAAGGGAGGAGTGAAAAGCCCTCTTTCAAAACAATTCAGTTTTCAACACATTGCTGAAAAAAAAAGCATTTCACTTCCTCTAATTTGAGATTCTTGTTTCTTGGCTTTCCATCTAGATCACCCGTAGTGTTTGCAAATATAGACAGTTTGAAAAGTATACATTTTACATATGTTAATTTTACTTCTAGTTTCAAAATGAAGAACATGATAAATTCTGAAATAAGTAAATACTAAGGTTATTGTTTATTTAATGATAAATGATGGTGCACAGATATAGTCAAATCACATGGTTTCAATAATGTAGAAATAATAAATAACTTTCATCGTACATTACAGATGATCAAAATTAAAGAGTTACTAGTTAACAATTTAGCCTTTAAAATCTGTTTATTTGTAACAATGCCTTACTTTCATTCTCTCTTTCTTATTATTCTTCCTTCTGCCACCCGTGGTTGCCCCCTGGTCTTTTGCTGGTTGTCTGGCAGAGTTTGGCAGTATTGCCGTGGCGACAGAGACAGGAGCAGATGTGACTCTGGTTGCCGGGCGTTTGGCAGGAGTACTCATCATCACAGTGATGAAAATGCAGCTGGACGGCACATCATCTGCAGCTTTGTAAAGAGATGGGTGCATGTTATGTGTGAGTCTCTCCCTGTGCATGTGTGAGGATCATAGGGGAATAGAAGGGGTGGGGGAAGTTGGCATTGGGTAAACTCCCCTCACCCATCAGCAAACACACATAGATAAAAACACATGCACACAAGCACTAACTCAGAGTGACCCTACACAGCCTAGGGGGACTGCAAGTGCACAGCCAGCAACCAGACAAGACGGACGGTGACGAGTGTGTGTGTGTGTTTGTGTTAGTAGGCATGCTCTAACCAGGCAGCAAAAAGTGCTGTCAAACATGCAAGATGTTTATTTTCCCCTCTCTATTTTTTATTTCTTGAGGTACTTTCTTCTATATTTGTCTGGCCGTCTGGTAAGTTTAAGACAAATGGCTGTTTGGGGGCTAAATGTTTGAACTTGAGCAAGGAGACCCAAATTGACACTCTTAAGGAAAACTGAGTCCTGAGGATAGCAGAGACAGAAAAAAGGGGGAGGGAGAGAGAGATTACAGATGGAAACATTACTCAAGACATCTGTAATGTGTACACACCAACAAAGAAAACAAACAAGAACTGGCCAGTGGACATAAAATGTTGGTGTTCCCCATTCCTCCACGAACACATTCTTTCCCCCTGACTACCCTTTCATTTTCACCTTACAAAATTGCATCTTCATACAAATATTTCCATACAAGCCTCTCTACCTGAATTATAAATAATCAAGTATTTCTTAAATGATTTGATGTATGGAAAATTAACTTTTACGGCTAGATTTTGTGTACCTTAGTTCTTATTGATTCTCATTTGAGAATGAACAGTTTTGCCAGACTGTATCATTTGTTCTTGTGTCGTTCCATCTACATAAATATGAATTTATGTCACCATTAAGTTAGTGTTATTCTTGTGAATTTACTTTGCGTGTGTGTGTGCCTTTCAGTAGTGTGTAGAGCAGCACTTTGGCAGTGTTCTGACATTTCCAGCTCTGACATCTTGTCTCAGTTCATCTCCCCTGCTACTGAATGGACTGAAGCCCTGGAGGGACACACTAGCACCAGCGTCGCAAACTTGTCTTTTTGTCAGCATCCGTGAGGAGCTCTCCAGTACATTAGTCACAGACACACATAGGCACATATGCACACATACATTAGTTTCTTTCTTTTATCCATAATCTTCCTTTTTGATGTGAAATGACACGGTGACTGTCAAGTGCAAACTGTCAGTTTTCATTTGTAACAATTTCCCAGCAAGTTTGATGAACAGCTTAAGATCTGTAGTATGACTGCAATTCATGACTACTGAATATTTCAAGAAATAAAATTCAAGCCCTATTAGTTTGTCTTAAATAGCTGAAACCAGAGATCATTCTATACCATACACAAACTTTTTCCCACTATCTGATATAACTTCAAAACAAGACCTCTTCTTTTTTTCATTCTGGATTCTGAAAATACGTAAAGAGGCATTGTGGAGTTTTCTAATACTTCTTTCTGATACTGCTACGTGTGGCCAAATACAGAACTCCAGAAATCTTCTGATTCTTCGCAGTCCTTCTGAACAAGTTTTTTTGGTTTTCTTACTTTTTCACCTTACACAGAGTAGCCATTGGGTTCTAAGTTGAGCTGGATCCTGGTACCTTCTGAGTATCCATGAAATCCATCTGAAATCTAACGCTTCGATTGTTTGTGAGGTCAAACCCATTTACCATGGACGCACTTAATTACACATCTGTCGAACAGCAGTGGAACTTTCATCCAGAAGTAAATTAAGGAACATACACTACAAGCTTATCAGCGCTGAATTACTGAAGTTTGAGCTCATCCAACTATGATTTAGTCAAAAAATGCTTTTTTAAAGATATTTTTCCACAAAAACTTACATAATTTATTTTTAAATATCTATTATAGAATGATTATGTACTGTAGTTCCATAAACAATATTCTGCTGTTATGTAATTTTGCCAATTATCTATTTTAAGAACGCACTCTTTTTATTTTATCACATATTCTTGAGTAAAAAAAAATACTGTATATTTGTATTTCTTAGAATATAAATCCAAAATTATTTAGGAAAATTTGTTAGTTCCATATAATTTTTTTAATTTGAATGTTTGTTTTAATATCTAGCCTTTTGCTTTTATTATTATAAACCCAAGTTTTAAATATGCTTGATTTGATTGCAGTCAGTTATTTATTATACCAATATAAAATTTAAGATATATGTATTGGTCCAAAATACACAACAAACAATTCACAAACTTCTAACGATAGTTTGCAGGGATTTTGTCAATTAACCTGATGGAACAGAAGTAACTGACACAGGTTTTGTATGATTTTAGGATTGTAGAATCTTGTAAGATTTTTAGCTTTGACTTATAAGTTTTCTATGGATTTCAGGGCCCAGTAATAATCCCTTCTAAACATTTACTTTTTTTTCCCCCATGCCGCTTTCCTATTCATTCTGAAATGTTATTAAATTTCTTCAGATGGAGCCACAATATTAACACATAAAGTTCTTCCTCATGATATCACCTGTTTTGAGATGTGCACCGGTTCCTACTGCAGCAAAAGACCACACAATTAAATAATGCCACACCCATTGCTTTAATCTTGGATGGTTGTCAGGTTTGTAAACATCCACTTTTTCCCTCGTAGTGTAAAAGTTGTCATCATGTTGTAAAACCAGTAATAACAACTAAATTTAATGGCCAAATAAAGTGAATTATTCTTTGATAGTATTCTATTAAGCTGAAATCAAGAAATGTGTAGAGTCTGAAAATAATTCCGCTCATTGTTTTATTTAAAGTAATTCAGTAGGTAGGTAAGCTCTTGTACTGATAATCTGTCTAGTCAGAATAAATTAGACAGGTGTAGCTGTAATATGAAAGACAATGTAAGTCCATTCTAAATCTTGTTTTTAGTCATATTCCAAAGTTGATTGATGTTTCTGAATGGAAGACCTGCTCTATCTAAACAGGCCTGCCATCTTTAGTTATCTCATCTGCCAGGCTTTCACATCTCCACCTCTTTTCCTCAATCTCCAGAATCTCATACAGTCTCTACCATGCTCAGGAGAGCTTTGACATTTCTAAATGAAAAGGCTCTCTTTCCAGGGCTGCAACAGCTGACGATTTATGACAACGAGGCCTCACTGGAATCTTAGCTGCTGTCAGCTAGCATAATGATGTTTTGATATAAAGATGATTGGTGGGACTACATGTGTTCCACTGTGTATCAGGTCTGCATGTGTGTATGCCTCTGTGTGATTGGATGATTTAAGGCTGACACTTGAATCGTTTACTTGTTGTTGTTTATTGGACAATAGTTTTCTTTGTTGGAAGCTGTTTTTTGTCGTTTATTTTGTTTTCCGAGGTTTTGTTTACCCTTCATACAAGTCAATTTATTTTAGTGTAGATTTGTTTGTTTTTTCTCTGTTCTTCCACTTTTTTTGTTGTTTGTTGTATTAAGTTTGTATTTTTTTTATGTATTTGTCAATTCAAAAAATATTTCTAAACTTCCTGTTCTTTTTCAGTCTCGCCTCTTTCTACATCTCTAGACAGACATGCTCACCCCTACAACTCCTTTGAACCAGTCACTGGTGACAGGCATATAGTTTGCTATACTTTCTATTAGAGGATCATTGCATGCTTGAGGGCCCCCACATATTGGTTACATTTTGTTCAGCAGGGCATTAGTGGGGCCTGTCGAAGGGCCCCATCATCATCAGTGTGTCTGCCATCTTCCAGCGGTGATCTATGATTCAGCCATCAGACATACATAAATCAGAGTGCTAAAAGGATTTCTACTCTACCCCACAACCCCCCTCCTATTAAATTTATGCTGCTGTAAAAGAAAGGAAAATTAGTCATTGAGCCCCCCCACCCCATACTCAAGTCTTTCTCTTTCACTTTGTTGCTCTCCCCATGAAATGTGTAGCAGTAAAAAAAATAATAATAAAAGAGAAAAGACAGGGTGAACAATCATGTGCAGAGCCCATCATTTTTTTTTCTGTCCTTCCTCCTCCTCCTCTTCTTCTCTCTAATATAATCATTATCAGAATCGTAAAGCGAAAAATAACATGCCAGAGGGGAAAAAAGGTTAGGGAACAGGGTTTGGAGAGAGGAAAGTGTACTCCCTTCAGCCACTAATCCCTCTTCTTTCCTCACTCTCTCTCCAATTATCTCTTCTTTTACACATGAAGAAATTCTCAAATTTGGGTGCGGTTCCCAAATAGTCCAAAATGTCCATGCATAGTCATACATGGAAACATAATCTTTGCTATTTACAATATATTTTTAAGTGTTAATATTTTTTCAATGCATTGGTGCTTTGAGATAATGCTTGTTGGTGTATGTGTTTGTGTGTCTTCACTGTTGAATGCAAATCACTGAATCGCCGAAGCAGAACGCCTTTCAAATCCCATCGTCGCTCCACTCTGCCCTTCCACAGCCAGAATGCAGCACAGTGAAGCAGGCAGGTATGGAGTATGGGCAGTGCGTTGTTGTGGGTGACTGGTTATGTTATTGGACCACAATCTACCCATTAACTTCTTGCGTTCCTCAGTCTATCATCATACTCTTTAAAACTGAGGCTCTTCTGTTGCTGTGTGGTGATGTGTTTATACTGAGTATTCATGCCAGAAAAGTACTTTGGGCTGCTTGTTTGGTTCAGACCTAAATCAGAGTGGATATTTTTCTATTTGGTTTGTATTAAATATTCACTATTGCAAGTGGACAATAACTCCCAGAAAATTAATGTGTGTCATTCAAAGTAGTATTCAAAACATTTTAATTTTTAATTTTGATGATGTTGTCAGACAATCAGTCCTCCAAGCTTAGTGGGATCCAGGGGAGTTTCCTAGACCTGGAAACATTGGGGGCTTAGCAAACACCTGAGTAGTGGAATCACAGAGGTTTTAACTCGGAAACAGGGCATAACATGCTTATAACAGTTAAATTACACTTTTGATTTTTGATTTGGAACCTCTAGCCTTTTTATATTGATTATTCCAGAAAAAGGATAAACAATAAAATCAATATTCAGGCCTAACTAACATAGATATTTTTCCTTTAATTATTTTGATGTTAATGCAACACCTATCTTTATTTGAAGACTGATATAGAAAAGATGAATTATTTTAACTCTTGATAAACAACATCTAAAATGTTATGTTTAAATCAGTGTGAGCCATTACACTGCCTCATAATGCTATGACATTCCTGAACTTACTCAAAAAAAAAAGAGTTAGTAAATGTTTTTATGACATATAAGAAACCAACATCCTAATTCAATGGATAGAAAAAGAGGAATTACTGGACAGATATTTCCCACAAAGTTAATGCACCTATTCATCTGGGCCTTTAATAAGCAGTTAATAAGTATAAGTAATTAATATAAATATGTAAGTATTGTTATTCACCTAGATGAAGGTGGACAAACCCTTCCAGGGGATCCTCAACATGCTGTGCCACTGTCAGCAGCTTCGTGAGATCAGATTGAGGGATGCGTCCACTACATGTTGTTGTGAAAGAAGAAGCTGGGTCATCCTTTACCGATACATTACGACTCTAATGAGGTGAAAGAAATGAAATCCTCAAAGTTAGACTTCAGGTGTTGTTTTTCAGCCATAAATGTTGTATTGAGTGATGACTAGCGACTCCACCAAGGCAGAGCATTAGTGCATCAACAGAACTGAGTGCGTCAAGATGGATACGAGAGTAGTTTCTTTAAGGCGCACCCCACTACTTTTGAAAAGCATGTATGAGGTCTTAGCACAGTGCAATTGTCTCACTGTGTTCTAATTGGTAACTGTGCCACAAAACCGGCAGCAGGTCTTCCTGGCGCTGTGTACCATCTGATCTGGGGCATTCATCAAAAAGTCTACTTGTCTTAATTAGGCTGAGTCTACCCACATCTGGACAACTCAAAAGTTTTCGTCTGCTGTGGTTTGACAGGACCCACATGCAGACACAAAAGCATAAGGTTTTTACTTGAAGGTTTTAATTAACTAAAAGTTCAATAAAAGAAAACATCCAAAAATATAAATCCACAAAAATCCAAAAATGCTGAAAACCAGGAATACTCACAACAAGAAGGGGACAAGGTAATGACGACAAACCAGCAAAGAGTGACTGAACAGCAGGAGAATATATGGGAGAAAGAAACAAAGACCTGGCTAATTAGCAGATTGGGAGCAGGTGTGAACAGAGTCAAGAGGGGAGCTAGGGAAAAGGAGACTGACAAAAGAGGGCAAACAGAAAATATCTAAGAACTCAAATACAATCAAAAATACCTAGAACATATGAATCGAAATAAAACCAATGAAAACTCAGAGATAAAACTTGAACAAAAGCAAAACTATGACTATGACTATACCACATTTGCACAAAAAGTCTGGTAGACCAAATGTGGCAGGTTTGGTTTCTAGTCCATGTGATGTTGTACTTCTACTACTGAGCTGTTAAGCTATGCATTTTTATATCTGGGTCAGTAGAACTTTTCATTCATTCACTAAAAGTGTCAGCTGAGATTTTTTTATGTATGCAATATAATTCAGAATAATGGAAAATACCTACTGTAGCAAAGAACACAAGCATGAAACTCTTGTGCTTATTCATATGAATTGACGAAAGAATTAAGAATTAGAATTACTACAATAGTACAAATCCTTTAGGGAAATAATATTGGTCATAGGTTTGGCTTGTTACTATTACTGTTACTAACAGTCAAGTCAGGAACCGCAATACGGACTACTAGTGCATCACATCTAATCACTTGGCTGTTGAAGTAACTGTCCTGAATTTTGTATAATAGCATATTGCGGGGGTTAATACACTACACCACCAAGAAGATACTCAAAGGATACTATAAATTTATGATTATAAATTTACAAAAAATAATTAAATAGATAAATTTGGCATAGATCACAGTTTCAAATGTATTTCTTTCATATTGTTGTCATTATTCCTGGGACTTAGAACCTATAAGCAAATTTTGCCATCATAAGGTTAAAGTTTTAATGATGAATACATACTTACATAATAGCTATATTAGGTCAGCAAGTGTAGGTCCTTATTCATTTAAACAGAAACATTTGTCACTATGTTTTTTCAAATTAAGGTTTTTAACTTTTTAAAATATTATTCAATAATAAAGTACACTCAGTCATTTTTTTACTGTGATGGTACCAAGGAGAGAGAATGGCAGTAACTCATGTCAAAGTTCTTAGAATCAAGACAAGGAGAAAGACACGGTGTAAGGGAAAAGCAGCTTCTCAACGACATGTAGTAATCCTGTCTTTGTATGACGTTAATCATATGTAAATCCGCATTGTAAAGTGATTTGGTTTTCCTGGTATTTAAAATAATTATACAGGCTGTGCTTACCGACGAAATCTCTTCAGTTTCAATTGGTACACAACTTTTTGTTGTTTCTGCGAAGGAGTCTGCTGGTTGGTGTTTTAATCCACCTAACTGGCTTGTTTTCCAGCAAGAAGAGTATAAAGAGGCTGTGATTGTCTACTGCACTTATAGTTCCTTTTTACACATTCAGGTTTAGAAAGGCTACTTTGGAACTATATAGTATTATAGAATACGTATTATCTGCTTAGGAACACATTATTGTACTTCAGATTTTGAATACCTTTAAATTCTAGATTATAATAGGTAAATAATTTCTATATGTACAAGAAATTAAAACTTAAAGTTCTTTAAGTTTTTTAAAAGTAGCATTTCAGAGTGAAATCCTACTGTAGCTAGGCAAATGTTGAAATTGCAACACTATTTCATAACTACAGAATTGTTTTGATGTGCAGATTTTAAGCATGTGCCTTCATTTCTGCTCTATGCAGGCAAGGCTGCTTTGTTGTGTGTCAATCTAACAATATCAACACAATACCAGATTTGGTCTCTTCTGAATTAATCTATGTTCTTAAAATTTATTTTAGAGATTAAGACAGCACCCTTCGTGGAGTAGGTCATAATTTTGTATCATCTTATTACACAACAGAGGTAATGCTCTGATGCAAATTATGAACACCATAAGCGAAAAATGACACTAGTCTTCTTCTGAACATGGCAGTTAGTTAAGGGGCCATGATTTTTTTACACTGAAGTCTTATGGCTGTATAATTGTAAGGTAATCCTAAGGAAAAAAAAAAAAAATCCAAACAGCAAGACATGAGACATGGCAAAAATGTAGACCTGGAATATAAAAGTATTCTTTGAGAATTTCATATATCTGGATTTTAATACCAATACCCTGCTGTGACTCAGCTCTAAAATCCTTAAATGTGTTGATGAAACATGCAAAGCTGAGATGGCAGATTTACATTTTTATGGGTTTTTTTAAAAGGAAAATAAAGGAGTGTTCATACTTAGAAATCTTGTTTCTTACAGAAAAAAGTGGATTCCACTTTTTGGCTATGGATTGTTTTCACATTGTACTTTTTGCAAGTGAACTTCTTGCAACTTGTGACATTCACAGCTTCAAATGAACAGAAATGGCTAAAAACACAGACCAGAAAATGGACGGAAACTGTAAAGGAGTCCTTCATGCAGCACCTCTCTATGCATATTGGTGCTCTTTTAACAGTTGCAATATTATTTTGTGTAAAAATCAACTAATTCAAAGTATGATTTAAGATTAACTGTTGCTAATTCTGGATCAGATTTAGGGTTAGTGTTAATGGGTCCTGCAAGGGTAAGAACACCCACAGTTGGCAGCACCATTGCAAAGCCAAAGATGGCAAATAAGGTATGATTTCAGTGTTAAGTTTACTGCTACCACGGTATATGGAACAATATGATCTCTGACATGGTCAGACAGAAATTAAAGGAAGCTAACATAGGAAATTACCTCTTTATTAATTTTTAATTGGAACTGTTGTTGTGGATGTCAGGTTGAGTGAAGGTAGTGATGTTATGAGATGAACCGAGGCTTCGAGGCATGTGTCGTGTAATGGAGGGGGCGTTTCCACCAAGCGTGTGTCGATGCGTGGTTCATTTAGGGGAGGGGCCAAAACGTACCCTGATACCACGTGACCACGTCAGGAAGTGGTTCAGAAAGCACAAGAACTTTGACAGCCATTTAAACAGCCTCAGTATTCAGTCAGGATGTGGGAGTTTGTAGGAGAGTTAAGGTCAGTTGGATAGAGTTTGGATAAATTCTAAAGCTCTAATTGGTTGTTTTTCCAACCAATCTAGTTGGCTAAAACTTTTTTAGTTAGATCCAACAATGCAAAGATCAAAATCTGAGCAAGCCGCTGGATACAGTTTTAACTTAAGTGTTAAGTAGTATTGGTGTCCAGGAAGCAGTTAACAGTGTTAGTGGTGTCAGCTGTAAGACATTGCCTTCCATATCTGAGTTAGATCCACCTTAGACATTTGAAAGTTTAATATATAGTTAACAAGTATTTTGGGTAATGTGACTGATTTTGGTTTACCCTAGTAAAAATACAGATTAGGTAAAAACACAGCCAAATTATATTGGTCGGTTTAGCCAAAAGATTGGTTGGACACATAACTTCCAATCTGTTGAAAACCAAAAACTGTGGAAAAACTATTATCTTTGAATAAAAATGACTAACGCCTTTTATTTTGCTGACCATGGCCCAATTTGCACAAGCCCTTTTACTTTCTTCTTGAGCTTATTTCACTGGATTGGCAGAAAAAACTGTGTACCTGAAATGATTGTTCTCTTCTAAGACATTTTACACAGAGAAAAAAAAAACGTACAAAAGATTTTATTATACACATCGATCATTAACAATTTCAAAGGAAATTAAATGGGAAAAGAAAACAATTGCAAAAATATCACAGATTTTATCACTAAATGTAGATATGCACTACAGCAGTAGGTGGTGACATTTTCACATGAAGCCTCATGAACTGTGGGGATTGATGAAGCAATTTGGCCAAATGGTTCAATGTCTCATGGGGCTTCATCTCACCATCACTAAGAAGAGGTTATGGAGGGCCCAAATGCAGAGACAGAAGGAGGCAGAGATAAGATTTTGCTGATTTAATGGAGGATTTAAGGCAACAGAGGCAAAGTGCAAACAAAATACAGAAAACCAAAATCACACAGACAGCGAAAACACATATGAGGAGCAAAGAAAGGAACCAGCAAACAGTAGCTGAAAAGTATATATGGAGTATATAGGAGTATATAAGCCAAATAGAACAAATACTGGAGATATCAACTGATTGGGAGCAGGTGTGGACAGAAGAATCTAGAAGGGAGCTAGGGGAAGGAGATTGACAAAAGAGGGCAACAGAGGGTAAACAAGAAATATATAAGAACCCAAATACGACTAGAAAACAACACAAAATGGGAATGAAACCAATAAACTAGAAAACACAAAAAAAAAAAACATGAATCAAAGTGTAACTGGAAACTCAAAAAGAAAGCTAAAACTAAACCAAAAAGTGCAGAATCGTGACAGTGGATAAGCTGAAGGCATTAAGCGGCATTAGGTGGGCTTGTTTGTGGCCAGGTTGAAAACAGCAGGAGCCACAGGGCATATTGGAGAAATAGGGTTTTAATTTAAGCACAACACTTAAAATAACAAAATACTGTGCTCATAGAAGGAGTTCAAAGCAACAAACTGACCCTAGGAAAAATTGTAAACTTACAAACCAGAATTAATCACGAGCAAAAGTTACACTGAACCATGGGTTGAGTAAGTTAGATAAAGTAAATTGCACGCTTGAATAATAGAACAAATAGATTTAAACCTGTAAATAAAGATCTTATTGCAACTGAAGAGCTGCTGTATTACAATTAACTGTTTTTGAAGAAGTTACCAAATTTAATGTATTATGGCCCTTAAATTTCTGAACAGAATATTTTTAATTTTGGCAATACTCCTGAGGTGAAAAAAGGAAATAATAGAAACTTGTCGAATATAATCAGATGATGTAGCCTGGTCAAAAATAACACCATTGTTCTTTGCTTTAACTCTGGAGGTTCTTTTAATGCTCTCTAAATTAAGTGACTGAGAGAGCAGTTTCTTATTCAAAGAATCTGGTCCAAAGACAAACTCTGTTTTTCTGAATTTAAAAGAAGATGATCTAAAATCATTTAGTTCTTGATGTCTTTAAAAAATACCTCTTGTTGCCCTCACCAGATGAAATAATCAGGGTTACGAATAAATTTACCTAAGTCTTGTCTGATGTAATATTAAATATTAGATATGATATTAGCTGATGGCTTTTTTTGGCTTTTAAAAGTAAAAATAGCAAGTCGCTTCATAAAATACTTACTATGCCATGTTGACGTTTAACCAATAATCAGTAGACCCGAGACGTGGTGGAGCCTTTTGCCTGACTTGCGAATTCAATTGCCGTGTGACCATGGCCAGGCAAATTTCAAGGCTAGCAAAAGCATACAAAACTGGTGAAAGTTTCACAGGTTTCGCATTCAGCATTAATGCATCATTTTATTTCTAAAAATAAAAGTAAATAAACAACGTCGGTCAGGTTATTACGCCATTACTATAATGTAGTTTTCTTTAAACTGTGGCAAAACAGCTTACAATTATTATGTACATTAACCTAAAATGTTAAAGCTTTCTGGCTAAACATTTTTACATTCCAATAAAATCATTACAAATGTCTGACCAAAGGTCAAAATTTCAAGTGTTCTGCTTGGCCCTGTTTACTTCGACATATTCTAATTGTTAAGGACATCATATTGCCTAATTGTTTAATGCAGTTCTATGATGAGTATTGAAAAATCCTTGCTAAGTAAATGCTCACAAAAAATGGATAATCAAGGAAGATTAGATATTGGTCTGTGAATTATTAAGACATGTTGACTGAGTGAGGGCATGTGTCATGATGGCAGCTCTGGTAGCTGATCAAATTTTTTGGTTCATGTTCCCATCTCCAGAGGCCAGTGTGTAGAGAAGGTGTCTGTGTTTGTCTCCTGTCTCTTCTCCGTGGAGCCCTCTGGTTTTGTCTCAGAGTGCGGGGAAAGCCAGTTTTTACTCCTGTGATCCTGGCCCCTAGGAGGACCCAGTTTAAAGTTCTGCAGTTCTCCTGGTATCATGTCTTTTCTCTGTCCGTCTTAACCTCTGAATCGGAACTCCTGGTCAAGCAGCAGACTCCTGGATCTCAGAACGGGCCTGTTCTGAACTGTTTCCCTGACCTGAATTGGTCTCCTGCCTACTGACTGGGGTTGCTACATCAGAGACATTCTGGATGGCTCAGCGCCACATCTCGTTGGCAGTGCATCAGCTGATCCTGTTTCACCCAAAACGATGGATTGAACTTTTGATCCAGGTAATTAACTCACACAGATAATGATCTTCTGTCAGATTATCGTGGTCATTTACCTGTGTTTCTCCCACAACCAGAGTGCAAGTCATGAGTGATGCTTTGCCTTCCCCCTACAGCCACTGCAGTTCCGCTAATCCCCTGCAGCCTGTGTTCCATATCTGTTTCTGTTCTCTTTTATTTTATCATTAAATGTTATAAAAATCTCCCTGTCTGACTTGCCTAAATACTGGGTCCATCTGTCCTGTTTTTATTGCCTTCAGGTCAATGAGTCGATCCAATCAGCTGGTTTTCCTTAGATAGGAATATTTAAATCAATTTGTCTGTATGATCTGGTTGAATTTGCTCTGTAAAGTGCATTGACATTACATGTGAATTGGCGCTATATAAATAAACTGAATTGAAACTGAATTAAGTGTATGTCCTTTCACCTCAAAAAAGTGAGTATAATTGTCATGCTCTGGCCTGCCTGGGAGCTCTAGGATTCCTGGAAGGCTGGATCCCGTCTGGTCTGTCTGTTCCTGTCTGATCTTTTTTCCCCTGTTTCTGATCAGCTCCCTGCAAGTCCTCTGGGGCTGCAGCATCAGGAACACTCTGGGTGACGCGTGCCGCGTCAGTTAACCGTCCAGCGACTGGATTGCGCCACTCTCGGAGCTTGGACTGAAGTGTTAAACCAGGAAAGTGACTCACTCTGATAAACTTCACCTGTCAGATGATCATGGTTACTTACCTGTGTGTCTCCCACAACCAGAATGTCTGTTATTGGGTGATGCCCCGCCACCCTTCTGCAGTCGGCGCGAAGCGCAGATCCTCATCAGCTTCACTTTTGTTCCGTCTGTTTATCTTTTTGTTTTAATAAACATTTTAAACTTTTCTGCTGGCTGTTTCACCTTCAATACTGGGCCCATCTTTCCCGTTTTATGACAATGATAGAAATTAGTGGACATATATTTAGTCAATAAAGGAAATTCCTATGCAACAAGACTACTTAAAACATGTTTTATTTTGGGATGAGAGTGAATATACGTTAGTTTTTATAGATGTATGTGAATAATCCCATGAGTTGCATTGTACCTAAATGGAACATAGAGGTGTATTTGGTGAGCAAAAACCTGATGAACAGACTTGTTTGGACAATCTGCTCTTGTGTGGTGTTTCTTCTGCTGGCATTTGGCACTATTGAAGGATAAAAGATGTGGGAAGAGACGTTATATATCTTTCCCTGTATGAGACTATTTACCCTTGGTTTAATGTAGTTTCAAGTGAGTAGCTACATTGTAGAACGAGGTAAATATCATGTTCCTCATAAAAAGACTGATCTACACATTTGGTGAGGTGCACCTTTCTCTCTTCATCAATAAAATAAAAAACATTACCTTCCCAAACAGAGGTAGTCAGTAGTAGAGTACATCCTGAGATTGATTTATATAATTTCTGTGTGATTTGGTTTTTCTAAAGCAACTGTGATCAAACATTTTAAGAGTTTATCTTCCCATCTATAAGTGTATAAATAATAAACACTTCACAGAATAGTAAAGTGCTAAACACATGTTATAAAACCTGGGAGAAAATATCTTCCATAGAGTTGGTTTAGCACCACTGGTGCTGGAAGCACTTTAATACACATAATCTCACACATACACGGATAGGGTGTGGCTTTTATTTACTTGTGAGAAAAAAGGCTTATCTTGCCCACAGCTGTGAGGATAAAGAGAGGTCTGACCTTAACTTCTTTCTCCTCTTCTCCACACCTTCTCCTCGCATCATCCCTTCACCTCAAACCTTACCCTGTGGCTTAAGTGTGCACGTCGGCTAAGTAACACAACAAGGGCTCTAACCTGCGACCTAGTGCACACAGGACGATGAAATGATTCACAATCTTCTCAGTGTGCCTCTGCTGAAATGTTTTGTCTTTTAGAACTTTGTTGAAGGAGAAAAGATTTTTATCTACTTTAGTCACCAAATAAAAGAAACAGATATTTCCATTCTTATAAACATTTACCCAGATTCCAAGTGCACTGTTAAAGCCCACTAGTAACTTTTCTCTATATTGTAAGCACTAGGAAACACAAAGCCCTACAGTTTTGTGTTACTCTTTTTTGACGATAAGGTAGAAAAGAAAACATTAAATTATTTTTACCAAATCATTGGTCCTGAGTAAGCTGCTAAAAAATATTTCTTTACAACATTATAGTAGCCCCGGCTGACCCTGTTATGGCTGTTTTTTGCCTTGTGCACTTTAAGTCCTGTAGATGGATGGATGGATGGATGGATGGATGGATGGATGGATGGATGGATGGATGGATGGAAAGAAAATGTAACTACTGTTCAACATTGTTTTAAACACAAAATTGTGCCAATAAACTATTTTTATACAATTTTGGCAGTAAAGAAAAGAATTAGATCACTAAAGCACTTACTTCCACAGTGCTGCTTAGAAGGGTTGTATGTTGAGTCTGGAAATGTTTTGGCGAGGAAAACACACACACATATATATATATATATATATATATATATATATATATATATATATATATATATAAATAAAAGCCCCTACATGGGATGTACCACCGAAACATAATCGAAGTGACACATATCAGGAAATCCTACCAATGGCTATACAAAGCCGGACTGAAGGACAGCACAGAGGCACTCATCAAAGCTCTAATGGGGCAGACCCTAAGCACCAGAGCAATAGAGGCCCAGATCTACCACACCAGACATCACCCCAGGTGCAGAGTGAGACAATCCTGCACATAACTGCAGGGTGTAAGATGCTGGCAGGGAAAGCTTACATGGAGTGCTATAACCAAGTGGCTGGAATAGTATACAGAAACATCTGTGCAGAGTATGGGCTGGAAACCACAAGGTCAGAGAGGGAAACACCTCCAAAGATGACAGAGAATGACCACGCCAAGATCCTGTGGGACTTCCAGATACAGACGGACCGAATGGTAATGGCAAACCAACTGGACATTGTGGTTGCAGATGAAAGCCATTGTGAGGCATGTGAGGGATTGCATTCGAGTCAATGAGTCGATGCAATCAACTGGTTTTCCTTAGAACTTTGAATAAATTTGACTGTATTATCTGGTGAACTGTAAAGTGCCTTGAGATGATATGTGTTGTCAATTTGCGCTATATAAATCAACTGAATTTAATTTAATTGTGGTAGATATAACAATACCAAGTGAATAGAGAAACTAGAGAAATACCAGGGTCTCAGAGAAGAGCTGGAGAAAACCTGGAAGTTCAAGGCATCAGTGGTGCCTGTGGTCATTGGGGCACTTGATGAAGTGACCCCCAAACTAGAAGAGTGGTTACAGCAGATCCCTGGAAATACATGAGACATCTTGGTCCAGAAGAGTGCGGTTCTAGGAAAAGCAAAAATACTATGCAGAACACTCAAGTTCTCAAGCTTGGAGGAAAAAAGGGGAGAGACTGCCTGCGTTTGTTAGGAATCCAGTCTGTGTGGGCTGTGTTTTGCTCTTCCTCCACCACCAGGTGGTGCCCTGTCCTCGTTTGTCCTCCTGGTTGGCTCATCACTGGGGAGTATTTGAGCGGTGGACTGTCACTACCTCGAGGCCTGGGTGTTTGCCAATTTTGGGTACTCTAGCCGAACCAAGTTTAGCTGAATCTAACTGAGTCTTTGTTTCTCTGAGTTCTAACATTGTTTTTTGTCTTTTGCCTTTCGGCAGGAGGTCATCCTGCATACTGGATTATTGGCCTTCTTCCCCCTGGAAGGATTTGTTTGAGCTCACACTGAGCAGGGGATTTATCTCCACATGTCCCGTTCAAATACTGAAAATCTAAGTGGCAGTCCGCTCCATTGCTCCTCAGGAACCAACCAAACCAAAACCTGTCCACCCTCCAACGAGCCACTCTTTCTCTGGAAAAACCCACACCGACTGGATACTGGGATGAAACCTTTCTCCGCAACATGAGTCCAGTTTACCTCTGTGTTTGCAAGACGTCGTTCAAAGTTCCCACGGACCCTGAACTAACCTCTGTGAACTTCCCCTCTTACTTCCAGTTCCAGTTCACCAGCCCTCTGAGTTCACCTGAATCCAAGCCATTTTGACTCCTAATAAACCTGTTAAACTTTTACTTGTTGGGATCCAGAGGCTTGCCCACCAGAGGGCGCCGAGGATCCCTTCCTGATTGTTTGTTTTTCTGTTTGGTTCTGGAGTGCTGTCTACCTTCCTCCACTAGAGGGTGTACTGGATCTCCTGAACCTGGAGCTGTCTTCACCAGCTGATTCTCATCTGCTCATCATGGGACCAGTGTTTCAGTGGACTGTGGACAACACTCCGACGCCAGAGTGTTTGTTAATCAAGGAAGAAACCTGACTGAACCCTGGGACTCTGGAGGATTCTCCATTGCCGAACTCTGCCTGCCGCATCTCAAGAGCTCTGGAGGAGCTCATCGTCTGAAGCCTGCCAATCTGCCCTTGACTGAACCCTGGAAACTCTGGAAGAGTCTCCCTTGTTGAAGTCTGCCTGCCGCATCTCAGGAGCTCTGGAGGAGCTCAACATCAGAAACCTGCCTTCCTGCTCTTGGTAGCCAACCAGGAGATCTACAGTCTGAATCTGCCTGCCTGTTCTCTAGGTGAGAACTTAGAGCAACTCAAAGACTGAGCCTCAGCTAGTCAGAAGCCTAGCCCTGCTGCTGCCTAGCCCTCTGCTAATCCCTCTGCCCCTGGACTCCTCTGGCTTCCTCTCTCAGCCTGAACTACATCAGAGATCCCTGTGAATCCAGCCCCGGACCTGTACCAGTATCAGTACTATCACCTGGATTGTGTTTCCTTAAAATAAACTGTTGAACTTTTAACCCTGCTCCACGTTGTTCTGCGCTTGGGTTTAGCTCCATTAACCCAACATGACAGAACACTCTGGCCTACAACCAAACCCAGCAGATCACCTCCGGAGGATTATTGTGGAACAAGCTTCTCAGATCCAAGGACATGATTCAACCCTCCGTGAGTTAAACACACGTTTGGAGCTTAAAGATCAGATGTTTCAGGAATTAGCAGGCTACGTGAGAAACGCTAACGCTGCGCCAGCTCAACTTCCAGTTCCGGAGCCTGTTTCGTCACTTCCGGAATTCCGTCCGTCACTTCCGGAGCCAATTCCGCTTCTAAGGTCAGAATCCGTTCCGTCACTTCCTGATTTCCGTCCCTCACTATTTTCTGGTTTATCTAGTGAGTGTAAAAGTTTTCTGTGGCAGTGCAAATTGTTTTTTGAGCTCAATCCGTCCAGTTTCCCTGACGACGAGAGAAAAATAGTTTTTATTCTCTCATAATTATCCGGTAAAGCCCACGAATGGAAAGAGACCCGTTTTTCTCCTGAATCCACTATTACCTGTACTTTAGAACAGTTTTTAAACAAATTCACTCTAGTTTTTTCCGGTAAATCGGCTGAGTCTCATGGTCTGTCTAACATAAAACAAGGAAATAGAACTGTTGAAGAATATTCAATAGACTTCCGGGTCAGAGCCGCTGCTTCCGGTTGGAGTGATTCAATGCTAAAAAACATCTACCTCAAATCCTTAAATAAAGAAATTAGGGACAAACTGGCAACTATTAATGAACCTGCAACCTTGGAAGAGCTAATTTGTATTTCTTTTTATCAAGATCACAGACTACGAGCCAGAGCCAAGCTCAGATCTAGGAACCCAGTTCAACCCAGCTCAGCCCAGTCCAGCCCAGTTCAGTCCAGTCTAGTCCAGCCCAGTCCAGCCCAGCCCAGTCCAGTTCAGCTCCGTCCAGCCCAGTACAGCTCTGTACAGCCCTGTTCAGTCCGTCTCAGCCCAGTTCAGTCCAGTTCAGCCCAGTTAAGGGGAAAGCCATTCAGCTTCCGTTTCTGTACCCCTCTTCCCATCCACGCCAGGTCAGTCTCAGCCACCACCTATCTGATCGTCAGTTAGCACCATCCATTAAAAAACTTAAAATCAGACCACAAGTCACAACCCAAACAGTCAGAGCTCCCGTTATCCATGAGTCAGACCTCTGTAATTTTTATTATGGGGATAGAGATGACCTCTTTCCTTTCATGCCACCTCATATAAAACCAGTTAGTTAGCTTGGAATCCGAACCCATTAGCAGACCTGTTAGCCTTGAGTCAGAACCAGTTCATGTACCAACCAGTTTAGCGTCTGAATCCACTTCTAAACCAGCTAGCCTAGAACCTGAACCCTCTTGTACACCAGATAGCTTGTTGCCAGAATCAGTCTGTAAACCAGAACCCATTAGCCCAGCTTCTAAGAACCCCCGACGTAAGAGACGGCGTCGCCGTAAGCCCGCTCTGAGCCGTCTAAAGACCCCTGAGCCAGCTCTGAGCCGTTAGAGACCCCTGAACCAGCTCTGAGCAGTCTAGAGACCCCTGAGCCGTTTCTGAGCCGTCTATAGACCCCTGAGTTAGCTCTGAGTCGTCTAAAGACCCCTGAGTTAGCTTTGTGCCGTCTAGAGACCCCTGAGTTAGCTCTGTGCCGTCTAGAGACCCCTGAGTTAGCTCTGTGCCGTCCAGAGACCCCTGAGTTAGCTCTGTGCCGTCCAGAGACCCCTGAGCAGAACTTTAAAGAGGTGTCAGAATTCGATGTATGTGATTTTACGCCTCCTAGGACCTCTTTGCAGGCGCCCCTGACCGCCAAGAGTCCTCCGCGAGCATCACAAGCCACCTCAGAGACTGAACCTTTGCCGCCATGGGCGGTTTCTTCCATGCTGGATTTTGAGCCATAGTCGGTGGTCTCCTCTGTTCCTGATGTGGAGCCACAGTCGGTGGTCTCCTCTGTTCCTGATGTGGAGCCACAGTCGGTGGTCTCCTCTGTTCCTGACCTGGAGCCGCAATCGGCGGGCTCTTCTGTTCCTGACCCGGAGCCGCAATCGGCGGGCTCTTCTGTTCCTGACCCGGAGCCGCAGGCGGCGGTCTCCTCTGTTCCTGTCCAGGAGCCACAGTCGGCGGTCTCCTCTGTTCCTGTCCCGGAGCCGCAGCCGGCGGTCTGATCTGTTCCTGTCCAGGAGCCGCAGCCGGCGGTCTCATCTGTTCCTGTTCCTGAACCGCAGGCGGCGGTTACCTCTGAGTCAGTACCTGAGCCGCAGTCGGCGACCCCTCCTGCTCCAGCTCCTGAGCCGCAGTCGGCGGCCTCCTTGGACCCGGTTCCATAGCCGCAGTCTGCGGTCCCCTCTCAGATTGTTGTTGAGCTGCTGAAGAGGGGACGGCGTTCCCCTTGAGGCTACCTATTGAAATTGGGGCGTCGTCCTCCTCCAAGGATTCAGCAGCGACGGAGAGGTCATCCTCCTAAGACTCTGCCATGCCTCCGGCACCGCGGCCGGCCTCCAGAGCTTCGGCCCAACGGCCGGCCACCTGAGAATCTGCCCCTCTGCCGGCCCCCCGGCCGGCCACCTGAACCTCTGCCTTGCTGCCGGCCCCACGGTATATATATATATATATATATATATATATATATATATATACAGTGGGGCAAAAAAGTATTTAGCCAGCCACCAATAGTGCAAGTTCTCCCACTCAAAAAGATGAGAGAGGCCGGTAATTTTCATCATAGATATACCTCAACTATGAGAGACAAAATGAGAAAAAAAAATCCAGAAAATCACATTGTCTGATTTTTAAAGAATTTATTTGCAAAATATGGTGGAAAATAAGTATTTGGTCAGTTCCAAACAAGCAAGATTCCTGGCTCTCACAGACCTGTAACTTCTTCTGTAAGAGGCTCCTCTGTCCTCCACTCGTTACCTTCATTAATGGCACCTGTTTGAACCCGTTATCAGTATAAAAGACACCTGTCCACAACCTCAAACTTTCACTCTCTAAACTCCACCATGGCCAAAACTAGAGAGCTGTCAAAGGACACCAGAAACAAAATTATAGACCTGCACCAGGCTGGGAAGTCTGAATCTGCAATAGGTAAACAGCTTGGTGTGAAGAAATCAACTGTGGGATCAATTATTAGAAAATGGAAAACATACAAGACCACTGATAATCTTCCTCGATCTGGGGCTCCACGCAAGATCTCACCCCCTGGGGTCAAAATGATCACAAGAACGGTGAGTAAAAATCCCAGAACCACACGGGGGGACCTAGTGAATGACCTGCAGAGAGCTGGGACCAAAGTAACAAAGGCTACCATCAGTAACACACTACGCCGCCAGGGACTCAAATCCTGCAGTGCCAGACGTGTCCCCCTGCCTAAGCCAGTACATGTCAAGGCCCGTCTCAAGTTTGCTAGAGAGCATTTAGATGATCCAGACGATGACTGGGAGAATATCATATGGTCAGATGAAACCAAAATAGAACTTTTTGGTAAAAACTCTACTCGTCGTGTTTGGAGGAGAGAGAATGCTGAGTTGCATCCAAAGAACACCATACCTACAGTGAAGCATGGGGTTGGAAACATCATGCTTTGGGGCTGTTTTTCTGCTAAGGGACCAGGACGACTGATCCGTGTGAAGGAAAGAATGAATGGGGCCATGTATCGTCAAATTCTGAGTGAAAACCTCCTTCCATCAGCAAGGGCATTGAAGATGAAACGTGGCTGGGTCTTTCAGCATGACAATGATCCCAAACACACCGCCCGGGTAACGATGGAGTGGCTTCGTAAGAAGCATTTCAAGGTCCTGGAGTGGCCTAGCCAGTCTCCAGATCTCAACCCCATAGAAAATCTTTGGAGGGAGTTGAAAGTCCGTGTTGCCCAGCGACAGCCCCAGAACATCACTGCTCTAGAGGAGATCTGCATGGAGGAATGGGCCAAAATACCAGCAACAGTGTGTGAAAACCTTGTGAAGACTTACAAAAAACGTTTGATCTCTGTCATTGCCAACAAAGGGTATATAACAAAGTATTGAGATGAACTTTTGTTATTGACCAAATACTTATTTTCCACCATATTTTGCAAATAAATTCTTTAAAAATCAGACAATGTGATTTTCTGGATTTTTTTTTCTCATTTTGTCTGTCATAGTTGAGGTATATCTATGATGAAAATTACCGGCCTCTCTCATCTTTTTAAGTGGGAGAACTTGCACTATTGGTGGCTGACTAAATACTTTTTTGCCCCACTGTATATATATATATATATATGTATATATAGTGTTGACATCTGCTCACAAGTCTTATGTTATAATTCATGGTTGCTCAAAAACTAAAGCAGCAGAAATTAAAGTTTTAATGGCACAAATTTGTACAAAGAAATAACTAAAAAGGAGACCACTTTGCTTCCAATCAGAGCTTTACGGGGGCTTGGTCATCACCTGAAATTTTTATTAGTTATATCTTGAATTCTAAATCAGCACAAATTACTTTGCACACACAGCATTAAAAAATAAGACCACAAATTTGGTTCACATTGGAGCTTAATGAGGGGATGGTGACCTACCTCTGAATTACCTAAATAATAACCTTTAATATTTCTTAATTACAAAGTAATTATACTGCCACCTGTTGCTAAAACACAGAACTGCAGAAATGCCATCAGAGCGCTTACAAGCTGTGACTGCTTTCTATAAAAGTGAAGCTGTTCTGCGGTGTAAGCAGCAGGCCTTATGTAACGTTAACATTTAAAAGAATGGCAGGTGTGAGTACTGCCCAATACTGCAGTGGATAACCAGAAGAATACAATAATAGAAAAATATTTTACAGTTACTTAAAATAAACATCAAACGTCTTTTGAAAAAAATAATTGAAAAAAAAAATATTTATTTTTCCTTTCCACATAGCCTCAACTAAAGTTTGGTTTCCTAAAGACAAATTTAGCTAAGGGCAACATAAAGGGCATTTGTTTCTCACAGACAATATTCCCAAAAGGGTTAGGTTTAGGCCTTCTTCCACTTGCCAGTGAATAAAAATAAGTTTACCGCAATGATTTATTTATTAGGTTCAAAGGATCTTAATACTGAGACCATCAAGCAGCATAGAGAAGTTGTTGTTGCATGATCAGAATAAGAATTCAAGGTAAGCAAACTCTGCTAGTAAGCATCAATCATCGTCATGGGTGGCTGGAATATATACAGAAAACATAAGCTATCTAATAGGAACCACACAGGCTCTTATCCCTTTATTAGAGGTAACAACAATTCCAAATGTTTCAATAAAATGGATTTAGCTACATACACTTAAACTACAGGGAGAGTAAAAATGCCTATTGATATATTTAAATTATATGAAAAATAAGAGACTTAAGCTGTCATATATATATATATATATATATATATATATATATATATATATATATATATATATATATATATATATATATATATATATATATGTGGACCCACTGTATATACTGTATATACCCCCATGCACCTTCTCTTCCTTTGGCACCTTCTTCTACTTTCTGACTATTTGAGCCGATGTAACAAGTAAATTTCACCACTGTGATATGAATTAAGTCAATCAATCAAGCAATATTCTTTTACAATTGTTCATATAAATTCAAATTTACAGTCTTTTCAATTTTGAGATTTGAAAGTACATATACATCTATATAACACATATAAACAGATAAATCAGTTAGTTTTATGAAACATACTATTTACTTACCCTGCATCTTGATTTTGTTCTACTTTGTATGGATCTATACTAATAAAAATAAACCTTGCTTCATGTCTTTTTAAGGATACTGTCATGATCTTGGCACCCTTAAGGTTGGGTTTTTCTCTTTGTTGCTTTCATATGCTTTGCTCCACCCTGCCCTCATTATCTCTCCTATGATCCACCGGTCCCCACTGCTATTCAAGACTCTGGGCCCCAGCGTTTGGTGCCAGATTATTCTAGCTTCTAGCCAGACTAACTCTAGTGTTCCCTGTGCTTAGTTGTGCCTGTTTCTGATTTGTTTCTGCCCATGGACTTCTGAGTTTTCGGCTGCCCCTGTTTGCTCTGCTTGCCTGTTCTGTGTTTCTGGGCCGTTACCTGTTACCTGTCTTCTTTCCACGGCTTGGATTTGCCGTCCTGGTTTTTCAGTTCCTCTGTGTGCTCTAGTTGCTTAGAGAGATTTTGATGCTCAAAACAGATTTGGTCTGAACCCAGAAAAAGCATTAAGCTGCGGGAAACATGGGCCTCATCAAATAAGCATGAAGATACATAAGTTTTAATATTGAAGAGAATGCTCAAATGAAATGCTTATTGAATATTGTTTTTGAGCAAAGTGGTTCTTTGTTTGTTGTTTTTCTGCTTACTGTAGTCTTCTTTAGTCCATCTTTTTATTCCCTTTCTCTCTCTCTCTCTCTCTCTCTCTATGAGTCACTGTAGGGACAATTGCTCGACCAACAGTGACAGATGTGCTGTATCACTGCTTCTCTTCATGAAAGGGAAAAAAGGAATCTTGTCTTGTCCTCCACATGTCTGCTCTCCTTTTAGAGCTACTGAGGTCCTGGCCCCATTACAATGATTTACACACACTCTCTCCCTTTTTGTCCCTTTCTGTCGGTGTCTCTCCAAGTTAATAGCAGAATGCAGATGAGCACTCTTTCACAAGGAGCTCACTGACTGTCTTAGGTATACATGTTTGTGCATGCGCATGTGCTGTAGGTGTGTGTGGGTGTGTGTGTGTGTGTGTGTGTGTGTGTGTGTGTGAGTGCGTGCAAATTAGTTCCTCTGGCCAAGGGGATGAGAGGGTAGTGACAGGGGTCTTGACATGCTAAAGAGGCAAAGTAAATGGGTTTTTCTAAAGCAGTGGAAGAAATATCACCATTTTATATCAGGCCAATTTATGTCCCCTTATCTCTTCCTCAAACATGTCACTTTAGCTACTTCTGAATGGTAATTACCACTCTTTCAACACTCAGTCATTCTTTAACACACACTTACAAACCTGTATTTGCCAACACCCTAGAGTACAAACATGCAGTCGAAACGTTTTTAAGTGTCTCAATGTTTGAGTGTACACACACAGAAGTGTACTTTAGTCCTTAACTGACCCTATCCCTGCAATCAAGAGAAAAAAATGTTTTTCAATAGATTCTAATGCTTACATTTTTATTTCCAGTTGCCCAGTATAAATTCTTTTTCAGTGTATTTGCAGCAAGTTGTGAGGTTTGCTTCATTTGTTTAGCAGAACCTCCCAAATCTGTTAATCCACAGTACTAGCAAGTGGAGATCAGAGGGATCCATGCATAGAGATACACTACATACAGACACTGATACTGGTGTTATTCAAATTCTGATAGCCTTATGTAGGCCATAAAATGTTTCAAGAATTGGAGCCTACTCAGCAGCTTATGATCACAGTAATGTTTCAAATGGTCTCCTTTCCTCATTTAGTAAAACAGGACCAATTCGACAGTGCCCCCAAGCTAATAAGAAGATTCTTTATTTGAAATATGTTAACATAAAAAAGTAATTAATTTGGCTTTAAATGATGATTAAGAGAAAAGTGATGTAACACAGAGCTAGCTAGGCTGGAGTAAGAACACAACTAGACATTTTCCAAAATTCAAAGGTTTAATATGAATCCAAAAGTTGGTACACAGATTCACAGGTTTCCAAAACACTGGGCTGAAGCCAGAGTCAAAAGTACAAAAATAGGTCAAAAGGGTCACTAGAGATAAGAATACTTAGGCACAAAGGCTGGAATGCTGGCTGGTCCAATCAGATGAGTTAGCATGAAGGGAAGGGAGCAGACTTGCTAAATCCCCTTGGAAAGGGGAGATGATTGTGAAGAGGTGTGTTTTATCAGGTCTAAGCCCCTGTTACACCTTGATGATTTAGCCATTTAGCATACACTGAACCTTTTATATATTTTTTTCAATTTTGGGCTGATACATAGAGTATTCATAATAAGTCCAGAACTTATGTCAAAAGACAACCTAACTTATGCATATCGCACAGCAGCTTAATGCCCATGATATGTGACAAACCAATTTCCTTATATAGGGCAGCAAAGCAGCCTAGCTGCTGTTTACCGCTCACCAAAAGAAGAAAAAAAAGAAAAAGAAAGAAGGTTTGCAGTTGCAGCAGATGCAGCGTCATGTCTGCTAGAAAGATTGTTGGTCGTGGGCGTGAACGCAGGGAGGGTCCATCACACTTACCCTCTCACGCTCAACCTGTGATGCAGATGAAGTCTGGATGAGTATTGATGGTTTCCTCCTGTGAACTTCCTATTATACGAAAACGCTGCCAATATGACATTATGCAGTAGCTGTAAGTTAGAAACACGTTCAGCGGTTGTCTGGAACACGTCAAATACATTGATATTCCTTGGAGATAAGTTCTTAATAAGTTATGCATAAGTTATGCCCATGTTAGTCATAGGTTTTGGACAAGCTAGACACTACGACTTATGATTAACTTACATTTAACATCTGTAAACAATCAAATAAATTACCTGTAACTTATCGGCGACATATGAGCATACACTGGCATATCTGAAGAAATTTTGAGCATGAACATTTTTCGACGTTATGAGCATGCTTCAGCGTGCCCATAACTTATACAAAACTGACTCATAACTTATCCAATGTATACCAGCATTTTTACCATATTTTTCGTACGTCAGGCGTACGTTGTCTAAATCGTGAAGGTGTGACAGGGTCTTAATAGGGAACTGCAGGCAGCAGAGGTGGGGCAAATGAAAACTGATGCAGACATCCCAAGTTCCAAAAACTCATTGCAGGGAGATTCTTAACGATCCACTTCCCCGGGGTACCGCACAGTGCCCCATACATACACTTGACCTCGAAAGTTGAACTTCTCACTTAAGACATGGACTCTCCACCATCCTGAAGAGGGAAGTCCGCCTTTCTCTGACGGAGAGCCATGGCCTCGGATTTGAAGGTGCTCATCCTCATACCGGCCGCCCCATGGCTGCAAACTGCATCAGTGCACATTGGAAGTCCTGGATAACAGTATTCATCTTATTTAAGTAACTCACAAGGTTAGGGAAGTAACAAAGCATACTAATTAGATATCATAGCCTATATTGATAATAAATAATAAAGGGCCAGGGTAATAAAGGTTACACATTTATATTCTGAGGTAAATATTACAGCAGGGAAGTAAGGCAAGGTTTGTGTTATTATTGGTCTGTCAAATGATGACACACTGTCATGGTTGGTTTAGGAATCAAACCCACATGCAGAACACCACTTGGAGACTGATAAAAAGTTCAACAGAGTTTATTAAAGGTTGCACAAAGATAACATGAACTGGATTCAGGTAAGCTGGTCCGGGCGGGATTCTCAGGCTTCTGCAGAGACGGATAGTTTGATTAGCCAGGTTAACAGATGAATCGTTGCTTTTCAGATGTTTCTGAGAATACCTTGAAGAGGTCCAGGCTTTCCTTTCTGAGAGGGGGAAGCGGTTGGGTCCAGAGACTGTTGGTTCAGCAGAGTGCTCAGCAGCAGCAGCGTCTAGCTTCTGACTTTCCAGTGACAGACCTTGGTTGGAGTGATTAGCTCTTTCCCTAAGAGCAGCAGGTGGATTCCAGAGTGAGATCTTCAGGTATGGCTCTCTAGGGCAGGCAGGCAGGTAACAGGCTAAGCTCATGCAGAGCTTCAGACAAGAGACAAGTTTCCTGTGAGCGAGAAGACAGAGACTGGTTAGAATAGGGTTTCTCCTTAGAGACAAAGATTCTAGTAGTTACAGAGGCTCAGGTTCGCTAACCAAACTTGGTCAACACTGCGGCGTTGAAGGAAGGTCTGGCTGCTGATTATAAAGGCAGGTCTCCTGATGGGCTGATGAACGTCAGCTGTGCTGGAGGGCTCCAGCCCAGGAGATCCACAGCGCACTCTGGTGGAGAAGGGTGGTGAATCTCCAGATCCCAACAGTACCCCCCTCTCAACGACCGCCTCTTGGCAGTCCCGAGGATGTGGACGGGAGGGAACTCTCATAATCCTCGATCAGGGATGGATCGAGGATAAATGAGCCAGGGACCCAGGTGCGGCGGATGTGATGATGGACTGACCTGACCGCGATCTCTCTCTCGTCTGCGGGGAAGAGTGGAGGCTGATAACCTATGGATACTTGAAATGGGGATAAACCAGTAGAAGCAGATCTTAAGGAATTATGCGCGTACTCAATCCAAGTCAGGAACTGACTCCAGTCAGTAGGATTGTTGGAAGTAAGGCAGCGGAGAGTAGACTCGAGTTGCTGGTTCATCCTCTCCATCTGCCCATTAGACTGAGGATGATAACCAGAGGTGAGAGAGGATTTGCAATTTAATGCTGAGCAGAAGGCTTTCCAGACCTGTGAGATGAACTGGGGACCACGATCTGAGAGGATATCTTGAGGAATACCATGGAGGCGGAAAACATGCTTCACGAGGAGTTGAGCAGTCTGGAATGCAGTGGGGAGCTTTCTGAGGGGAATAAGATGACAGGCCTTGGAAAATCGATCGACGATGGTTAAGATTGTAGTCATACCTCTAGAAATCGGGAGACCGGTGACAAAATCAACAGCGATATGAGACCAGGGACGGGTTGGAACAGGTAGAGGACGCAGCAGGCCAGAAGGTGGTTGATGAGAGGTCTTGTTTCGGGCACAGATGGGACAAGCCAGAACATACTCTTTAACGTCTTTATGCAGAGACGGCCACCAAAATCGTCTGTTTATGAGGGCGATGGTTCTGCTTACTCCAGGATGGGCCGAGAATTTCGCTGCGTGCATCCACTGGATGAGGCGGGATCTGATGGAAGACGGGACATACATTTTATTAGGAGGACCATTACCTGGGTCAGGTTCAGAGGCAGGGCAGAGTTGATCAGATCAGTGATCTCCCAGGAAACGGCTCCAACTGTACATGAGGCTGGGAGAACAGGTTCGGGTGTCTCAGGTTGATCGGTGGAATACAGACGAGAGAGAGAGTCGGGCTTGACGTTCTTGGAACCAGGTCCGTAGGAAATGATAAGATTGAAATGTGAGAAGAACAAGGACCACCTTGAATGCCGTGGGTTGAATCTCTTTGCCGATTGGATATAAGCCAGGTTCTTGTGGTCAGTCCAAACCAGTACTGGATGCTCAGCCCCCTCGAGCCAGTGTCTCCATTCCTCCAGGGCGAGCTTAATGGCCAGAAGTTCTCGGTCTCCAACATCATAATTTTGCTCGGCTGGAGAGAGTCTGCGTGAAAAGAATGCACATGGGTGAGTTTTCTGGTCAGAATCTGACTGCTGAGATAACACAGCTCCTACGCCGGAATCAGATGCATCAACCTCAAGGATGAACTGTTTCGTAGGATCAGGCTGGACCAAGATGGGAGCACTGGAAAAGAGTCTTTTTAATTTATTAAAGGCATCTTCGGCTTCTGGGGTCCATTGAAAAGTTTTCTTGACAGAAGTAAGAGCTGTGAGGGGTAGAGCTGTCTGGCTATAGTTCCTTATGAACCTCCTGTAAAAGTTTGCAAACCCAAGACATCTCTGAAGTTGCTTGCGGTTTTCAGGTGTAGGCCACTCCAGAACTGCCTTTATCTTGTCTTCTGGTGGCTTCACCTGCCCGCCCTCGAGCACAAACCCTAGAAAAGTGACAGATTGTTGATGAAATTCACATTTTTCAGCTTTCACAAAAACTTTATTTTCTAGTAGCCTCTGAAGGACTAAACGAACATGTTTCCTGTGGTCTGAGAGGTTCTTGGAGTAGATCAAAATATCATCGATATAGACAAAAACAAAAACATTCAAAAAATCTCTGAGGACGTCATTGACAAGAGCTTGGAAACAGGCAGGAGCGTTCGTGAGTCCAAAAGGCATGACCAGGTACTCAAATTGCCCTAAAGGGGTCTTAAAGGCTGTTTTCCATTCATCCCCTTCTCTTATTCTAAGGAGGTGGTAGGCGTTTCTTAGATCGAGCTTGGTGAACACTGTAGCACCTTGTACAGGTTCAAAAGCTGATGCCAGTAATGGTAGGGGATATTTATTTTTGACGGTAATCTGATTCAAACCCCTGTAGTCAATACAGGGACGCAGGGAACCATCCTTTTTACCCACAAAGAAAAAACCAGCACCAAGAGGAGATGAAGATGGGCGAATTATTCCAGCAGCTAGATATTCATTGATGTATTTTTCCATGGTTTCACGCTCTGGTTTGGAAATGTTATACAATCTACTGCTGGGAAGAGGGGCTCCTGGTAGTAAATCTATGGCGCAGTCATATGGTCTGTGAGTTGGAAGAGATGTCGCACTGACCTTACTGAAGACTGGTGCCAGATCATGATACTCGGGAGGAACAGAAGTAAGGTCAGGAGAGTCCGTCTCCCGCCTACCTCTAGGGGACTGAATAGTAGGAGCCGCAGAACGAAGACAGGATTCGTGACAGGAGGTGGATCAGGATTCAATGTGGCGTTCAGCCCAGTTGATATGGGGGTTATGACGTTCCAACCACTCGAATCCAAGCACCAGGGGAGAGCAAGCTGAAGGAAAAACAAAAAACGTTATCATCTCCCGGTGGTTTCCAGAGATAAGCAGTTCTAAGGGTCGTGTCTGATGAGTGACTTGATGAAGCTTCTTTCCATCGATAGCAGATACTCTGAGAGGCTTAGTTAAAGGAACAGTCTCAATTTTTAACTGCTGGACAAGGTCTGAATCAATCAGGTTTCTTTCACAGCCAGAGTCGATGAATGCGGATAAGGTGAGATTCTGGTTAGAAAAGAACAGAGTTGCAGGCAACAACAAATGAAGTTGTCTCACATTTTAGGTGGCCCGTCAGACTGCTTACATCCTCTGACGGGCCCTGGCTTTTAATTTAGCCGGGCATGAAGCGATAAAATGGCCAGTCTCACTACAATACAGACACAGTTTAGCCTTAAATCTCCGTTGCCTCTCTTCAGGGGATAGCCTAGTGTGTCCAACTTGCATTGGTTCGACCTCCGTTCATTCTGAAGAAGAGAAATTAGAGATTTGGACAGGCGCTGGAAGAGTCTGATTCTTAGACCTTGGCTTGGTACTGGGTTCTGAGGAACCAGAAAAAAACAGAAGCATTATTAAATGCAGGAGATGAAACAGAACAATTCAGGTTTCTTTGCCTTGAGTGATTTCTAGTCCGAAGTCTATTATTCAACCTGATGGTCAAACGGATTAAATCCTCCAAACTAGCAGGTTCGTCTATTTTGGCGAGTATATCTTTAATGTTGTCATTCAAAGCCTTAAAGTAAGCACTCTTAAGTGCACACTCGTTCCATCCTGAGGCCGCGGCTTTAACCCGGAAGTCAATGGAGAACTCAGCTACTGTGGAATTTCCCTGTTTTAAATTTAGCAGGGCTCGGGAATCTATAGTTTTATCTGAGTCATGGTTGAAAACTTGAGAAAACTCAGATATGAATTCTGAAAAGGTACATGAAAAGCTGGACTCAGAAGAGAACCTTGCCTCCGCCCATTCAAGGGCTCGTCCAGTAAGCTGAGAGAGAATGAAGGAAATCTTTTTCCTATCATTTGGAAAACTGCCGGGGTAATGCTCAAAAAGCAAACGACACTGAAACAAAAATCCTTTACACTCCTTTTGGTTACCTGAAAATCTTTCAGGAGGAGTCGGACGGAACTCAGGAAATGACGTCACAGATGGTGACCTTAGAGGCGGAAGTGGTTCCGGAACAGAACGGACTGCAGGCGTAGCATTAGCATTTCCCATGTAGCCAGCGTAATTCTGCAAGACTTGGTTCTGATATTCAAGTTTGTTGTGTAACTCACGGATGGTGTGGGCATGTCCAAGGATTTGAGCGTCCTGCTCCTCAAGCCTCCTCCGGAGGTGATCTGCTGGGCTTTGTGTTTGGCCGCAGTGTTCTGTCATGGTTGGTTTAGGAATCAAACCCACATGCAGAACAGCACTTGGAGACTGATAAAAAGTTCAGCAGAGTTTATTAAAGGTTGCACAAAGATAACATGAACTGGATTCAGGTAAGCTGGTCCAGGCGGGATTCTCAGGCTTCTGCAGAGACGGATAGTTTGATTAGCCAGGTTAACAGATGAATCGTTGCTTTTCAGATGTTTCTGAGAATACCTTGAAGAGGTCCAGGCTTTCCTTTCTGAGAGGGGGAAGCGGTTGGGTCCAGAGACTGTTGGTTCAGCAGAGTGCTCAGCAGCAGCAGCGTCTAGCTTCTGACTTTCCAGTGACAGACCTTGGTTGGAGTGATTAGCTCTTTCCCTAAGAGCAGCAGGTGGATTCCAGAGTGAGATCTTCAGGTTTGGCTCTCTAGGGCAGGCAGGCAGGTAACAGGCTAAGCTCATCCAGAGCTTCAGACAAGAGACAAGTTTCCTGTGAGCGAGAAGACAGAGACTGGTTAGAATAGGGTTTCTCCTTAGAGACAAAGATTCTAGTAGTTACAGAGGCTCAGGTTCGCAAACCAAACTTGGTCAACACTGCGGCGTTGAAGGAAGGTCTGGCTGCTGATTATAAAGGCAGGTCTCCTGATGGGCTGATGAACGTCAGCTGTGCTGGAGGGCTCCAGCCCAGGAGATCCACAGCGCACTCTGCTGGAGAAGGGTGGTGAATCTCCAGATCCCAACACACACAACAGATAAACACCTACCTGGTCAACACAAAGGAGATTACGGAATAAGAAGAATTGGGAATTTTTTTTGTGGGTCATTATTTTTTTGATAGGGACGAAATAATGAGCCAAAGAGCCATAATTGTACTACTTCTTTGCTGAGCCTAGATTAAATAATGTTAAAGTTTTGTTTTTGTGTGAGAGCTATTTAAAATTAGAAACCTAGCTGCTTGTTGCACCTACAAAGGACTGATTACACAATCTAATAATTGAAATTTATTTAATTTTTTTTCAAATTTTTTAAATATCCCAAGTGTTTCTCTTAAAGGTATAGCGGATGATCTTTTAATTCTGGGTGGATCATCTAAATAAGTGGTCCTCCTAATTGTAAATCATTCTGGAGATATGTTTACATAAGGCTGTCTTGTGAGCTTCCCCCGTTAGCTCTTTTTCTGTGCATGCACACTTTCAACCGCATATGTGTGGTGTGCTACAGTATGCTTTCAGCCAGTTATAGAAGCTCACCTTTCTCACTGCATTTCCTTGAAAATGACCGGGGGTCGTAAGAGAAAAAGTGTATGAGAAGAGAAGAAAGGCCTCAGAAGAGGCAGATATATCCCAGAATGCTTTGTGCGGAGAGCTGTCCACGCAAAGCACTATGGGATTTGCTGTCACAGCGGCCTGCTGTCGCTACCTGACAGTGGCAACTAATAACAAAGATTGAGCAGGCACTTTGCAGTGGAGGAATAGTTACGTGACCAAGGGAGCAAAAATAAGTGATTATCTGTCTGAACGGTCAGTTAACTGAGTTCGCTACAAAGTCCAATATATAATCCCTGCTGTAGGTGGATACAGTAAGCTTGTATGAACTATGAGAACAGCACATTTTAAACAGGGCTAGCAAGAGGAAAAATGGGCTCGTGCATGCTCTTGCACATGCATTTTTTAAATGAGTCTTTTAAAAAAATTATAAAATGGTATTGGTATTTAAAAATATCGTAGTTAAAAATTACTGGCTGTGTTTGTTGAGTGATTTGTTGTGTACTTTTCGATAGTGGATAAATTGTATGCATTATTATCCATAATCAAGCAATGTTAATTATGTTTGTCGTATGTGTTACCGGTTCTCTATACAATGCTATATAAACCTGTTATCTTAAAGACATGTCCACGGGAGAAAAAAACAGAACAAAAAAAACTCTAACTAGCAGCTTTTGCTTGTGTTTGAACAGCAGTATGTGTAAGAATGTTATGCACTGCTTGTCTGTGATGGGCTTGTATGTGTAGTCATGGCCTGTGGTAGTGAGTGCCCTACCTGACCTTGAGCGCAGAACACCCCGTTGTCAGTCTAAGAGCTATAGCTAATGCTAATGCAGAGAGAATAGCCATAAAGAGAAGCCCTCTCATCCACTGGAGTTTCAAGTCTTTCACAAAGAATATGCTCACTGTCTCTTTTCGTTTCTTTCAATATCTATCTCCCTTTTTTGTCTCAGTATTATTCATTTTCAACTTTCCAATGCATCTCTTTCTCCTCTCCTCAGTTTCAGTCCACATTTCTTCGTAATCAGTTTTTTGCCTTTTTGTTGGTTTCTCTCTTTGTTCTCCTGTCCTCTCTTGACTAAATGTTCAGCCTCTTTTTTAAGTGTAATCACTAATTACTATAATAGGTATACTGTTATAAGGGTATTTTAAAAAGTGTCCGTTTTAATCTGTCTCCCTATATTCTTCTATTTTCTGTGTCTCTCATTTAGACACACACAGAAGCCCTTCCATTTTCTTTTCTCAAAGGTTAATACTCAGAATACTAATAATATTTACGTACATTAAACTTTGCAAAAACATGTTTCAATTGCCTGCCTTCTTTGTTCTTGTCTCTTTATTTGTCTCATCTAAGAATGTCTTTGCACTAAGGCTTTAATTTGTCTTTTCTGCATTGTCATCTCTCATTCTGTTTGACACACGAAGACTCAATGGTGGCTATATAAAGTGAGAACTGTATAAAAGAACTGCATCTATAGATGTACAGACATTTGAACCAAGGGTAAGAAAGAGTGATTAATAGAATCGGGAAGAAAAATGCTACATTGTGAGTAAGTATGCCAAGCAATCCTGTTAGAGACTGTGTCTTTATTCTTGTTCTTTTTTATTGTATTTCCAGAGCAGCCAGAGTATCTTTGACTGAGAAACTCGAAATTTAATTTGGGCCCATTGTTTAGTCTTCTTGAAATCCACAATCCTTAATTGTATGAAACGTAAAGCTGTGATCCATGATTGGGGCTGTGACTCAAATTATCTTCTCTGACCTGTCTTGGTTTTGTAGAGGCTAAACTCCATCTGCAGACATAAAAAGGAGACTTGAGGCGCATGGGTATATCAATAAATGCAGCTATTATATGAGATAATACCACCAAATTCTGTGTGGTGTCTGCATATTGTGAATTGCCATAAGCCTGTAACCCAGGCTCCACGGTGCTGATAATTTAGAGGTGACATTGAGACAAATCTGTTTAAAACTTAAAAAAGTGTCTGTTAGTTTTTGATATGCTACTGAAACCAATATTATTAATTAATATAGGAAATTGTTTTCTTTAGAGTATTTTCTGTTGTGAAAGATAGAAGATAGGAATGAGTAGAGGGGCCAGAAATACAGGGAGGAGATAGGGTGTGGCATGATCCTTTAAGTTTCAAGGCATCATGCTCGGTGTGCTAGTTTTTTTTTTTTTTTTTACAACCTATCTTGTATTAACTGTGTTTTAGTGTTATAAAGTTAGAGTGTTTTTTTGTTGTTTTTTGTTCCTGTGAAGAACTTGCACAGAAGACTTGTAATTTGAATGTATGTGTTTTGGGTGCAAAAATGCATAATGGCTTCTCAAATTTCTAATCAAATTTCACAACAGTGTCCTATTTTAGCATTAGTACTTCATTTTACAATGAGTGTTTGTGCATGAATGTTTATTTGTAAGTTTCTTGATGTAATGATAGTGGACAAAGTGCTGGGAGCTTTAGCTGTCATCCTGTCACTCTCTGACAGATATGCTGCTCGTACACCATCTATGCAAGGCTACACGGATGCACACGTTGTCTCTAAGTGTCACCATGTGAGTTGGTCATATGCAGTCTAGGCATGGCCTGTCTCTAAAGGGAGAAATTACAACAAAAGGAAAAATGTCTTATCATTATGTACTGTTATGCTTTACTTCTTGAAATACATATATAGGTTTGATGTTGGATTTCTATTTTCCATGTAAGAAAAATATATTAATCCACCAATAATTGTCATTTCTTACATTACTCTACTTCATGGCATTTTGAATATTGGTGTTTCCTTCAGATTGTGAAACATTTGATTTCACCTCATTCAAACATACAGTATTTGTAGATTATTGCATAGATGAAACAATCCTGTAGCAGGTAAACCTTTTTTGTTTTTTATATAAACCTTTCAACAACAGAAGAGTTTTTCATTCAATCTAAAATATTTAAGCCAGAGGTTGACCAAAGATCAATCATTACCAACAGACCAACAGGCGGGGGATGCTCAACTTAAAACATAGGTGCTGCAGAAACAGCATAATCAATGTTCAGACAGTTATGCTGAGGACAGGAAATGATGAAAATTCTTAAGTTATACTGGCCTGTAAAAAACCTGTTCACATTTTCTAAAGCAAGTAACTAGGACGTAATGTTGAATATTGTACATTGTAATGTATACCTGTGTTTGTGAAAAAACATGTAGCCTATCCATGCTAGCAAAATAGATGGCTTTAAACTGTGTGAATTGAGACATACACTGTTGATCCGTGCTATACACACACATACACACACATTTACAAAGATCCATCACTAATATCATTATCATAATATTCTCAGTGCGAGACAGTCTGCCTGTCACAAATATGAACACTGCTATCATTCTCACCATTACAATGTAATTATTTAACTACCTCTGTGTAGGTTATCATCGTCTGTGCCTGCCATACCTTTTGTAAAAATAATATGGTTTTGTATATTATTATAGCTTTTGTATAAATAATAATATATTGGGCAGGTTTTAAACATTATTTTTATTATTTAGGTTTGAAATCCTTTTTTCTATAACAGCCAATTATAAGCCTAATGGAATCTTATATATAATAATATATTTAAGATCATCTTTAATTTCTAAAGAGCTTCAAGGAAAAGGGAAAAATGATGAGAACCAAATTTGTTTAGCGCTTTGTTAAAAAAGAAATATATTTTTTCTCTGTAACATGGAACCCATTGTGACATTTAAAAATAAGCCTACTTTGCAAATAGATACATAATTGTCATACATTTTCAATTAAACAGATGTCATCAAAAATCCAAAAATGCTTCTTAAAACAGGTCATAAAGCTCAATACCCCACATTGTATTGCGGTAGAAGTTTTCATTTGGGAAGCTTCCATGTTTTCTTCAAGTATTTATAAGAATCAACCAGGAACATATTTGTACTGTACACTTACTAAAACTCAAAATATTTAAAACTTTAGTTCAGGACCACAAATTTCAATACAATTCTTCTAAACTGACCTTTTCCTTGTATAAACTATACAAAACTTCTAACTGGTGGATTGACTACTTGTGTCTGTGTGTACCTATAATAGTGTTTTAGTCATTTGGCTTTCTCGCTCTTCTCTGTCTTGAAATTATCCTCTCAGCTCTCACAGTTTAAATGGTAATTAAACAGTAGTTCTGCTGTCAGCATCTCACACACACAAACATGCATATTCAGGCAGATATACGAGCAGACTCACAGCCCCTGCTGTTTAAATGGTAATTAAACAGCCATTTCACTATCAACATCTGGGCATACTTATAAAAAATGACATTAAATGACACACATGCACACAACACCCAACCCCCCCGCACACACACCATACACCAAGCTGTTTTTGCGTGACTCTTGGTGAGTTTTAAGTCAAACCAAATTATAGTTCAAAGACTTAATGATAAATAATTCTGATCAAATTTGGACCGTTGCCTTATCTTTCTGGGCCTGTCAAGAGATTCAAGAGATGCTTTCTGACCCTGCCATACTAAGACATGCTCACATTGTTAAACAGTTTTGGTTGGGGGTTGCTCCACTGGTGCTTATTAGGGAAGATTACCGCATGGACATGTCTTCATTAATCATGAAATAAGACAGAAGGAGTCACAGACTCACACATTGTGGAGGTGTTACTCAGGTGCTTGCCAGCCCTTGGGTTTCATGCTGAACAATCAGGCTCCCCTTGTCATTTGCCTGTTTTTCACCTTTCCTTTGATGTATTCATCTATTGTTTTCTACGTAATCTTTTCGGCCAACCATGCTTATCTTCCTCATAATCTTCTGCTTCATCACTTTTCTCTATATTTTCTCCAACCTTTGCAGATGTTATAAGATTAATATCTGGAATTTCAGATCCCTTCTATGAGGTAATACATCGTGCATGGCCTCTAACCTTGGCAGGTTTTTCGATTTTAAATTTTGCATGTCTGACTCTTGATTCAAACAATCAATTGCGTTGTGTTTTTCAGAGAAAGCTGGAGACAGTGCATAAGTTTTGCAGCTGTCTCTGACTTTGAAAAGATTTCAGCCCTAATTTTCCAAAGTTTTGCGGGTCTAAAATGAATAAAATAGCAGCAACACTGTATGCAATGTTGTGCCAGTTCATAATGAAAAAGAACAACCTCAGATTTCAGTTCGCACAGATAGAAATGAACTAGCTTATGTTTATAGTTCCCCTGTAAATTGTGATCATGATATAAAGAAAGAAGTGGAAAATACTTGATTGTATAATTTGTGTGATTTGAAGACTTTATTTAGCTAAATTACACAGAACTTTAGAAACATACAGGTGCATTTAGGTTCTGCTGAAAAGAAATTATTTCTTACGTTTCTCAGTCAGATGCAGATATTTAACTTAATGTGTCGCTTTAAATTTGAAGTGGATGTGGCTGACATACAGGCTTGTTTGCTAAGTCCCAGTGGGAACAGTTTGCAAAAAACCATGAGGTTTTTTTCTGTCCGAGTCTTCCTTTGATTATAAAACTCTACCTAGCGCTCTGCAAAAAATTCTCAGAGTGAACGTCGCTCTCGTTTCCGTTCATCACTTCAAAACTGATCCATTTAGTTCAGCATTCAATGAAAATATAAATGCATTCAGTGAACACTGTTCATTGAACACTTACAAACATGCACCACACTGACTATATATAAATATTATATTCTTATATGCAAACTAAGCAATTTACTTTTTGAAGGGAATTCAAATGTTAATACTAACCAAAGCGATTTATCAAACATAAAACTTAATACAGGTTTACAGGATTTTGCATGTATTTGTAGCACGCTTGAAAATCAGGTGCAAAGGAGCAACTGATTTCATGAAAGATGTTCGAGTGAGAATCTGTATATATGCAAACATATTTGCAGTCATAGTTCTACAAAAGGAGAATAATGTTAATGGGGAGAAAGATGTCTGCACTGGCCAGCCAAAAAAAAATGCTAATAAATTTTATTCAAATAAGCCAAAAATCACCATTCCTGACATGTGCGTCTCTGACTTGTGGCCTTTGGTTTTTTTTGTTTTTGTTTTGTTGTTCAACGATTCTGTGTGAAACATAGCTAAAGTTCATTAAGTCATATTTGGGTTAGTCATATTTTTGGTAAAGTCAATATTATGAAGCGTTACTAGGGATAAATCCAGCTGTTTAGAGCTTAATCTTACTGCTGTCACAAAGCAGCAAGCCCTGACAGTGGCTCCTTATCTGTCAGGAAGGGTTGGGATTGAGAAACCGGCAAAGTCAGTCAGCTGTTCTGCACTTTATGGTTGATATTTAATATTTCAGGTTTACCTTTTTTTGTCAGATTTCTTATTTTTATTTTAGCATGTAGCACTTTGTGTTATAAATGTGAATTGCATTATAAATAATAATGATAATATTCATTATCATTAGAAATGCTATAACCTCTTATAATAATTATTATCAATATTACTTTGAGGATCATGGTTTAAAATTTCAGCTTTTGTGTTATAGCTACTTTCAGTAGCATAATTTGATCATATTATAAACCTTTTTCAGTGGCTCCCTTTGGACTTGCTTTTCTGAAACCTAGCACTTTTTAAATGTCTACATTACTGCTGTTTCAGAACTAGTACAGTTCTTTTTAACGGGTGATTATGGCTGAAAACAAAGCCAGTACAGGTGTACTAGAAAAGAAGTAATGGAAAATTGGTGAGAAGTAGAGCCAGGTCAAGTGGAGCCATTGGAAAAGTGGAATGATTAGGGTTGAATAAACTGTCTTTGCACATCCCAAACAACACACCCACTTACACTATATTGCCAAAAGTATTTGCTCACCTGCCTTGACTCACATATGAGCTTAAGTGACATCCCGTTCCTAATCCATAGGGTTCAATATGACGTCGGTCCACCCTTTGCAGCTAGAACAGCTTCAACTCTTCTGGGAAGGCTGTCCACAAGGTTTAGGAGTGTGTTTATGGGAATTTTTGACCATTCTTCCAGAAGCGCATTTGTGAGGTCGCACACTGATGTTGGACGAGAAGGCCTGGCTCTCAGTCTCCGCTCTAATTCATCCCAAAGGTGTTCTATCGGGTTGAGGTCAGGACTCTGTGCAGGCCAGTCAAGTTCATCCACACCAGACTCTGTCATCCATGTCTTTATGGACCTTGCTTTGTGCACTGGTGCACAGTCATGTTGGAAGAGGAAGGGGCCAGCTCCAAACTGTTCCCACAAAGTTGGGAGCATGGAATTGTCCAAAATGTCTTGGTATGCTGAAGCATTCAGAGTTCCTTTCACTGGAACTAAGGGGCCAAGCCCAGCTCCTGAAAAACAACCCCACACCATAATCCCCCCTCCACCAAACTTTACACTTGGCACAATGCAGTCAGACAAGTACCGTTCTCCTGGCAACCGCCAAACCCAGACCCGTCCATCAGATTGCCAGATGGAGAAGCGCGATTCGTCACTCCAGAGAACGCGTCTCCACTGCTCTAGAGTCCAGTGGCGGCGTGCTTTACACCACCGCATCCGACGCTTTGCATTGCACTTGGTTATGTATGGCTTGGATGCAGCTGCTCGACCATGGAAACCCATTCCATGAAGCTCTCTGCGCACTGTTCTTGAGCTAATCTGAAGGCCACATGAAGTTTGGAGGTCTGTAGTGATTGACTCTGCAGAAAGTTGGCGACCTCTTCGCACTATGCGCTTCAGCATCCGCTGACCCCGCTCCGTCAGTTTACGTGGCCTACCACTTCGTGGCTGAGTTGCTGTCGTTCCCAAACACTTCCATTTTCTTATAATACAGCTGACAGTTGACTGTGGAATATTTAGGAGCGAGGAAATTTCACGACTGGATTTGTTGCACAGGTGGCATCCTATCACAGTTCCACGCTGGAATTCACTGAGCTCCTGAGAGCGACCCATTCTTTCACAAATGTTTGTAAAAACAGTCTGCATGCCTAGGTGCTTGAATTTATACACCTGTGGCCATGGAAGTGATTGGAACACCTGATTCCAATAATTTGGATGGGTGAGCAAATACTTTTGGCAATATAGTGTATTACAAGCACAATTTGTTATTTTCTTTTTTCAATTTTTTTAGATCCCCAGATTCAGTTGTTTTAGCAGACTTTTGCAAAACTTGTATAAAACAGAATCACACACATGACATGGTTACTTGCTGAAGGATCACATAATACATAGTTTGTGAAACTAAAAAAAGTAAATTAAATGATGCGCCAAACTCATGCATAAAATCTGTTAAATTACAAATGCCAATCAGTTTGCACATTCCTTTAAGATCTGCTGTGCATGTAAAAACGCGTTAGCATTTGTTTTAAAACAAGCAAAGCTTATGAAGATCAGGACCTATATGTTACTGCTTAACTATTTTATTCATTTAATGTGTGCTGTAGAAATATGGTAACAGTCCAATTTGAATAGTTTCCAGCATGCTTAAGTCCTTACTTGTTTTTTACATTGTTATCACTGACATCTTCCTCTGTTTTTCTTATGCAAGAGCTTAGTGCACTTAGCTTATATCCTTCTAAAACTTGTTTAGGCAAATGAGTATAGCTGACTTTGTTTCTCTGACAGATTGTTATTGAAAGAGTGAATTACAAATATATCTAACTTTTTACCTTTTTCCTTTCAATATAAAGCCTAATGAATAATTGTGTTTGAAAAAGTGTATCTCTATGTCTTTCTAAATGTTACATGTTCATTGTTTATACTTTGTGTTTGTTCCTTTGTGTGTCCCTATTCCTGCCTATTTTGTAATTCGCTTTCTGACATGCGTTAAGGGAACAATAAAGATAAAGCAGATGCCAGCAGATGCCCCATTTAAACATTATCAGCCTGTCTCTCCATACTGTTAAAACTCACAAGGGACAAAGCAGCATTTAACACACCCCATTTACACCACAACACACATAGCAATGTGGCTCCTAAAGACAAAAAAAAAAAGATAAAAAAAAAGACTAAATCAGGGATGCTGTTGGTGAATATGTATGTTAAAAAACAGAAAATATACCAAAAAAAAGTACGGATGCGTACTGCATGGAAAGTGTGCTTGTATGGTAGATATCAAATTATCACTTGAGTTGAGTCAACTAAAATACATTTTTTTTTTTACTCTGCAATATTCTTGCCTGCACATTGTATTTGTAATACTCTTGCAAAAACTTAGAGAATATAAAACATTACTGGCACCACGGTATTCTCAATCCTGAAGACCAGGTTGAATACAGGATTTAGTATCTACTGATTCATTCATTTCACGAACATTTTTTGTCTTTTTTTTTTTTCAGCTTATTCCACTGAGTTCAAAAGACACCAAAGTGTCTGTCTTCTGCCTTTTCTGTCTATGCATGCTCCCTGAGAGAGTGTAATTACAATGTAGAATGATAAAACCATTAATAACTATGCACACAGTCAAAATGAGACAATTCCCAGTGTAAGACTCATTTCATGCTTTGACAATTCTTCCAGGAATCATGTCACACAAAGAGGCAAAGACCACTTCAGGATTTCTTAAATTCCTACTACTGTCTGAAAAAAGTTTCATACTTTTCTGTTCACTTCTGTTTCCTTTCTCGTCTTTCTATCCCTGGCTGGACTTTACATTATTCCAACCAATTTGTAATCTGGCCAACCATGCATTTAGTCTATGATTATATTCTGGTTAATTTATCCTCCTTTCCTCAAATCCCTCTCAACCATCTCAACCCCAGTCAATATTTCATATACAATATAGAATTTCTTTTTTTTTTAATCAGTGAATGTTTTATTTGTCTTTTTATCTTACCCCTCAGTCTCTGTCTATGGTGCCATCATGTCCTTCTGTCCGTCCCTCTTACAACCTCTATCTTAACTCTCTCATTTTCTCATGTTTTGCCCTTCCATTGATCCATTCCTCTATTCAGCCTTATGTCCATCTTCTAGTTTACAGGTAATAAATCTGCACAGCTTTTATAACACAGCACCGTCCTCTCTGTCTCTAAACAGGCCTCACTACTGTGAGAGTCATCTGATTGTTTTTCACCATGTTTCAGTGCTCATACATTTATTCCATGGCTCCCATTAAGGCTTCTATGCTGTTAACAATATTCCATTTACTCATAATTTGCACAATTTTATTTTAAGAATATTTCAACAAATCATTTTGACTTTTAAAACATACAGATGCATTGTGAACACCATAGATTTTGAGTGAGGAGCCCAATTTATATTATTTCTTTAACTAAGAGACATGTAAGAAGTGAACTTAAAATTCACACACAGGGTAAATATTTACCTGCATAAATGCGTTTCCACATAAACACATGCCACACAAAGCACATCCCCGCTTTGTACTATGACATGGCCATAACTCAACCCATGCTACCAGGCCTGTGAAATATGACAGCCTCACATTGTTGGGGTAGGGAGTATGCGTGCATGTGTGCACAAAAAAAATAGAGTGTACGTATATATGTGTTTATTGCAACGATGGGCGTCCACCCCAGTGTCCTTGTCCGTCTCTTAGTAAACTTTTCATTGGGTCAGACATTAGCATAGGCGGCTAACTATAACCCACATGATGGATGGAGCCACAACTCTATCTGTGATGTGACCCATGCACAGAGCCTCAATGGATAGAAAGGGCACTTCTAGGTGGATCATGCTAATGCCTCTGGTGCAGCTAGGATGGCTGATGCAGAATTTCAATAATGTCACTGACTCTATCTGGAAACGATGCATAGTAATACTGTCATCCTAAAATCAGGAGATCAATAAATGATGACACCTAAAATCAACAGTGGTGTAACATTTTCAAAATTAAATGTGTAAAAAATTGAAAAATGTGTTAAATATGAAAAGAGTATGTTACATCTTCCACTTACGGCATATTTTACTGTATCCGCTTCTTGCTAGTCAGTGAGGTGAGGGGAAGGCGGTTGCCATCAAAGGGCAGGCATTATTCAGCCCTACACTCACACCTAGAAACAATTTACAGACTATAACTTGCATTAAAAAGTAAAGAGTTTTAGTAAGTCAAAAAAACTAACTAAAAACATTCACGCCTGTTATAAACGTGAAATATATACAGATACAGAATCTACACAAAACAGCCTATGGCAAGTGATATAACAATACAATCAGCTTTGTTGTCATGCTGCCCTGCTCCCTTTTATTTACTAAAAATATCCATGAAATTGCTGTGCACCAAAGCAAACCATTCATTCAGTCTCATACTTAAGACCACCTTACCCGAGACTAATTCAAGAACAAGACCAGAGTATACTGAGATAGAGAGAAGACCAAAACTGTTATGGACCAATACCAAGATCAATGAAGGGGGAGACCAAAACCAGTGCACCACACTTCATTTCAAAATAAAGAAATCAAGCAATGTCAAAAGTTTGTCTCATATAAATCTAAAATATCCACATTGCAATGAATACTACAGGATATTAAACACCCAGAGCTAAAGTTATGTAACATTCTGCCTTTAAAAGTCACTACTAAAGGTCTCATTTTTTATGATATGATTGATAAAATCATGCCTAAAAAACACATTTTATATGCCTAAAAAGCACATTAAATTTATATATATATATATATATATATATATATATATATATATATATATATATATATATATATATACATAAATAAATTTCTCGTATTACATTTTTGACAGCAGAAACTGAATTTTAAGAATGTCAGGAAACAAAAGTGTAGTTGTAAAAATTAAGTTTCATATAGCTAGAAATGTATACACATTTTAGCTGCTGTTTTGACATTTATCGGCTTGACTGGATTTGTATGTATGATACATAAATTTCTTTTTATTCAAAATAATACAAATTATGACCTTTAACAATAGGGATATGGAGATCTTCAATGAAAGACATTTTTATAAATCCAGAAGGTTTATATTAGATATGAATAAAGAAATTTGTTTGAAATGTTAATTTTTAGAAGTGGAAAAAAAGATATAAGAGATACATATTCAGTCAAACTAAGAAATATCAACATAGTCAGCCATTGACTGTTGTAACCACAATAACATTACAGGGGGAAACTAGTTTATTGCTTTAATGGTAGTGGATCAATGTATTATAATTCAGTGTAATCACTGAAGTCAGGTAAGGATGAAGTATACATACTTTGTTTTAACAGGTAAGACCTCTTCATCATCATATGGTGTTCCTCCTCATTTTGATTCTGTCTTTCATTACACAGTGAATACAGGGTGACTGGTTGACTGTGCAGTTGTTTCTATGAGGCTGTTATTAAACACACCAATATGCTCTCACTGATATCATGTTCTGTTCAAGTAGTAGTAAATTTGCAAATATAACGACAGACAAGGTTGTAGATGTATGTGATGAATTATGAGGTGAAACAGCCATACTTATAAAGATAACTTTCTCAATAGGAAATAAGGATTGGGAAATTTTTATCAGTAGATCTTACATTAACATGTGTTCAGACAAAGTTTGTTTCCACCTTATTATTCGGATGTTTCAAAGAAGGATGCAAGGCTCAACACTCTGTCAAGTGTTTTGACTGGATTTATTTCTGTTAACAGGAAGTGGTTCCTTTCCACCATTTGCACATGCTTGCCCAGCTTACACCAAAGTCAGTCATCCAACACAACTAGCAGAGATTCTGTAATAGATAAATCTTTACTAATTAAACTTATAAACAGCAGCGTTTACTATATTGCATTAAAGCCACAGTTAAGGTGATATGTGTCTTCTTTAACTTGATTATCAGCATATGACTGATTTGTCTTAGACTCTTTTGATTTAATTTGTAAGGTTAAAAAAAGGTATTTCTTTGTGCTGTATTTAGGTTTGGTTTTACATTGGTTTTAAATTGCTGTTAGATTACAGTTGTTAATAGAATTGTAAATGTCCCTGATTGGTTTTAAATTAATGGGGATCTAATGTTCAGGGATTTTTGTTTGTTAGCAACATGCCTGTGAAAGACCAACTTTCATGTGTTTGATCCTATTAGGAAATTATTTAATCATTCTTGTAAAAAATAAATAACAAAAACAAGGATAGAGTGAAAGTCAATTACATTTAGACTAATATGACTTGTTGATTTTGCTGTCTAACATTTCATGTACAGACATTTTCATCCCTCCTTAGCCCATGGCTTCAAACAAGGGGACGCCTTATAAATGGACTGCATTGAAACATTGAAATTATTTCAACCCCTCTGAAACATGGACCAGTTTATGATTTTTAGTTAATACTTCTATTAGCATTTTGATTCATAATGATCACAACTCTTTTTTTCATAATTAGCAGCAAAACGTTTGACATATTTTACACAAAGTATTGAAGCAAACAGTCTGAAATCGAAATATTTTTGTGCAGTATACAAACTCACAATAAAGAATATCGAAAGTAGTAAAAATTTTCATTTTAGAATGATATGAACATAAATATTTCTGAATAAAAGAAAGAATTATGGAGGCATATTTGTAGAGACATCTACTGAAATAAGAGCTCAAAAATGCACTTTCTAGGTATTGTATTTAGGGTCAGCATGGGGTTGGTCTGGCTTAAGGCTGAAATCCGAGTAGCTCATATTCAGAGAGTAGCTTTCCAAAGGGATTTCAGGAGAGGATAGAACACCTCCCTTTGCTTTAACTGACATGAACCTCTTTAGGCAAGGAAGTGTAGATGAGAGAACCAGAAACAGAGAGTGCCTGCAGCAGGCTTTCACTAATTATGGTTTTATTCTTACAGATTAGGACTATCGTACAGCCAGTGGTGATCAGAGGGTAAATTTGCATATTTGGAAAAGTATTCAAACCCCATGAATTACATGATTGTAAAGTGAAAGGAAAATGTTTTCTATTATTGTTTTAGTATATTTTCACACCTGAAAGTGTTTGCATTAAGCCAATTTAAGGTGTTCCGTGGTCAAAAAAGTTTGCATTCCATGTGGAAATTGTGGTTGCAGAGTGGAGGAATAGTAAAGAGGCACAAACCAGAAACAAAAATTAGAGATCTATTCTTTTAATGTATCCATATATACTTTGCAGACATTGGTGTGAGTTTCCCATAACATTGCTTTTTAGTTTGCAATCTCTTATTTATTCAACTCTACATTTACATTTCTAGATATTATGCAGTATAATTTATTTTGCAGTATCAGAGAAAGGGAAATGTATTTATGATCAAGACATTCACCCAGTAAGAAGACCATCTGCTGTTCGTTTTCCTTTCATGTTGCACCTGCCGATTTTTGCTCTCCAACCATTCAATCATACATCCACCCTCCTGTGGGCTTCAGCTCTTTCTGTATGGTCAGGGCCAATCATGGTCAGCTGTGTTGTTAAGGGATTAGTGACAACCCAATCAGACACCCTCCTTCAGATTCTATCCTCTAACTCACCAGGGAAGATATAAAGACACAAAGGGACATAAACCCTCATCAATGGTGGAAACCAAATAGCAGTGGAAGTTCAAAACATTCTCAACAGGAATAAGGGCCATGTTAAGAGCTTTACTTTAAGGCATGGTGATGGCCTGGCTGATAGGTTTCCCTGTGTGCATTTGCTATCAATTTGCTTTTTCACTAGCAGCGCAAACAATATCTTCTTTTCAGTTTTGTATATGCATGTTTCTATTTAATTCTTTTAAACAGGTGTTCACTTAGTTTATATGAAATTGTAAGAAATACCATAAGAAGTTATGGTAACACCATTTTTAAATATAGGGAATACAACGTTCTCATGGTAAGAAGATTGCAATACACTATATGTTGTCCTCTTTGTAAAGAAAAACAAGTTGTGTGAAGAAGAGACCAGGGAAAAATCTGTTACAAGAATCTATTAACTCTGTATTGTTGTATTTCAACATTTGGGCTGTCGTAACAATCATATCTTCCATGGCAGGTTCAATAAAAGAATATGCAACACACAAACAACCAAAATGTCATCCACTTCTACACAAACAAGTCCACAAGTGTTACACTTGAAATCTATACCTTTTAATGAGCCTGTAATACAAATACGAACAAAAATAGCTGTTATAAAACAAATGACATACAGTTCAGCTCTCAAAAAAATAAATTGTACATCGACACATAAAATGCCTTGATGACAGTGTACATAATTACTCTGTTATCAGTGAGACGGTGCTTCTGCCATTCTCTGGACCACTGAAGTGTGTCATTACTTTTCTTCACAACTTCATCCGTCTCACAGACACACACATGCAGATTCACACACAAGCATTTCTGTCCAAGCGGGTAGTGATCAGAGCGAGTCCTTGATAAAAATCCAAACATAACTATGGATACAAAAGATAGTGGTAACCTTAACTCCAGGGTCTCCAGCCTGTGTAACTTCAATATGATTTGTTCGTTATAAAAATCAATATTAAAGAGTAAAATTTGAGATCCTTTGTAAATTTTAATTTTTAAATATTACTTTAATTAAAAAGTTTTTGAGACACCCTTTATGCCCTTTTACTAGAATGTTGGCTTTCTCAGGATAGCATGGTGCTTACAATTAATTTCTGTTTATTATTATCTGTATTCCAGTTTTTTTTTTTTTTTTTGTAGTTGTTCACAGTGATGCCTGCTTGAATTGCAATAATATAAAATCAAAAGGTAAACCCAACAACAAATGTTACTTTTCTTTTTCACCAGTGACAGGAAGTTATATTTGATTGCAGGTAACATTGTACGTTTGTTTTTTTTACATATATTTATACAGGAGAATGGGATAGTATTGTTGATGGTCAGCTATTAAAATGGCAAAGCTTCACCTGTCTTGTGTTGAGTTCAGTCTGTCTGGTCTATTTTTGGCAAGGAAACCTGAATAAGGCCAGCCTTTCCTTTGCTTTGACTTTCCTTTGTCCAAGACACTTTCTCTCTCTCTTTCTCTATCTCACTCTTTCTCTCTCTTTTTCTCTCTTTCTCAGTGTAGGGTCCCAAATGCAATGTCTGTTTCAGAAGATTGTACAGGTTACTTTTGTCGTTTTCTGTATATATTAACAGTGTGGGTGTCTTTTTGTTTGTGCATGTGTGTCTCTGATCCATCCGGTAGTTATGTATGCATTGCAGCTTTCGATGACCAGTTGAAAGAGAGAGATCCTTAAATAGCATACATCAATTTTGGTTCCTTTTTTATTATAATTGTAACACCTACACCTAAATACGTTCAAAATAATAAATGCATGTCTAAAGTCATTTAATGCCACCCTTAGTAATGAGATTATTAGTAATTAGAATGAATTATGGCTATTATAACAGATTCTATGTTTATCAGATGTGTAAAATTTAATGTTAATTCTGTCTTCTTTTACTCTTTAAATAGTGCATGACTACCCAAATTATGAATTCCCCTTTAATTGTAAATGGAAAGTGTAAAAGATAGAAAGATGTATGACAGCTTGTTAGCGAGCTGACTGTTCCTCTGTTCAGTATATGTAGTGCTACTCCCTGGTGTTAATCCCGTGTTCTCCTATGCTTCGCACAAATAGTTTTGTGCAATATTAATATAATAAAATAACAGTGTTTTGCAATGAAGCATCACGTAAACAAACATGCACATAACCTGTGGTGTCAAAAGTACACACATTTGTTACTATAGAAGAATAGATACTGCAGTTTAAAAAACTCTGGTAAAAGTTAAAGTATCAACTTCAACTTCTTTGAGGGCCAAGGATGAGGGAGGTCTTGTTGGTCTCCGTCTCCATTTCCCAATACGCACTCGCCTGTCTCCGACCTTTCAGACATTTCAAAATCTTTTTTGAATCCGACATCGTAGCATGGCATAGACAATTCGTGTTTGCAGTTTTGAAGAACACCTGCTTGCTTCTGATGATTTCCTTTATCTAACCAGTGAGTGTTATATAACTCATCCAATTACACTAGTTTTCACTAGATGAGGATAGTGCCAATGATCTGAATTGGATGGGGCACATGGTGTGAAATAAATATTTACAAAACATTAAACCGAAGCCAAGAGTAACGATTAACGTTTGTTTTAAAAATGTAAGGTATAGAAAGTACAGATACTTGTGTTAAAATCTAATGCATAGAAGTCAGAAGTAGGAAAAAATATAAGTAATGTAGTGAGTAAAGTATAGATGAAAAGTGCACTTAAGTACATTAACAAAGTATTTGTACTTTGTTATTGACACTGTTACTTGACAACTCTGTAAAATTAAAATGCTATGAAAATTTTCATAACATGGATGATAAATCAGTAAAGTAATCTCAGTTTAAATGCATGCTTGGATATAATAGCTTAAGGTCTGCTGTTGCTTCAAGGTTGCTATTATAAAATGTCACTAATGACAACATTGTTATGTTATCCAATGTTTCAGGAAGGCTTCCTGCCGAAGAATAAAGACAAAACAAGCTTAGACTCTCAGCATGGCTAGAGTACCCAATACTGGCAAAAACTCTGGCGTCGAGGTAATGACAGCCCGCTGCTCAAATACTCCTCTGGTAATGACCCAACGAACTACAGGTGTGCAAGGAGGCCCAACGAGGACAGGGCACCATCTGGTGGTGGAGAGAGGAAAAACACAAAAACAACCCACACAAACTGGTATCCTAACATATCCATCATGTTACAGCAAACTGTATGGTGTCCCAGACAAGTTGTTGTCCCAAGTGCATTATTATTTTATCATACAACGGCTCGAACAAAGTCTAACCAATTAACTAAATAAGGTTGAAATTCACAAGGATTTGAATACTGTGTTGTCATGAGAACCCAATATCCAGCCTACCACGTTGTTGTGCTTAAAAGATTTATTGAAAGTTTGTGGTAATGATGGAATTAACTGGGGTTTTTCCTTAGATCTCTAGGTCTCTTCTTTAAAAAATGTTCCTTGATTAGCAATTACATGAATCAAACCAGGAAATATTGAACTATGATGCACAATTACACTTAACTCTTGATTCAAATGTTGATTTCCCCAAAACTCTATTGCTGCTGTCCAGTACATTTCAGAAAGGCACATACAAACATGTCACAAACAACATGTCAGCACCCTCTGCTGAGAGGCAGATGCTTGCTGCTGTGGATTGTGGCTCTATGTGGCTAGATGCTTGTGCTAAATGTATCAGTTATGTTAGTGTTTATGTATTATATGTATTGTTGAAAAGTGCGTCATTACTTCATAACCGAATCCTATGCAGATCTTAATGTTTTTTTGTTTTGCTTTTTGTAATGCTAGTAGAGAGATTTGAATGGAGAGGGTTTGGGGCTGTTGTGAAGATAATGAGCTACACAAAATGTTCAAAATACAGAGCACCCTGAAGACTGGGTAAATAACACAAAGGAGGTAACTGTGCTAAACAAAACATGATATAAAGAAAACCAAAAACACCAGTTTGTCTGTTATTATGTGAAGTGACAGTAGCCTTACAGATGCATATTGACCTACAACCTGTAGGGTCTACAGACAGTTTCATAGATCCAGGCCAGTCGTCAGCCGACCAGGGGCCTCATCCCATGACGAAACCCTCCTCACTGGGTTGACTGTCTCTCTGGTTAGGCTCCGCGAATCTCCGGCCCTCACCTCTCTTTCTGCCAAATATTGGCTTGGAGGCGTATGCACACACTCAGGATAAGAAGGGTGACCTGACAGTGGAATCAGGGGGCGAGAACAAAATCTACCCAAACTAAGCTGACCTCTAATTAGCCCTGCTGGCAAAGAGGCCCATCCCAAACACACTGACACATAAACCCAGGACATCTACACATAAATATACACACACAAATATACACATCATCATGCTGGAGGCTTTAATGCTGAGAGTGTGATCTGCACAGAAATTGGTCATATGAATAATCTAGACACTGCTTTTGTTTATTTATGCACTTAATATATACAGAGAGACATCTATTTGATTTCCATAAAAGTTCACTTCCTTGATATCTTCTATGTATGCTAAAAATAGCACAAAATTGTGAATTTAGTATGTATAAAACTCCAACACAATTTAAGAATTTGTAGGGTTTTACTTTCAAATGTATCCATTTGTTTGTCTAATTACAGCTAATACTATATTTGTTGATGCCTAATGGCTAAGGATAATCAATGCCCTTTCTTTTTAAATATCTCGTAGAGAAATTCAGCAATACTTTCCACTTTTCCATTTTAAATTCATAATGTTAAAATTATTTCTGCTCCTCTGTTCTACTCTTCTCTGCTCTCTCTCAATTTTCTTCTCTTTTTCATAGACCATCTAATCTCTCCTAGCGACAGGACAAGACTAGGCTGCTGAGCCACTGACCATGTTGGATATTCATTGAAAAAACACATCTTAAAAAAGAAACTGTGTTTATGGTGAAAACTTGAGATTGTTTATTGATTTTTATTTGTGTTGTAGAATAAGTCTGTCTGATCATGTTGTCCCAAAAGAAGCACTGCTTGGTACCTGACATTAGGCTTACACACACACACAAACACACACACCCTTAACGTGTGCATTGGCAACCCCATGTCGTTCAAAAGATAGTAATAACTAAATGAATTACACGAGGAATTCATGATGTAATCATTTCAAAACTTTGAGAATAATCAAAGTTATCATTTTTAATAGGCTTTATATTAGGTTTTCGCTACACACAGTTCAGTGCAAGTGAAAATGCTCTAATAGATTCAACAAAGTGAAGTATAACATCTTCCAAAGATATAAACAATATCATCCATACAGTACTTCATTTGATATACAGTTAGGTCCATAAATATTTGAACAGAGGATACTTAAAAAAAATCTTTCTGTACATTACCATAGTGCATTTAGTATGAAAATACATAGATGCATTTGCAGTGCAGATTTTCACTTTAAAGGTCATATGGGCAGGAATTTTGAAACACATACACATACATGCCCAGCTTTTTTAGTTTTTTAATACTAATGGGTGATGAAGGGCTAACAATGTTAACAACCAAAGCCAGCGCAACATATTCTCATTATGAGTGCGTGTGAAACCGTACGAAAAGTTATGCACATTATTTCGTACGTTTTTGGACGTTTTTCCTCAAAAAACCACATCAGTGCGCATGCGCTGGCAGACAGAAAAAAAAAGCAGATCCACGGACGTACGTAAAAATGGTAAAAACAGTGCAATCATCACTCATTCATGTCTCTAACTACGTTGCTTGCTGTTTTATATCTTAGGGTTAGGGTCAGGGTTAGGGCTATTTGTAATTTATATTCTACACTATATTGCCAAAAGTATTTGCTCACCCATCCAAATTATTGGAATCAGGTGTTCCAATCACTTCCATGGCCACAGGTGTATAAATTCAAGCACCTAGGCATGCAGACTGTTTTTACAAACATTTGTGAAAGAATGGGTCGCTCTCAGGAGCTCAGTGAATTCCAGCGTGGAACTGTGATAGGATGCCACCTGTGCAACAAATCCAGTCGTGAAATTTCCTCGCTCCTAAATATTCCACAGTCAACTGTCAGCTGTATTATAAGAAAATGGAAGTGTTTGGGAACGACAGCAACTCAGCCACGAAGTGGTAGGCCACGTAAACTGACGGAGCGGGGTCAGCGGATGCTGAAGCGCATAGTGCGAAGAGGTCGCCAACTTTCTGCAGAGTCAATCACTACAGACCTCCAAACTTCATGTGGCCTTCAGATTAGCTCAAGAACAGTGCGCAGAGAGCTTCATGGAATGGGTTTCCATGGTCGAGCAGCTGCATCCAAGCCATACATAACCAAGTGCAATGCAAAGCGTCGGATGCGGTGGTGTAAAGCACGCCGCCACTGGACTCTAGAGCAGTGGAGACGCGTTCTCTGGAGTGACGAATCGCGCTTCTCCATCTGGCAATCTGATGGACGGGTCTGGGTTTGGCGGTTGCCAGGAGAACGGTACTTGTCTGACTGCATTGTGCCAAGTGTAAAGTTTGGTGGAGGGGGGATTATGGTGTGGGGTTGTTTTTCAGGAGCTGGGCTTGGCCCCTTAGTTCCAGTGAAAGGAACTCTGAATGCTTCAGCATACCAAGACATTTTGGACAATTCCATGCTCCCAACTTTGTGGGAACAGTTTGGAGCTGGCCCCTTCCTCTTCCAACATGACTGTGCACCAGTGCACAAAGCAAGGTCCATAAAGACATGGATGACAGAGTCTGGTGTGGATGAACTTGACTGGCCTGCACAGAGTCCTGACCTCAACCCGATAGAACACCTTTGGGATGAATTAGAGCGGAGACTGAGAGCCAGGCCTTCTCGTCCAACATCAGTGTGCGACCTCACAAATGCGCTTCTGGAAGAATGGTCAAAAATTCCCATAAACACACTCCTAAACCTTGTGGACAGCCTTCCCAGAAGAGTTGAAGCTGTTCTAGCTGCAAAGGGTGGACCGACGTCATATTGAACCCTATGGATTAGGAACGGGATGTCACTTAAGCTCATATGTGAGTCAAGGCAGGTGAGCAAATACTTTTGGCAATATAGTGTATATTCGTGAATGGTGCGTCAGTTGCGCATGCGCATACGATGAAAAAAACGTCCAAAACGTACGAAATTACGATGCATAACTTTTCGTACGATTTCACACGCACTCATAATGAGAATAGGTTGGCCAGCGAGCCCACCCATGTGTATTTTCTTTTCTCAGGGTATGTTTGCAGATACAGTTGCAGCTTCCTGTCAGCAGGCGTCACTATGGGAACTTGAAGGCCTCCTGTCACTTCCTGTTAACTACATTTTCTTCTGTCGGACTCAGCTCTGCAGTGAGATGGCGCTAGTCAGACTCGTCTATCCGGAAGCCAAATGAGTAGAAGAGGAATATGAAGCTCACTAGAGTGAAATGCACTGCCTTGGCAATTTGTGCAATTTTGGGGTGAAAACCCTAAAAAGAAAAGGCGACAACGTATTTGGACAAAGACATGGCTGAGAAAACATGGCTACTATGGGTTGTCAATTTTACAGAAAGAAATCCATTTCAATCGCACCCCTGCCATGCTTCTGTGTTTTCGTCTGAGAAGAAGAAGAAGTAGAAGAATCCTTGTTTGCGCATGCACACTAAACAATTTGCCCACAATGGGCGACTGAATTTCAAACATGTTTGATTTTCTCCCTTATGATTATGATCCCTGTTTAGGAGGTTGTCGTGAGAGGCTGATCCCCCCTCGTTGCCCCTGTACTCTACACGATGCACGATCAGGCTGAAAGTCGGCCCGATCAAAACATTCTCGCACGACTGGAGAATCATCCCGAAAAGGGCAAAAAATCGTACAGTCTAAGCCCAATAGTGTCTGCAGCACCAGGACTCAGTGCTGTGGCCTTGGGACATTGTATTTTTATTTTGAGTTTTAAGAACCTCAGATTATGTTTTTCATACTTGTTTGTTTTTTTTTTGTTTTTTGTTTTTTTGGTTGTTTTTTTTAATGTGTTTTGTATTTTTGGACTTATTTGATTATCTTTATCCCCACATGTTCTGAAGTAAACTGAACAATAAAACATTTAAATTATTATCCGAATTACATCTGCTTTTTAAATATTACTTTCCCCCCTTTCCCTCCCTTTTCTCCTTTCCTTTAGCTGAGCTGGGTTATAACACTTGGTTATATGTATAGGATCATTGTCCATCTGTTCTATTAAACACCATTAGACTAGATTTTGAGCTAACACTCATTGTTAGCTCACTGTTAGGGCAAACCAATACAAATTATTCACATTGGCCAAAATGAATATTAAGTATTATTGTAACTCTGAGGTGGGTCTTGAACCGATAACCTCAGGAATGGGGGTCCATGTCTTACAGCTGGCACCACTAGCAATAGTAATTGCCTATATGAAAGCAATACTACTTGACACTATTACAACTGTCACCAGTGACTTTGTCACATTTTGATCATTACATAGTTTAATCTGACCAAAATAGTTTTAACCAACTAAATTGGGTGTCTTTTCAACCAATCTATTCTTAGAATATGTCCAAACTCTATCCAACTGAGAGGAACTCTTCTACAAACTCCCAAATCTTCACAGACTGCTTCACAGCAGCTATATTTGTTTCAACAATTGCAATACGTAACGTTTAGGTTTAATTAACACCATTGAGCCTCCCCTGTGTTAGAAAGCAGCAGCTGCTACTGGTATAGACCAATGAAATCGCATACTGCAGCCTTACAAAACTATAGATAAATTGCATGCTACTACCCAAGCCAGGCTGATGTTCTTTAACCTTAGTGTATCTGTCTGGATCACAGCTGATAGAGTGCAGTTTTACTATGGCAGAGGAACAGGTTTTACCAGCTGAAGCAGGTTAAAACCAATCAGATAACTGGATGTAGTGCAAATTTTTATTAAATTTTTCTTTAAAGAAAAGCCCTAGAGCAGACAGTTGTTTTAAAGATATATCCAGCCTATTTAGGACATAATTGAGGACATTATTTAAACATCTCTCTTTAGCACCTGCCATATTGACAGATACATTTACAGAGAAGCACTGCTGTGTTATGGGTAATTCTGGCACTGGGAGTGAAACATCATAAACCCCTGTCCCATGGGCTGTCCTGGTAAGTTTAGACCTGGGTCTAAAGCCCCATTTACACTAGCCTTTTGAAACAGTGCTGAGAGCGGTCCGATTATGGTGACTGAGGTAACTGTTCAGTGTAAATGGAAGGCAACTGAACCTACCAAATCAGTTGTGGCTCAGTTCTCTGATAACAAAGAGCACATGAGCAGACCTTGACATCTCCTATTTACAGCCAGCTGACTCGTTTAGTTGGTTTTCTGGGGTGTCCTGCTTTACAATTCCCACATCTCTCACATGTTCACAACATGAACAGCTCAACTTATTAACAATAAATGGCATCAAAAGAGTTTTCATTGAAATTTAGGCGGAGGACGCTATCCAGACACATGAGTTCCTGAATGTCATGGGAGCTACCATTTTTGTTAGCGTAATTCCCGCCTTTAGAAATGTAGTATCGTGCACCACCGATAGGAGGCGAGTAACCTTGCTAGAGTAATGTGTAAATGGTCGTTACAATCAAGCTTTTTATTTTAATTCATTTTCTATTACTTTTACCTCCTGGTTCCAGCTCCTTAAGAAGGGTGGTAATCAGCTCAGATGAAAAGCACCTGCCTGTGCAGCCCTGCTAAGGAGAGAGTAAGGAAAAAAACGGCGTGCGCCCAGACCTAGGAGAATGACAATAACAGGGATGGCATTTTCAGGTGTTTTAACATGTTAAAACTCTTTGTATTTCCCACTCATCTCAGCAGATAAAAAACCAAGCCCCTTTTTTAAAGATTATTTTACGCTGTAGGGGCTTTTATCTTTGTTATTTTTTGCATGGGCCTGCAGCAAAGGTCACCAGGCTCAAACCACTGAAGGCATGTTGAGGACCAAAGCCTCTGAACATGGGCTGGGCACTCAACCCCTCCAAGCTCCTTTCTTGATCACATCTGCCACTGTACATTAAAACAATCTGTGAGCTCTTTGCTAGATACATGTTGAGAGGTTTAACATTGGTTACTGTGTGGTGTACTGAGGTGGGAGGCAACCAAACACTTCACCCCTGATTTGTTTATTGTCATGTTGGGAGTCTCTTAAGTTTTGAATATCCCCCGAAAATGTAAACATTTTGCTGTGATCCAGCCTTTACCAGTCACACACACAGATGTAAATCTTTTCTAAAATGCAAATTTTTTCCAAAAGAGTTAAAAGCAAACCACTGGGCATTGTTTTCCAAGATTGAAAACGTTTCACTTCACATCCAGAAAGCTTTCTCAATTCGAAATGTCTGAAGGAGCGCTGAGTTCCAGGCTTTATAGAGTAGCCCAACGAACATCCCTTTCTTTCCAGTTTTCTACAACACTTAATAAAAGCTTTGCTTAAAGTTAGTTTGTTTTCTTTTTTTTTTTTTTTTGATAGAGTCCTTGTTTTATCAGATGTCCAGATAGTTTTAAACATGCACTTTCTCTCAGGTTTCTGTTCGGACCGATTTTATGAATGTACTCAATCAATTTAATGATTCTTGACTTGTTTGTGTCAATAACAGTCGCAGCATGAGGTTTTATATTTATTTAAATGCCTTCCACTACAGAGCTGACATTTGTTTAGCTCCATAAAGGTGCAAATATATGAAATCATTCTTTGCATCATCCTGTCACTCCTTCAGTACCTCTTACAATTTTGACAGACAAGTGAAGCATTAGCTAGGAGACTCACTTATTATATATGGTAAAAATAAACAATGAACACAGGTTTAATTACATAAATTGTTTCTTCATGCTCTTGTTGACAGTTTCGCCACGTACTTGTCACATGTCACAGGTAGAATTATAACACAGCGACATATCTAATAAATATGCCGTGAAATATAAATCTAATAAATATGCCATGTACAACCAATCAAATTTGTTCTTAGATTTATTGCTAGATTTGGTATCATGCTGATACCTGCTTTTATCCAGATAAAATACAATGGAATACTTTAAGTAAAATAAAACAACAAAACAAATTCTTTTCTTATTTATTGTATCTTTGATTGTCCCACCTCTGCTTTGTTAACCCCCTTTACAGAACTTCAGCATAAATATTAGTGCCTTCCACTTCCACTCCTGACGTCTCTTATTCTTGTCCTTTTTTGTGGAAATAATTCAGTAGATCTCTTTTAGGTATTTGTCATGACATTGGCCATGACATTAGCTATGAATGAGAAACAACGAGAAAGACCTGAGAACATTAATCACAGAGCAACATAAGGCAATAGATGGTTATTAATTTTCTTATTCTGTGATTAAGAGGAGAGGCCTTCTATTCATTCAAATGCCTGCCAGTTTCCAATCACTTACCATTTGAATGCAATTTTAGTAATATTTAGTTACCATTTCATTAGTGTTTCCTTTACTTGCATGCGAAACATTTTCTTCCTTTCTACACATATTGTTGCTACTTCCTAACTTTTACCAATGTAGACATTTCTTGTAAATAAAGAAGTTAGTTGTCATCAAGTCTTAGTACCCTAATTGTCCTCAGCATTAAAAGCATAAAAAAAGCATGGGCTTCTATTTTCTTATATATATATTTCTCTTTTCTTTTCTCTCATTCTCTGCATTTTTTTCTGATGACTAGCTGTAGATAAATACCTAAATCACCCTAAATACAAGTTTTTTTTTTTCTTTGATTTGATTTTTAGCTGTATGAATAATGAAAAATAGCAGCAAAAATAATTTACAAAGTACATTTTCTTTTAGCCTTGCAAACTGGCGTCCTGTTCATGGATGGATGGATGGATGGATTTTCTGTTATTATGATAACTAGGTAAAACTACCAACAACACAAACAGAATTGTTTTTTGTCATAATAGTATTTATCAAAGTTAGTCCACATGACCACATATATTAAGCATATGTCAAGTAAAATCTCTAAAAGTGCAAGGGACAGATTTGATGATGGAAAGATCCCCACAAGCCAACATAAAGCATCCAATGTGTGATCTTTCTTGCAGCTCTGTTAGGAAATAATCAATAAACAAAATGTGTATTTATATATGTATAGAAATGGTTACACTTCACAATTAAATTAGGTTTACATGAAAATTTTGTCTAAGGTGCACATTTCTTGTTTCTACAATAAAAGTGAAAGAGCTCTGTCAGATTATTACTTAATTACTCAAAATTGTTTTTTAAACTGTGGCAAAACAGTTTTGAAAAGTACCTGAATTAATCTACAAAATGCAGACTTCCTGGCTTCCTACTTGTGGCCAGTGTTGTTTTTGTCAGCCATCTTAAATTTAGTCTTAGTCTTCATTACTTCATTACAACTTCAGAATCTAGGACCCTATATTCGGACAGACAGACCAAGGCGATTTTCAACAAGCTTTATTTTTATAACAGACAGTTAACAGCGAGGGGCTGGGCATCAGCTGGGCGGAATCTCTGCAGAGATACGAAACACAGGTCAGCGACTGGAATGTTGGGCTGATCACGACTTGGAGCAAAGTCACTTAGCTGATTCAAAGTTCAGTCCGATCCCAGAGTGGAGGGAGGAATCCGTGAGAGTGTCATGATGGGTTTCAGTTGCTTAGCCCACATGCAGAACACAACGGAGGCTGGGTAAAAGGTTTAATAGAGTTTATTGAATGTGCAATAATACAAGTTAAGTACAGGATCTTGAACTGGTCCGGGCTGGTTCACTGAAGTCTGCAGAGATGATAGTTTGATTAGAAAGGCAGGCAGATGAGCATGAGTCCTTAGATAATTCAGAATTCTACCTTGACTAAATCCGGGCTTCTCTTTGAGAGAGGAGGAACCGTTGGGTCCAAAGACAGTTTTTTCAGCAGAGTACACGAGCAGCTGCAGTGTCTAGCTTCTCACTTTGAATGGCAGACCTTGATTAGAGTTTCAGCTCTTCACTAAGAGCAGCAGGAGAATCCACATAGGAATCTTCAGGTTTGGCTCACCAGGGCAGATTGGCAGGTTAAGCTCATCCAGAGCTTCAGGCTAGAGACTGGTTTCCTGAGAGACAAAAACAGAAGAGAGTTAGAATCAGATCTCTCTCTAGAGACAACTAAGATTCTTATCAGTTTCGAAGGCTCAGGTCGCTAACCAAACTAAGGTCAACACTGCGGCGTCGAAGCAAGGTCTGGCAGCTGGTTATAAAGGGGAGGTCTCCTGATGAGTAGATGCGTCACAGGTGTGCTGGAAGACTCCAGCTCCAGGAGACCCACGGCGCACTCTGCTGGATGAAGGTGGTACAGCTCCAGATCCCAACAGAGAGAGGTTGTCCACTGTTTGCAGCCATGGCTGCTTCGAGAACCCAGAGTGATGATGAGCTGAACACAAGCTGACGCTGAGGGAGCAACAGCATCCATGAGGGGAATCCAAGCCGAGGTCAATGAAGCAGTCCAGGATTGGTAACTAGCAGAATCCAGGAAAATAGTACAAAAAACAAAACAGACAGAGCAGACAAGGGCAACACAGTGACTCAAATATCCAAAGCAGAAAACAAGTCAGAATTAGAATAACAGACAAGACTCAAATGAATGCTAGAAGTACTCTCAGAATAGCTCGAATAATCTGGCGCTGATGGAAGGCAGGTAAACAACATAAAAAGCTGAGAAACCAGGTGGAAAAATGGGCATTAATCAACCCCCGGCCAATTAGGCCGGTGAGAAGGAGCAGATGAAAGAAGCTAACCATCAACGCCAAGACCATGACAATTATTAGTAATAGTCGCATTTTAGTCATTACGATATGTGATAGTTTTAGTCCATTATAGTCAACTAAAACTTTAAAATATTTTAGTCCAGTTTTAGTCAGTTTTATGTTGCAAATAAAAGTTTAACTTTTATTTAACAACCAGATTCTTTATCAGACTGATAGCTCTTGCCTAGATACTACAATTGCTGGGTATGGAATGCTGCCATGCAGTTTATCATTGCTGTTGGGCAGAAGCTTTAATTCATAGAATTTAAATAAACATTTTTATGAATTAATGACCTAAGTTGTGAAAATAGCAGATCTAGTTCAACACATCATATTGGTTGATATAGCAGACAAACAAAAACCAAATGTACAATAAAGGAATAGTTTTATACATATAAGTTTTCCATCCCAAAGAAATACTTCATGATCTACTATGAATTATGCATTAAACACACATATCAATAAAATCTTCATTACTCCAAAAAAGCAAGGAAAAAAAAAGATTCTTCTTCCTACTTTGGCAATTTTGGCTTTATTTCTTCAATTTGCCCCTTGGTTACCACTGCTCAGGGGTAAAAGTAGATTTAAACTCACAGGGTTTTGATATAAAAATAAAATACAGAGAGTACCTAATTAATTTGCTTTGTAGTGTCACTGCACTACAAGGAAATTTAATGAATATGCTAACTCAAATATTGAAATATTTAACTAACAGAGAAAATGTTTTAATGATAATACCGAGAAACATTTACATCATATTTAAGTAGATAGAAACAAGAACTATAGGAAAGAAATATTCAAAGATCTATTTACCTTTTCATCTGGCTCTCTAACCAAAAATAAACAGTATGCAATAAAATATTTTCTTTGGATATAATTTAGGGATGTTGGGAGATGGAGAAGTACCACCTTTCTCCAGCAGAGTCCGCCATGGATCCTCCTGAGCCGAGCCTCCTGCACAGCTGAAGCTCATCCCATCATCAGAGGATCCACAGTATTTAAGCTGTCTTCAGACCTTGCCTCAACGCCGCAGTGTTTTATCCAGTTGGTTAGCACCTAAGCCTAGTATCTCTGAGAACCTTGGTTGACTTTTGAATCCAGACTGGATTCTAACCTTTGTCTCTGTCTTCCAGGAAACCTGTTTTTCTCCTGTGAAGCTCTGGAGGAGCTTAACCTGTCGAGCCTGCCCTCTGAGCCAAACCTGAAGTCTCTCTCTGGATTTTCCTTGCAGCTCTGGACCAAGAGCTGGAAACTCAAAGCCAAGGTCAGCTCATTCTCAAGAAGTAAGACGCTGAAGCAGTTGTTTGGTGGGATTGTTTGAAGACTCTGACTTCAAACAATCCCACCGACTGGAGCCAGTACCTAACTTGGATAGAATACGCACACAATTCTCTTAAATCTGCTTCCACCGGCCAGTCACCGTTTCAGGTCAGTCTCAGTTACCAACCTCCACTTTTTCCCGCAGACGAGAGAGAGATTTCGGTCCAGTCAGTCAACCAGCACATCAGACGCTGCCAACGCATATGGAGAGAGACCATCACTACCCTCAATCGTTCCTCCGAGACTACCAAGCGTTTCGCCGACTCCAGAAGACATCCCGCCCCTGAGTACTCCGTGGGCCAAGAGGTATGGCTATCCACTCGAGATATTCCCCTCAAGGGAATGTCTCGTAAACTCTCTCCAAAATTCATTGGTCCGTATAAGATTTCCCAGGTCATCAACCCATCAGCCACACGCCTTCAACTTCCCCGTCTCTTCGTATTCATCCCACATTCCACGTCTCTCAAGTGAAACCAGTAGTCTCAAGTCCTCTGTGCCCACCATCCGACTCCCCTCCTCCTGCCCTGGAAGTCGATGGTCATCCTGCATTCACCGTCCGCCGGATCGTGGACTCCCGTCAGCGAGGTCGCGGCTGGCAGTACCTCATCGACTGGGAGGGCTATGGCCCGGAGGATCGCCAGTGGGTTCCTGGCTCTTACATCCTCGATCCAGCACTGATCGAGGAGTACGAGCGTTCCTGTCCATCGACATCTTCCGGACCGCCAAGGGGCGGTCGTTGAGGGGGGGGTACTGTTGGGAGCTGGAGAAGTACCACCTTTCTCCAGCAGAGTCCGCCATGGATCCTCCTGAGCTGAGCCTCCTGCACAGCTGAAGCTCATCCCATCATAGGAGGATCCACAGTATTTAAGCTGTCTTCAGACTTTGCCTCAACGCCGCAGTGTTTTATCCAGTTGGTTAGCACCTAAGCCTAGTATCTCTGAGAACCTTTGTTGACTTTTGAATCCAGACTGGATTCTAACCTTTGTCTCTGTCTTCCAGGAAACCTGTTTTTCTCCTGTGAAGCTCTGGAGGAGCTTAACCTGTCGAGCCTGCCCTCTGAGCCAAACCTGAAGTCTCTCTCTGGATTTTCCTTGCAGCTCTGGACCAAGAGCTGGAAACTCAAAGCCAAGGTCAGCTCATTCTCAAGAAGTAAGACGCTGAAGCAGTTAACGGACTCTGCTGAACAAACTATCTCCGGACCCAACAGTTTCCCTCTCAAGGCTTTAACCAAGAACCCTCAAGGTACAAATCTGAAACTGTCTGAATCAAACTCCTCTGAGCAAACGCTAACTGAACTGTCTCCCACGCAGACTCCAGTGAACCAGTCCCCAGGCCAGAACCAGAACCAGTGATTAAACTGTGCTTGTGACAATAAACATTGTTAAACCTTTTACTTCTGTTTCCGTCTCCGTGGTGTTCTGCATAACTGGGTCTCACTAGAGAACCCATCATGACAGAACACTGCGGCCAAACGCAAGGCCCAGCAGATCACCTCTGCCGTTGATTGGAGGAGCAAGATGCCCAAATCCAGGGACAAAGTCAAACCCTCCGTGAGATATATCGTTTGGTTGAGACCCACAATCATATGCTTCAGAGTTATGCTAATTTTATGAGCAATGCTAATGCCACGTCGGCAGCGCAACCATTTCCGGGTCCAGTTCTGCCTCCGTGGTCACCAGCAGTGACGTCATCAGAATTCCGCCCAAGCCTACCTGAAAAATTCTCTGGTAATATGAAAGACTGCAAGGGATTTTTGTTTCAATGCCGTTTAATCTTTCAGAACTCTCCTGGCAGTTTTCCTACAGACTATAAGAAGATAACTTTCATTCTTTCCCAATTGACAGGAAGAGCCCTGGAATGGGCTCAGGCAAGGTTTGCCTCCGACGAAAGCCTCAGTTGTCGTTCCCCTGAGTTTATTTCTGAATTTTCTCAGGTATTCAATCAAGAAACTGATCAAACCCTTGACTCTCGTGCTCTTTTCAACATTAAACAGGGAAATTCCTCAGTGGCGGAGTTCTCCATTAACTTCCGGGTTAAAGCGGCAGCCTCCGGATGGAACCAAAGCGCTTTAAAGGGAGCTTATTTTATGGCTTTGAATGAAAGCATCAAGGATGAACTAGCAACCCTCGACGAACCTGCAACACTTGAGGAATTAATCCGTCTGACGATAAAATTGGACAACAGAATCCAAGCTAGAAACAGCTCCAAGTCTAGAAATCTGGGTTCTGTGTCTTCAGCCCCTGCTTCTAATAATGTGACTGTTTTTTCTGCTTCCACAGAACAGTTGTCCAAACCAATATCTAAAGTCCAGTCTCTCCCTTTGCCTGTTCTGGCCTCTCATTCCGGAGAGATGGATGCCGAACCCATGCAGGTTGGACATACCAGGCTCACTCCAGAGGAAAGACAAAGATGTTTTTTGAGCAAACTTTGCATCTACTGTGGTGAGAGTGGTCACTTCATCGCTTCATGTCCAGTTAAATCAAAAGCCTGGGCCCGCCAGAGGTTCTGAGGAGTCTGGCGGGCAATGATAACTCTAAAAAATCTCCTCAACTGATGCTTCCTGCCACTTTTTTTTGCTCGAATCAAAGCCTCTCTTTTTCTGCCTTCATCGATTCAGGCTGTGAACGACATTTAATTGATTCAAACCTTGTCCAGCAGCTTCAAATTGAAACCATTCCCCTGACCCAGCCTCTTAGTGTCTCAGCTATTGATGGGAAAAAACTCCACCAGGTTACCCATCAAACTCAACCTCTCGAGCTACTACTCTCAGGTAATCATCGTGAAACCATAACATTTTTTGTTTTTCCCTCCGCATGCTCTCCCCTGGTGCTTGGATTCGAATGGTTGGAGAAACATAATCCACATATTAACTGGACTGATCGTCATGTGGAATCATGGTCAACGTTATGTCACGAAACATGCCTCCGTTCGGCAGCCCCCGTGGTGGGGTCTCCTAGAGGTGGGGGGAAGATGGACTCTCCTGACCTTTCTTCTGTCCCTTCTGAGTACCATGATTTGGCTCCTGTTTTCAGTAAGGTCAGTGCTACGTCCCTTCCACCACACAGACCATATGACTGTGCGATCGAGCTATTACCTGGAGCACCTCTACCCAGCAGCAGACTATACAATATTTCCAAACCAGAACGAGAAACCATGGAAAAATACATAAACAAGTCTTTAGCCGCTGGGATAATTCGCCCATCTTCTTCTCCGTTGGGTGTAGGGTTCTTTTTCGTAGGCAAGAAGGACGGTTCTTTAAGACCGTGAATTGATTACAGAGGCCTGAACCAAATAACTATTAAAAACAAGTACCCTCTTCCACTACTCGCCTCAGCTTTTGAACCTGTACAAGGGGCAACTGTTTTCACCAAACTAGATTTGAGGAACGCTTATCATCTTCTTAGGATCCGTGACGGAGATGAGTGGAAAACAGCCTTTAAAACCCCCTTGGGCCAGTTCGAATATTTGGTCATGCCCTTTGGTCTAACAAATGCTCCTGCCTGTTTCCAAGCCCTTGTGAATGACGTTCTCAGAGACTTTTTAAATGTGTTCGTGTTCGTCTACATAGAGGACATACTCATTTACTCTAAAGACCTCTCAGAGCATAAGAAACATGTCCGCCTTGTGTTGCAAAGATTACTGGAGAACAAACTTTTTGTCAAGGCCGAGAAATGTGAATTCCATCAGCCTTCAGTCACCTTTTTGGGGTTTGTGCTCGAGGGCCGGCAGGTTAAGCCTTCTGAGGATAAAATAAAGGCAGTTTTGGAGTGGTCGGTTCCTGAAAACCGCAAGCAGCTACAGAGATTCCTGGGTTTCGCCAATTTTTATCGCCGATTCATCAGGAACTATAGTCAGACAGCTCTTCCTCTAACCTCCTTAACCTCAGTCAAACGAACCTTTCAATGGACCCCTGAGGCACAAACCGCATTTGAGAAACTAAAATCTTTGTTTTCCAGAGCACCCGTGTTAATCCAGCCTGATCCTTCCAAACAATTCATCCTCGAAGTAGACGCTTCCGACTCTGGTGTTGGAGCTGTCTTATCTCAAAGACTCGACACTGATCAAAAGATTCATCCTTGTGCCTTTTTCTCTCGAAGACTTTCCTCCGCAGAGCAAAACTACGATGTTGGAGACCGAGAACTACTGGCCATCAAGTTGGCACTGGAGGAATGGAGACACTGGCTGGAGGGAGCTGAGCACCCGGTTCTCGTTTGGACGGATCACAAGAACCTTGCTTACATCCAGTCAGCTAAACAAGCCAATCCCCGTCAATCAAGGTGGTCCATATTCTTCTCTCGTTTCAACCTCATTATCTCCTACAGACCCGGATCCAAGAATGTCAAACCCGATTCTCTCTCTCGTCTATACTCCGTTGATCAACCCAAGAAGCCTTAACCTGTCCTTCCCGCATCATGCACTGTTGGAGTGGTTACCTGGGAGATCACCGATCTAATTAATTCCGCCCTGGCTTCAGAACCTGACCCAGGTAATGGTCCAGCTAACCGAACCTATGTACCTTCTTCTGTCAGATCTCGCCTAATACAGTGGATGCATGCTGCTAAGTTCTCTGCCCATCCGGGGGTGAGCAGAACCGTCGCCTTGATTTCAAGACGTTTCTGGTGGCCAACTCTTCACAGAGATGTCAAGGAGTATGTCTTGGCCTGTTCCACCTGTGCAAGAAATAAAGCCTCACATCAACCTCCCTCACGCCTGTTACAACCTCTTCCAGTTCCCTCACGTCCATGGTCCCATATAGCTATCGACTTTGTCCCTGGTCTTCCCATCTCCCGAGGTATGTCCACAATCCTCACCATCGTTGATCGATTCTCGAAATCCTGTCATCTCATCCCTCTCAGGAAACTTCCCACGGCTTTTCAAACCGCCCAGCTCCTGGTGAAACACGTCTTCCGTCTACATGGCATTCCCCAAGAGATCCTCTCAGACCGTGGTCCCCAGTTCATTTCACAAGTTTGGAAGGCATTCTGTTCCGCTCTCGACTGTAAGTTCTCTCTAACTTCCGGTTATCACCCACAGTCCAACGGCCAAACTGAGAGGATGAACCAACAGCTAGAGTCAACCCTCCGTTGTCTGACTTCAAACAATCCCACCGACTGGAGCCAGTACCTAACTTGGATGGAATACGCACACAATTCTCTTAAATCTGCTTCCACCGGCCAGTCACCGTTTCAGGTCAGTCTCGGTTACCAACCTCCACTTTTTCCCGCAGACGAGAGAGAGATTTCGGTCCAGTCAGTCAACCAGCACATCAGACGCTGCCAACACATATGGAGAGAGACCATCACTACCCTCAATCGTTCCTCCGAGACTACCAAGCGTTTCGCCGACTCCAGAAGACGTCCCGCCCCTGAGTACTCCGTGGGCCAAGAGGTATGGCTATCCACTCGAGATATTCCCCTTAAGGGAATGTCTCGTAAACTCTCTCCAAAATTCATTGGTCCGTATAAGATTTCCCAGGTCATCAACCCATCAGCCATACGCCTTCAACTTCCCCTGTCTCTTCGTATTCATCCCACATTCCACGTCTCTCAAGTGAAACCAGTAGTCTCAAGTCCTCTGTGCCCACCATCCGACTCCCCTCCTCCCGCCCTGGAAGTCGATGGTCATCCTGCATTCACCGTCCGCCGGATCGTGGACTCCCATCGGCGAGGTCGCGGCTGGCAGTACCTCGTCGACTGGGAGGGCTATGGCCCGGAGGATCGCCAGTGGGTTCCTGGCTCTTACATCCTCGATCCAGCACTGATCGAGGAGTACGAGCGTTCCTGTCCATCGACATCTTCCGGACCGCCAAGGGGCGGTCGTTGAGGGGGGGGTACTGTTGGGAGCTGGAGAAGTACCACCTTTCTCCAGCAGAGTCCGCCATGGATCCTCCTGAGCCGAGCCTCCTGCACAGCTGAAGCTCATCCCATCATCAGAGGATCCACAGTGTTTAAGCTGTCTTCAGACCTTGCCTCAACGCCGCAGTGTTTTATCCAGTTGGTTAGCACCTAAGCCTAGTATCTCTGAGAACCTTTGTTGACTTTTGAATCCAGACTGGATTCTAACCTTTGTCTCTGTCTTCCAGGAAACCTGTTTTTCTCCTGTGAAGCTCTGAAGGAGCTTAACCTGTCGAGCCTGCCCTCTGAGCCAAACCTGAAGTCTCTCTCTGGATTTTCCTTGCAGCTCTGGACCAAGAGCTGGAAACTCAAAGCCAAGGTCAGCTCATTCTCAAGAAGTAAGACGCTGAAGCAGTTAACGGACTCTGCTGAACAAACTATCTCCGGACCCAACAGTTTCCCTCTCAAGGCTTTAACCAAGAACCCTCAAGGTACAAATCTGAAACTGTCTGAATCAAACTCCTCTGAGCAAACGCTAACTGAAGTGTCTCCCACACAGACTCCAGTGAACCAGTCCCCAGGCCAGAACCAGAACCAGTGATTAAACTGTGCTTGTGACAATAAACATTGTTAAACCTTTTACTTCTGTTTCCGTCTCCGTGGTGTTCTGCATAACTGGGTCTCACTAGAGAACCCATCATGACAAGGGATTCCTTTGGGTAGAAATTAAAGAATGTTTAGTATCACCTCTGGTGAGCTGGAAGAAATACAATCTTGATAGTTAGATAAAGGTATTTTTTGCTCTTGGCAGAGGATGATCAGCCACATATAGTTTATTATTTTACATTTACATTGTCATTAGATAACATGTAATGAAATTAGATCCTTTATATTCTTATTTCTGACCCATCAGCCAGTCTTCCACCAGCCATTCTTCTTGGGTGATCCATATGATCACTATGAATGTATTACTCATCCTCAAAGCCAGCTTCTCTTAGGCTGCATTCCAATAGCAGCCTGAAGTGACCCAAATCTGATTTTTTTTTTGCCCACATGCCACCTGTATTTCATCTTGTCATGGAAGTCTAAGCAACACAGATCTGATTTTTTCCAATGCTACCCCGGCCACTTGGCTATGTGTTCTTGAATCCCATTTGCATTCATCTGACCTGAACATTGTTAATACTCAACAGAGGTCTCTATTCTGCGTCTTGCTATGCAGAAGCGGGAAGAAAAACAACAACCATGGCGGAAGATAATGCGGAGAGCAGTCTTTTTTTTTTTAACCATCTTGAAAAGATTGAGTTTTTAAGGTTGTAAAAGATCACTAGATGTGCTCCAGCACTCACGTACATGTTCACTTCTGTAAACTCAGAACACGCTGGCTTGAAACATCATTGCGTCCTCTACTGACCATGCGGGACACTTAAGCTGTATGAATGCAGTTCACACAGGAATGTGAACTGCAACGCAAAAAAAAATCTGATTTCACAAAAGAATCAGAATTGAACATTAAGGCCTTCAGTGTAAACGTAGCCTTAGAATCGTATAGGTCTTGCCTCCCTGTTGCTATATCCTTTATACTCATTAGTTTATGCTACCTTATCTGGATGCATGCCGTTCATACATGGTTTCCTTTGCATTAAAAAAAATAAAAATAATGAGATTCCTATGATTTCCTTATGCCTTCCTCTCTTCCAATGTTTGCTTTACATTCCACTCTTTCTTACGTTTCAAAATTTCAGGGGGGGTTTCCATTCTCTGTTAAACTCCTTTTTCACTTTTAAATGTGGTGCTTATAACTTCCTGTCCTTATTTTGCATCCTCCAACAGCAAACAAAAATAAAAATGGTATAAAAAACAGTAGCTGAGTGTGGCTTATCACTCATTATGTACATTATTACAACAATATGTTTAGAAATTGTCTGCTGGCTCAACTTATATTTCTATATCTATTTTCTGTAAAAAAAAAATATATATATATATATAGATAGATATAAAAATAGTAAAAAAAATTTAGATATTATAGATTATGTGGTGACCCCACCCATCCTAACTGTATGAAGATTAAATTGCATGTACTTATATAGCGCCTTTATTCAAGTTAGGAGACTTGACCAAAGTGCTTTACACTACATTCATTCACCCACTCACACACACACTCACGGTGGCAAACTACATTGTAGCCACAGCTGCCCTGGGGCTCACTGACAGAAGCGGGGCTGCCGTACACTGGCGCCACCGGGCCCTCTGACCACCATCAGTAGACAATGCAGGTGAAGTGTCTTGCCCAAGGACACAACGAGACTGAAAGTCGGAGTCGGGGCTTGAACCGTCAACCCTTCGATTTCAGGGCAAACTCCTACATCCAACGCCACTGTCGCCCCTCATTGTATTAAAATATACAATATGGTGGTTTAATCACACAATCATATATGCCAAGACTGTCATCACTCACATTAATCTAGTCATGCAACCCCTGTCATAAAAATGCTACTTATATTGTAATTTTATGTAACAGATACACTATATTGCCAAAAGTATTTGCTCACCTGCCTTGACTCACATATGAGCTTAAGTGACATCCCGTTCCTAATCCATAGGGTTCAATATGACGTCGGTCCACCCTTTGCAGCTAGAACAGCTTCAACTCTTCTGGGAAGGCTGTCCACAAGGTTTAGGAGTGTGTTTATGGGAATTTTTGACCATTCTTCCAGAAGCGCATTTGTGAGGTCGCACACTGATGTTGGACGAGAAGGCCTGGCTCTCAGTCTCCGCTCTAATTCATCCCAAAGGTGTTCTATCGGGTTGAGGTCAGGACTCTGTGCAGGCCAGTCAAGTTCATCCACACCAGACTCTGTCATCCATGTCTTTATGGACCTTGCTTTGTGCACTGGTGCACAGTCATGTTGGAAGAGGAAGGGGCCAGCTCCAAACTGTTCCCACAAAGTTGGGAGCATGGAATTGTCCAAAATGTCTTGGTATGCTGAAGCATTCAGAGTTCCTTTCACTGGAACTAAGGGGCCAAGCCCAGCTCCTGAAAAACAACCCCACACCATAATCCCCCCTCCACCAAACTTTACACTTGGCACAATGCAGTCAGACAAGTACCGTTCTCCTGGCAACCGCCAAACCCAGACCCGTCCATCAGATTGCCAGATGGAGAAGCGCGATTCGTCACTCCAGAGAACGCGTCTCCACTGCTCTAGAGTCCAGTGGCGGCGTGCTTTACACCACCGCATCCGACGCTTTGCATTGCACTTGGTTATGTATGGCTTGGATGCAGCTGCTCGACCATGGAAACCCATTCCATGAAGCTCTCTGCGCACTGTTCTTGAGCTAATCTGAAGGCCACATGAAGTTTGGAGGTCTGTAGTGATTGACTCTGCAGAAAGTTGGCGACCTCTTCGCACTATGCGCTTCAGCATCCGCTGACCCCGCTCCGTCAGTTTACGTGGCCTACCACTTCGTGGCTGAGTTGCTGTCGTTCCCAAACACTTCCATTTTCTTATAATACAGCTGACAGTTGACTGTGGAATATTTAGGAGCGAGGAAATTTCACGACTGGATTTGTTGCACAGGTGGCATCCTATCACAGTTCCACGCTGGAATTCACTGAGCTCCTGAGAGCGACCCATTCTTTCACAAATGTTTGTAAAAACAGTCTGCATGCCTAGGTGCTTGAATTTATACACCTGTGGCCATGGAAGTGATTGGAACACCTGATTCCAATAATTTGGATGGGTGAGCAAATACTTTTGGCAATATAGTGTATGTCGACTTTTGTCGGTGTTAAGGAAAGCAACTAAAATTATTTGCTTAGCTATGTGAAGAAATTGAGTCTTTAAACTTTGCTTAAAAAGTCCTGACTGTGTTTTAAACTCACATTGTTTTGCAGAAACATATTTTTCATATTTTCTGTTCCTGTAAAAATTGGTTTTAAACACTTTTCTATCTGTGTGTGGAGCTCAGATTTTCCTGCACTATTCTTGAACATTGTGGTGAAGATTTATACACATGCATCTTCTCCCATCACCACGCAGCTGAATTATCTTATCACTCACATTAATCTAGCGATGACATTTGATTTAATTTTCCTAATAATTAAAGTGAACCATCAGTAAGATTAAAAACATTGGGTGTCTGAGCGGAGGCTTTCAAATGCTAAAAGGCCTTTTAAAAGGACATGTGTTACAAAGCTGTTATATTTTTGCCTCTAAAAGCTGTTTCCCTTTGCTTTTGTCAGTTCCCCTCTTTCGCTCTCCTGACTTGCTCAAGGAATTCAGATGAAGTGATTAGATTGATAGTTACAAAATGGAAAGGAGGAAGGAGAGAATTGGACAAAAATGAATAAATTAGCATATGACTAAAATCATATGCATTGTCAGCCCTGGAAAACAAGAATCCCCTAGACGCATAACCCTTGCTGCAGTGCTGAAGAGCCTGAAAGAAATTAGTGCGTTTAAAACCCCAGTCGGCATGATAAAGAAATTCAAAGCCTGAGCTGGAGACAAAGTAAGAGAAAAGCTTTGAGGCAGGGAGATGGTGTGTTTTGGTATCTGCAATAGGTGGCAGCAAAGATACAGTCCTCTGCATCTTTGCCTACGGAATTGCTCTGAGCAGATGGATTTTGGATTTTGTTTTTTTCTGTAGCTGTTATGTTATGAATTATTATTGGTTAAAATCTTGTACAAGACCAAGGTAAAATCTAGTTTTTAACTTGAGCTTAGAGCCACAATTCAGCTGCGATTTTGCTTAGAAGGAACTATGTGTAGTTATTACTACTACTTTATTTAGTCATAACACCCTTTAAAACAACCACAGCAACAATAAAGTGGTGCAATAAATATTTAAAACACAAAATGAGAGAAGAACAATAAACAAAAACAGTTGAAAATGTAACGAAAACAAAAACTTTGATGAAAAAGAGAAGAAAAAACAAAAGCTCTCAGTGTGCCAAAAAACAGGGAAAAACACTTAATTTTAAGTGCAGTTTTAAAAGTAGACAGTTAAGAGGCATGTCTGATATAGAAAGGGAGATTATGAAATAACACTAAAGGCTCTGTTCCCTTCAAGCTTTAAACTTGCAGGAGCAGTTGATCAGATGAACAGAGGCATGAAACAGAAGAGCAAAGATAAAGCAATTCAGAGAGGTAGGGCACGACAACACCATGCAAACCTACAATATATAAATAAATAAGGGAAATTAATAAAATACAATAAAATTCCCAGGCATTCAGTTCATGGAAGCTAGAGTTTAGGTAATGTGTTTTGTCTTATCATTCCAGGAAGTGGACTTCAGCTGCCCTCTGGATCAAATGGAGACCAACTGGCTGAACTTAATGCAAAGTAAAAATTCTGCTCATTTTACAATGGTATATCTAAGAAACCCAGAATATACAGTATGTACAAGTTTAATTTTTGCCAGTTCTCTCAGAAAGTGTAACTCATACATTATATATAATTGTTACACATAGAGTGATACAATCCAGGCTATGGCTTCTTGTAAGTATGATTATTATGGCTTACAGATAAAGAAAATCAAACCTGCCAACGTCATTTAGACATTCGTTGTTAGGCTAAATCTGATTGGTCCATCATAGTCTTGATTTAGTCCGGAAATAGTTGTTGAAAATTGTGCTGTTTGGTCTGTTCAATTTCGTGTGATATTATTCCATTAATAGACATTGAAAAGATGTTGCAAACCCAGTTTTGCAAACCCAGCTTTCAACATCCGGCATCTGAAAATTCTATTTTTTTAACCTTTAACTTTTTGACCAAATATAGACGTCGTTTGGACATGCCATGCTTCAATGTCTTTTCAACTGATTTTTGCTCAGTGGGAAAGTTTCATGCTACAAAATTAGAATACTGTGAAAAAGTTAATTTTTTAAATGTCCAGGTGTCACCCTTTAATAAGTTAATGAATATAAGCCACTCCTGAAACACTTGCCTGGGCTTCCTTCTGCTGACAAGCTGTATGGAGATGCTGATATTTATTTACAAGCAGGACCTGGCACCTGGCCAAACTGACAAAGGTACCAAAAGTTGGTTCAATAAACAAGGTGCTCCTGTTCTTGAATGGCCAACAAACTCTAGTTACATGAACCATATAAAAAAATCTATGAGCTTCCCTCAAGAGGAAGATGAGACATACCAGACCTAACAGAGCAGATTACCTGAAGGCAGGTATCAAAAAAATATGGGCTTCCATCAAACCTATGCAGTGCCATGTACTGATTGCTTCTATGCCACAACACATTAATGCAGTTATTCATGCAAAAGAAGGCTCTAACAGAGTACTGAGTGTATAGAAATGGACACACTTTTCAGAAACTGAATATTTTTGAATACTTTGAGAGCAGAAATAGCGAGCATGAAGTCAAAAGAAATTCTTGCAGACATCTAAGTCAAGATTGTTTTGATTCACACATCTGGGAGAAAATACACAAACATTTCTGTTGATATGAGGATTCCAGTGAGCCTAGTGGTCTCCATTAGTTGTAAAAGGAAGACATCTGGCACCGCCTTTAAAGGAATTAACAGGTCAGGGTCGAGGAAATAATAAACTGAAGTACAGAGACATACTAAATGAAAATTTGATTTGGTTCCCTCTTGAACCTTAGAATGTAGCAACAACCAAAAAACAAACAAAAAAAATACTATCTCAATGGAGTATTTCAGAACCACACTGAATGTCTTGTCTTGTGCCCAAGCCAAAGTTCAGCACTGAATCTGATTGTATGCATCTGAAGAGATCTGCAAATGCTTGTATGCTGATGTTTCCCTCAAAATCAGATACAGTTTGAGAAAAAATAAAAGAGAAAAGTAAAGAGAAAAGAAAAGGAGAAAGGGAAAGAGAGAAAAAAGAAGAATATATTAACTACCTAAAGACACATATGTTAAAGTTGTGGCATCATATTTAAAAAGACCTTAGGCTGTTGCTGCCAAAGGTGCATTAACAATATATTAAGCAATATCTGTGAGTAAATAGATATTCTTGGTTTTGCATTTTGATTAGGTTTGGAACTAGGTTAAAAAATATTATATTGCTTTACTATAATGGGTTATTTGTTTGTAGAATTTGCATAAAAAATAGTAATACAATTATTTGTCAAATTATTTAACAATATATATATATATTTTTAAAGCAATTAGACATCTAGTCAGTTGCCCATTACATGCTTCATGGTATGCAGTGCTCAGCAATTAACTAAGAAATACACTAGAGATTAAACAAAACTCCACTTACTCAGCTATTGTTAAATAGTGCATGAATGCTAAGGATAAAGCTTTACTGAAGAAAAAACAACTGATGTGAAAGTATACCTTTGCAGGGATTCTCATTGACATAACATATTTCAATATTAAGCATGCTGGTCGGTCTTTTTTTTTCGTCTGTCTGTTGGTTGATTTTTTTATTAATTTATAAAACAAATAGAGGAAAAGGATGAAGTTCTCTTTAATTCCTGCTGTCTTTATCTTGTATTTTCTTAATATTCTGCTATTTCTTTTTAATTCTAGCCCCACATGAGGTAGTTTTGTTCTTGATGTTATATGCGTTTTTTTCCCTTTTAAAATTTCCAACAGTTTTCATAAATACAAAATTATTATTATTTTGTTTTTATTATTTGGCTTCTTTCCCAGAAATAAATGAAGATGGAAAATAAAAATAGATGTGCCTAATCTGCCTAAAGCAAACAATTTCTACCATCCCTATTTAAGAGTAAATCTTTCTTTGCATTAATGCTTTATGACCAGTGATGGGACTAACGGCGTTTAAAGTAACGGCGTTACTAACGCCGTTACCTTGTTTTAGTAACGAGTAATCTAACTAATTACTTTGACTGTAACTATAACGCAGTTATCATTGCAGACACCCCGTTACTGCGCGTTACTCAGGTCGCACAATGAACCTTTTTTCATGATAGGACTCGTGCGCAGCTGCGTGAAGCTGACACCCCACCCACGTCAAAAAAACTCTGCAAATAGACTGAATGGTTAGTGCAACGTTAGGGAAGATTTGTGCAGAAAAAAATATTGTGCTACTTTTGTTTAAGAGATATTAAAGATTATTTTTTAGGTCATCCAGAGGTGCGCGCCTTGTCATGAGAGAGGGGAGGATGAGAATGGCTGATGTATAGTGAGATTCCGTCTGTCAGTTGGGTAGGTGGGTGTTTCCGCTGGTGGGTGTTAACGTACAGCACACACAGAGAGATGGAGAGTGAGGATGACTCCAGCAGCAAAACAGCGTTTTCTGCATGGAAATACCGGTGTTACGTCGAGCTGCGTTTCCCCACCAATAACGGTTCCTTCTGCATCTCCGCACAGCGCAGGCGGCCAGAGTCACCGCGCAAGGGACAGGAAACGCGCATGCTCGCTAAAAGCGCGCAACAGTCGCCCTGTGCTCGCGCCACAGGAGAACTATGGAGAGCGTGAAGGATCAAATGATAGCCTATATGGAGAAAGGGAGAAATCTGGATGGATGGATGGATGGATGGATGGATGGATGGATGATGGATGGATGGATGGATGGATGGATGATGGATGGATGGATGGATGGATGGATGGATGGATGGATGGATGGATGGATGGATGGATGGATGGATGGATGGATACTGCCTTTTCAACCTACTGTATTTTTTATTTTAAACATTATTTGATGGCCTTTTTGGCAGGGATGGAGATCCATATTTTATGTCACACACAGAGTATACATCTAGATAGATAGATGGATAGATAGATAGATAGATAGATAGATAGATAGATAGATAGATAGATAGATAGATAGATAGATAGATAGATAGATAGATAGATAGATAGATAGATAGATAGATAGATAGATAGATAGATAGATAGATAGATAGATAGATAGATAGATAGATAGATAGATAGATAGATAGATAGATAGATAGATAGATAGATAGATAGATAGATAGATAGATAGATAGATAGATAGATAGATAGATAGATAGATAGATAGATAGATAGATAGATAGATAGATAGATAGATAGATAGATAGATAGATAGATAGATAGATAGATAGATAGATAGATAGATAGATAGATAGATAGATAGATAGATAGATAGATAGATAGATAGATAGATAGATAGATAGATAGATAGATAGATAGATAGATAGATAGATAGATAGATAGATAGATAGATAGATAGATAGATAGATAGATAGATAGATAGATAGATAGATAGATAGATAGATAGATAGATAGATAGATAGATAGATAGATAGATAGATAGATAGATAGATAGATAGATAGATAGATAGATAGATAGATAGATAGATAGATAGATAGATAGATAGATAGATAGATAGATAGATAGATAGATAGATAGATAGATAGATAGATAGATAGATAGATAGATAGATAGATAGATAGATAGATAGATAGATAGATAGATAGATAGATAGATAGATAGATAGATAGATAGATAGATAGATAGATAGATAGATAGATAGATAGATAGATAGATAGATAGATAGATAGATAGATAGATAGATAGATAGATAGATAGATAGATAGATAGATAGATAGATAGATAGATAGATAGATAGATAGATAGATAGATAGATAGATAGATAGATAGATAGATAGATAGATAGATAGATAGATAGATAGATAGATAGATAGATAGATAGATAGATAGATAGATAGATAGATAGATAGATAGATAGATAGATAGATAGATAGATAGATAGATAGATAGATAGATAGATAGATAGATAGATAGATAGATGTTACAGTATCTATAACAACCCAAACACACAGGATTTCAGAATTAGACATCCCCAGTTATTAATTTCATATACTCACCAGATCTGAATGCCCTGTTTAAAAACTTCACATGGCGTTCCCCCCTGATGTAATTTACATTAAGTTGCAATAAATGCAAAACTCTCTGTAGGTTCTTGTCTTTGTCGTCCGCTCTATTCAGCTGGCTTTGGAAACACTCGGCGAGAAGGTGGGGGCTGGGTGGTGAGGTTTACGGGGGCGAGAAACGCAAAAGTAACGCAATAGTTACTTTTACTAGTAACTAGTTACTTTTATTGTGGAGTAACTCAGTTAGTAACTCAGTTACTTTTTGGGAGAAGTAACTAGTAACTATAACTAATTACTTTTAAGTAACGTGCCCAACACTGTTTATGACTAACACATACAGAACACAGATAAAGCATTTATGTATTCACATGATGTCCACAGTGCTTTCTATAGGCTTAAAGGTTTTTTGGAGAACATTTGCCAAAATTGCCAATGCACTCTTGACGTAATTTTGGTAGTTATCCCATAATTACTTTTAGATTGATGCTTTCAACCTGATATGCTGCCATGCCAAAGCCTTAGAAATTGATTTTGCAACATATGAAATATTTTGTTCTACTGTAATCTTTTTTTGAAATTTCATCACATTCAGGTACAAAACATTGTTTTTGGGTCCACCTCAAGTTGTCAAACAGGTTCTAACTGAGTAATGTCTTGTTTCTATGCCTTCATTCATAATCAGATATAGGTAAGTAAAGTGAAACTGAATCTGATAATGTGGTTTATTGCAATAAATTTGCGATTTTAAAGAAGAGATGTTTTCTGCTTGTTTGCTAAAAACAATACCTTGTCAGCAGTTTTGAGTGGTGCTCTAAGTACAGTGTTTTGTCAAAAATAACACCTAGGTTTCTACGGCTTGGTTTGGCAAACAAACTCAAGTCGCCCAAATACTGGAATTGCGTCATCAGGCGCAATCACCAGCACCTCTGTTTTATCTGAGTTTATTTGCAGGGAATTTGCACCAAGCCATTGTTTAAAGTGTGCGAAACAATTCAGCAGAGAGCTTAACTTCTGGATCTCTGAGGACTTAAAAAAGTAGTAAAGCTGGATATCTTCAGCAAACAGATGATGGGAAACATCATCAAATCTCTGAATAATTTTTCCTACTGGAAGGACATACAGTAAAAACAAAATTGCACCCAAAACAAAGCCCTGAGAAACCCCAAACAATAAATCAGCAGAGTCAGACAAGATCTGGTTTGCAGAGACATTAAAAAGCTCCTACCCGATGTGTAAGAGGAGAACCATGTTAAGACTGGTCCTGACCTTCCAACCAGGTCACATAATCTTGTCAACAAAAAGTTGTGGCTGACCAAGTCAAATGGTGATGAGAGTTCTAATAACACAAGAACAGTGCATTTTCCAGAGTCCGCAGATATCATAATATCACTAGACGCTTTATGCAGGGAGGTTTCTGTGGAGTGATGTTTGCGCAAGCCAGACTGAAAGGTGTCAAAAATTTTGTATTTTTCCAGGAATGGTACCAACTGCTCAGATACAACCTTCTCTTAAACTTTAGATAAAAACTAAAGTTTTTTTAATCGGTAGGGTCCAGAATAGGTTTTCTGAGAAGTGGTTCCACAATGACATGTTTAAGACAACTGGGAAAAACACCAGTGGAAAGTGAGAATTGATCAGATTGGTAACCCAGGGGCCAATGACGTCAAATACAAAAAGCTTACAGGCTACAACATCAGATGTGGAGAAAGAAGTCTTCAATCTGGTTACTAGAGTTAAGACATCAGCATGTGTTACAGTATTAAAAGAGGACCATTTGTGGGGAACATGCTCAACAGCAGCAGGGGTGCACAACGGGAGCATTAGAAGGTGATCTTCAATTTGCTGGATTTTATCAATAAAAAACTTTTGAAAAAAATCCTTGCTGTCAGCTTTACAAACCACAGCTGTAAGGGGAGCAGCAGGACATACAACAGAGTTGATGGTATCAAACAATACTTGAGGTTATTTCCTATTTGGGGTGATCAGCTGGAGGAAGTAGTCATATCTGGCCTTTTTTTAATAATTTAATTTAAAGAAGACATCAGTTCTCTCAGGTGCATTTTTCTTTTTTGGATTAAGAATTATTAGTTTTCTGTCAATATGAAGGCTCAAAGGTAAGAAGAAAAATGCATATAGTGGACTTCACAAAAATGATAAAGGTTGTGCCATAGTACACTTTTTTATTAGACAGACTCTAAGTAATGTCTATTCAGCTTGTGTGAAACACTTTTACAAAAGCTGTTTTCTGACAAGTTAGAGAATTTGCCAATTCTGCATCCAATCCAGTATTAGCAGCCAGAATCCCACCGGCAGGGCAAAGGAAAACCCTGTGTACAATGAGCTAATGAAATCAAACATGCGGTGCAGTTTTGCATGTTAATGCTGGCAGTGGGTGTCAATAGCGTTTAAAGATGTCAGCAGGTGGATAGCGAGATGGATGGCCCTCTGCCTGCCTTTCACTTCCTACCCCATGGAAGTTAAACAACATCTGCTTAAAATAGAAAACTTCAGTATCTATTTAGAAGGAGGGAAGGAAGACTGTAAGGGAAATATAAAAGGAAGAGCTTGAAGAGAGAGAAACTGAGAGAGTCCGATAAAACAAGATGAGGAAGGAGGGAAAAAAAGAGGGTTGAAATAAAGCAATAAGTCCATGACCTCAAGTGCACATTGCAGCACAAAAACACTGTTGTCATTTGTTAATCAATAGCCGTAGCATGACAGCTATACATTTAATGATATTAGAGATTGGCAAACCAGTCTCTAAATTAGTGAAAGACTAAGATCACAGTTTGTTTTCCATTTCAGTAATTTTTTAAGCTTGATGAATTACATTACATTACAAAGAGACATGACTGAATTTTACAGCATTTGAAACCACCTGCCTTCACATTTGCTTACATGTGTATTTCTCTGGATTTTTACTTTGCTGCAAGTATGGAATCAAGTTTATGTGTGCATTCTACAAGTTTGTGCATCAATATGTGCTTCAAAGTAATGAAAATTGTTATACCAGCTTGAAGCAAGCATTTCCAATAAATTTCAAAAAGGTTTTTAACTGAGAAAAAAAATCATTTATGTACTTTATTTAGTTATTTACCAATATATAACTGAATTAATATTTATCTAATCAATATAAGTTAACAATTTTAATTAGGGCACATAATTTACATTTAAAATAAGCACTGTTGGCTTTGAGACTGCAAATGTCTGTGTGTATGTGTGTGTTTCTTCGTGTAACTTGCCCCTATTATGCTTCTTCTTCATTAATAACGGTGATGCTTTTAATTTCTTTTGCTGGGCCCAAATTAAATGTGTCATTCTCTAGAATAAATAGTCTAGTCTAGATTTCACATGTCCTCTCTACCCATCTCTTTCTGTCTCCCTGCCATATATACACAAACAACTAGGCGCAAAGGGAATAATTTACAGGAAAAATAAAGCATTGCTCCAATTAGTTATAAGTCAAATAAATTAGTCATAAATTTAATCCAATCAATTTTATGGCTTTTAGATTCATGATCTATGTTGCTGTAGAAATATATGCTCAGGGTGAACTTTGTTATCTTGATATAAGAAAGTAAAGGCAATGAGATGCATGATAATCAATGCTGTGATAGTACATCAACTCAACCCCCCCTCCTTAGCCATGTATTCCTGAGCTAAATAAACGTATAGTTAATAAATCAAGCAAGGAATGTGCTGGTTAATATACTGTATGGGGCCTTTTACATAAGCACCTATGAAGATGAAATCATAAAAAGCTGACAGAAAAATATTGCAGGCCACAAGCTTACTAATATGTTAAGTAACTTTTCATTGATTCAACTACATTATAAAAGGTTTCATTAGAATGAAATGGGACACAAAAACATGATTCATCTCAAGTGGAAAGGGAGAATATTTAAAATAAATCAACAGGTATTAACAAAATCTAAATTTAACCCAAAATGTAAATTTTATAAGCTACCAAGTATAATGCAACTGGTAATATCAAGAAAGTGTTGTATATCTATATATAGAAACAATAAGTCTTACAACTGTTTTATTTAAATTAATTAGTTTTATAATAATTAAAAATAAATCTGAAGGATGGATCTTTAAAGGAGGCAAGGTATCATACACAATAAAAAAAATGAGGAGCTTCACTATATTAATTAGAAATACCTTGGTTTTTGGATAGTTATCAACAGCATTTTAGTCACTAAGATGGAGGATTTACCTTTTAGTATTCATAATCTCTAATGAGTAATTAAATGAGTTAAAATGAAATAAGTTTAATTTAAAGGGAAAAAAAGTGGACTGGGAATAAATATTCAGAATACTAAATAAAAGTAGATGTCACACTTTGTTCTGGGGTTCAAAGAAAGGGCCTTCTGCCAAGATTAGAGCAGGGAAAAAATAAACTTCTTTAGAGAGAGAAAAAGAGATTCTTTCTGGGCTTTTTCAGTTTTAAATACATGAACATAGCAAAGCCTATGGTGCAAATAGTAGTTGCTGAAACTCTTATTTAATAACTGGACAAAAGGACATTTTAGATTTTTAAATATGATGTTTGTTTATTGCCAAAGACTTCAGAAACATGAGTAATTACTCATTCATGAGTATCTATTCTATCTAATGCTTTGTCCGGGTGTGTGTGCAGTGTACTGTGTGTTAGGAAGGCTGGTGGAGGTAAACTTCATTCGTAATCTAAGTTAAAGTGGCGCTTATTTTTAGGGAGGTTAGTTTTTCATCAAAAATAGCACAAAGAAAAACACTACACTTAATAAAGTGTATTTACAAAACTTGCACCACTGTACTGGGTACAAAATAAGTATATCTTGATTTGTTTGACCTTTACAGATTATATAAACGACGACTGCTATTACAGAAGAATGATGGAAGAATCAAATCTGCTTTTATTGTCAATTACATCTATCAAAAATTATACATGAGTTGCTATCTTCACCACTTTACTTTTTCAGGGAATTAATCTGTCTTTGAAGGTGTAAGAGGTTGTCATAACTTGTTTCCTTTCCTTTTTGTAATGTGCCCTCTTTCTGGATTTTCTGCAAACTGCCTTCTGATGGTGTACCTCACCTTTCCCTCCCTGTCCTACTCACCCTCCTGCTCTCTCACTGTGTTTTTGCTCCCCCAGTGCTTGCTGTGTCTCACGGGCCCTGACCTCCCACCGTAGCCCCACAGAGACACAATGACTTTGGTGCACAATACAGTCTGCTTGGTAGAAGTCAGTGCAAAGGCTGCAGATATGAGCTGCAAACTTTTTCACTCTTGTCAGCATAAAAGTGTGTGTGTGAGTGTGTGGGTGTGTGGATGAATATATCCTGTTGCATGCAAGTCCTCCTTCTCCCTCAGAGTGTGTTTGTGTTTGTGCATGTGTGTGTGCATGCACGTATATGGTGGATCCTGTTGCATGGTAGTCCTCTATCAGAGTCTGCCTCCTGATCCAATTGATTGTTCTGGGTAAATTAGGACTGAGCACTGGTGATGGGGACAGGAGTGAGTTACACACTTCACCCCGTCCTTGTCCTCCATCCCTGTTTTCCTTGTTTACCTCCATGTACCCAGAAATATTTATTTAGACAGTTTTTTCTATTGTAATTTTTAACCTTCTGCCTGCACTTCATAGTTTTACCGTCCCATCTTTTTTGCCCCAGTAAATAATATTTAATTTAAAGAAGCAGTTTTGATGGTCATAACATAACCATGCACTCTTAAGCACTGGGCTGCACCTTGACATCGTATCTTTATGGGTTATGGACAGGAACATTGACAGGGCCCCGTCTCCCTAATCCTGGAGTGTCCCCCACAAAGTACCACAAGAGACAAAGTTTAGTGCCTTCTTTAGATCCATAAAACATATGTGTGACGGTCTTCCCAGGCTTGGGTTTTTTCCTCAACAACTGCTTGGGCAGCAGCACTTTGGCCTCAGGGTACATGCCTAATACCTCAGGAGTCCCACAAGCCAATCAGTCTTAATAGGACTTCTTCAGTTTGACAACACACCTTACTATCAGTCTACCATTGGAGTCTGTCTGGATTTCTCCTCTTGTAGAGCATCCAACTCACCACCAGGGGGTAATCTGTCGATAGACCGGCCTTCTCTTGATTTGCAAGTCCAAGATGTTAAAAGAGGTCAGAAGATATGCATAAAAAGTTGATATTTTTTACTCCAAAATATAAGAGAATCCAGCCTCTCTAAAGGATCTGGTTTACAGAGAAAAAGCTCTGCATAGATATTAACCAGACTATCTCTAGCTGGTATGATTCAAGCTCAGGTTCCTTCAAGAAACCCAGGAAACATTCCATGTCCTCAGAGCCAGCTTACTGTAAGAGTCTGTGATCAGTTCGCTGAAGCCCTCACCTCTGACTGCTGTCCAATCCCCTTAGCACCACTCCCTCATGGCTACCCCTGACGGTGGTGGGCAGACTGGGGGAGGACCTTGCATCTCCTGCTCTTCCCATTCAGGCTTGGTCTGGCTGGGTTCTGCAAGGATTAACTCAAATATCAGGCACCACTAATAATATAGGTGTTGTTTTTTTTTTTTTTTTTTTTACAAGATGAACATATCGTATACAAACATATAAGTGTGGTGCCCATTAAAGCTATGGCTTTTGCTTTCCATTGCAACTTAAATGAATGTTAGTGTTAACAAATTGCAAAGAAAAAAGAGCAATGTTGATTTTGAACTCTATAAAGAAACCCGGATGGGGTGTACTCTTTAGCTAGAGCTTGCCTGACTGATCCCAAACCAAATCATAATCCATAACCAGCATCACCTTTTCTGGTACTAACATCACGCTCTCACCAACAGTAAGTAATCATGGTGTAAAAATGGACTCCCAACTCACTTTTGAAGCCCATACAAATCACCTATGCAAGACCTCTTTCTACCACCTCCGTAACATTTCCAAATTCCATCTATTCTCTCCTTCCCAGACGCCGAAAAGCTGGTTCATGTATTTGTTTCCTCCAGATTGGACTATTGCAACACACTTCTCATTGAGAACCCTAGAAAGAGTCTGCAGAGGCTTCAGTACATTCAAAACTCTGCAGCTAGGGTCCTGATGAGAGTATGGAAACATGAGCACATTACTGCATTC